>OZ023263.1:83176545-83536545 GCA_964006375.1 Tillus elongatus | reverse complement strand
AATGAAAAGGCCCTAAATGTAACTAAAACGTGTTGGTGGAAATGCCTTGCTGGACCTATTACCGACTTCCCGATTACCTTTAGTTTATTCCCCACATTGGTAAAATACACTTAAATTTTACTTGAAAATGACCTGTGGTGGTTTGGTTGCTGACCTATTGTTAAGGCGATTTTACGTCAATTTGACTTTAAATGTTGCTTGGGTACCTCTCTATTAGTAGATTTTCTTAATGAGAATTTACTAATACATAATACATATATGGGGGAGTGTATATAGCGAATTCCTCTCTTGTGCTATATAGGTGTCCCAGCAAGGTAATTAGTACCATTCGAGATTAACGTACTCACTGGTCATCTCTGTTATCAATGCTTGCCTACATTACGCTTTTACCAAAAATGACATTTCACTTCAAAAAATCAAAATCTTGATAGCAAACTCGCTACTGGAAAGGAGGTCGAACCAGATGGACTTTGTTTGGCTGAAGGGCTAAAATGTCAGAAATGTGATAAAAGACTTTGTTTGGCAACTCAAAAAACTGTTTTATTCTTATTATCAATACCAAAAATATAATTATTCAAACTAATCCAATATTCATTCTATGAATAAACGTAACACGTATATTTGTTTTTATTTTATTTAAAAAAATCATTGTTGCTATATATTTACTTAAATCACTTTTGTCTTACTTTTGAAAGATTTAAGACTTTGAAAATGGTTATTTAGGATATTTTACACTAAAAATTAAAACACAATATCTTTCCTTGGAAACTTAAAATCTTTGCCCGATACTGGAAGATATACACTGTGTCTAAAAAGTAACACATAAATTCAATAAAATTGAAAGTTATTTTATTCGTACAAGAAAATTGGTATTGCTGAATAGAGAATTGGATTAGCTTTAAAAAGATATATCACACTATCCACCATACAATTTCAAAATTTCGAAAGGGTAGCTACCCCTTGACGAGGTATAACGATAAAAATGAGATTTTTATATCAAAAATTCAGCTTTTCAAAATAAATATCGACCTGTTTTTGAATTTTCCTTAATAACGGGGACTTTTAATTTAGTTGAATTAATGCGTTACTTTTTATAGACAGTGGATTTGTGATATTAAAATACTAAAAACATAACAAAAAATACATTTTGCAGAATAACTTACTTCATTATCCTCTTCAGTGACCACGATCGTCACTCCAGCGGTGATAGGTACTTCTTCCTCTTGAGGTGGCGGCTGTGACGTGAGTTCCTGGTATGAGTCCCCCGAGCCTCTCCTGCTCGGAGCCCCACATACCGCCCTGCGGAAGGCGCGGGCGACCAGCGAGCAAAGACCACAGTGGCCTCCACTCCCATTACCATTGCGGTTGTGCTGGCCGCCCCTGCGCCTCCCGCCATTATCCACCGTTAGCTCGTGGCTGCTACCATCCGCGCAGCACGCCACTGCCCTGCTTATTCCGACGACACTGGCAACACTTATTAGACACTACTTGCGTCAGGTTAAAGTGACGTAGCTGCAACGTTATAATAACGTCGCTGTAACGCTGCAGACTGCAGTTAAGCACTTGTTATACACTCTGGTCGTTAATAACGACGGGGATATGACGCTAAAGTGACGTCAGTATTATACCAGCACTATAAAGGTAGACACACGCACACAAATTTACACTAACTGGTAACAACATCCTTCGGTGGGTTCCGTTTTGGGGATTTGGCAACGATCATTAGGTGAAACAACTGAAGGTATTCTCATGTCTGGTTGCTGATCTATACTAGTAAGTATAATCTGAAAATGGTATGAAAATGTAAGTTTTGAATGTCAATATACAAATATTTGAGGTTGTTGTGATGTAGCAGTAAAACTTTATTACAGTTAGTATAACAATTCGTCAATTATATGTATGTTGGGTCAGCCTGATTACAGAAAAGCACATTAAGAGGGATAATTTGTTTGTTACTTCCTTATAGATATCTACTTAAATACCATAAACCAGGATTACCTGATAACTAAAAGGGTAACTTTGTGACAATGGCCAACTTTTCTTTAATATCGCGATGCGACCCTTGAGAGCAACAGGAAAGGACCACACCCCGATGTTGGTGCCATGATGGCTGCCATCTAGCGGGCGCTTGGCACATTATTTGCGCTATGTTTAGACCAAATACTATAGAATGACAATACGGGGCACTCCTATGCTCAAGCATTGGTGATATTTGTGACAAGTACACTAGCGCCACTTCGCGTGAAGTATTGACAACTGAGCGGGTAATTTGAATTGTATATTTACCTGCATATTCTTAATTTAGACAATTGGTTTACTAGAGCTGAATATAAAAACTTGTACATGACAAAACAGTGAAAATTTTCGGATTATATAGTTATAAATAGAATTTGTATCAACAATCAGCTTGAAACCTAAATGAATTCAGTATAAATAATTCTGCAAATTTCTCTTACCCATAATCTTATTTCATCATAATTTGAAGTACTACCTTAAAACCGTCGTTAAACTACTATTTCAAAGGTAGGTTTAGGAATATACTGAAAGCTGTTTCTGAGGATATTAAGTTACAATCTGTACTTACCTATAAATAATTGTTCTAGGTATAAATGGTGGCACAGTACTCAATTTGCTATATTTCTACATGAAAACTGTCTTATTAATCTAATATTTTAAAATATGTCACTGATATACTTAGTACATAATTAAGACATTGTGCAGATGAAAGGTGAGACTAACTCTTACTTCCGTGAATAAATCTATTATGGGGCTGCTATTTCTACTTGTATCTTTAAAAACTTGTCTTGGGAAGATAATTAAAAGCCTTTACCAAGTAAAATAATTTTAAACGTGAAAAAATGTGACAATATGCCATACTGAAATAAAAAAGGACACAGAGGAATACAGAAAAACAGTTTGTTATACCATTTATTATTAATGCAACACTTGTTTTGCTTTTATATTTCTTTTTTTTTTTTTTGATGCACTGGAAGACAAGTTATGATTGAAGTCTTTCAACCACCAGTTTACGAAGTTTATCTATAAATAGGTACATGATGGTAAATATTACACAATAAATTATCTTCTGCGAACTGTATATATTGGCATAAAAGTGATTCTGAATTTGTCTTCTGCTTCAAATCATATTCACGTTTCGCCATCCTTTGGAAACCTATGAAATGTCTTTGATAGATTTAGCACGTTATAATTCGAACAATTATAGCTTGCACACAGCCAACCACTACAATTCCTTGTAAAAAACACAGCTCAAACTTAATTATACACAGTTAAACACCGGCAATTGCTAGTGTTACACGTTCTCGAACGACGTAACATCAGTACTATCCGCCAGGGGAGCTGATATTCTTGAAACACGAAATCAGCCGGAGTGTCCTGTATTGTCATTATATAGTATTTGTTTAAGCAAAACTTTTTGAGTATTATTTGTTTTACCAAAAACTTCTATTTGCACAGCAAAATACAGAATACTGAGCAGTCATCAGCATTGTTTATGTATCATATTTATACAAGATACAAAATAGACTTTGACAATGGCAAAACCATAACCTGAGCCTACAACTTCAAAACTAGAATTAACCGCGAAGCAATCAAGATCAAAAACATTGTGATTTTTTAAACAATGGAGATGATGTGCTTTGACTTTCGGTTACCTGCAAACCTATTATCATTGCAAGTAAACAAGGTGGCCAATAAATTAATAGATAGATTAACTGCTCCATTACCTGACCTAACAAATACTTTTAATCCGCTTAATACTGTTCTTCCAAAACCTGAAACAACAAATCTTGCCAACCCAAATAATAACACTTATAACCACCTACGTAGACTGTCAACAACAGCAACAACCTAAATCAGCAGTGACCCGGTTATACCAGTGTTTCAATTGTTTCAATGATTATTACTGTTATATATATATATATATATATATATATATATATATATATATATATATATATATATATATATATATATAAATTGGATAATAGTTTTCTGAAGAACATTTAAGTTAAGATTGGTATTAGATTTCTTGAGAAATAAATTTCCAATCGAAACATTTCCTTAGAAATAAGGCCGGCGAGGTGACTTCAAATGTGTGGGACCCACACACATTTTCATCGTAAGATCCGAGAATGTTTAAATGTTAATTACCAAAATAGTTAATTTGAAGATATATATTTTAAAGATGGCTCCCACGATAACTGGACTTGACTTCACCGGATCTCTTTTTATGGGGGTGCTATATACACCTCCAGCAACACCAGATAATTTGAAGTTTTCCGTAAAATGAGCAATTATTTGCAGTGAAAAAAATTCTGGACACAGCAAGTGCGTTATGGTTGTGAGTTTTCATAGAAATGATCTGGCACCAAATATTTTTTTATAACTTTTCTCCTAAGTGAGTGGTGAACGTGTCGCCACCTAGTTGCGGAACCAAGTAGTATGTTGTCACGCCAGCTCCAAATAACACAAAGTGTTAAAAAATAGCAACTGTATACAACCAACTAACAATTTAGTAAGTTAATAGCCCTTGTCCATTTCTACCCTAATATAGGGACAAAGTATGTGAGGCTAGATGCATTCTCACAACAATTAGAACCGTAGACCGGTTTCGCTCTAATTAGAGATCGTCAGTAGTTGGTTATTTGGTTGTATACAGTCTCTATTTTTTAACACCTTGTGTTATTTGGAGCTGGTGTGACAACATACTACTTGATTTCGCAACTAGGTGGAGACACGTTCACCACTCACTTAGTGTTGGAAGGCTGGCTACCATAGCCGTATTGCCTTGTAGGTGTATTTTCGCAGCAATTAATATGTCATTAAATGTAGAAGACCTGAAAGGTATAACTACTGGCGAAACGTGACCGATTGTGCATTCTTAATGAATGTAATAAATTGCTTTAAAATGACAGTTTAATTGTGTATTGATGGTAATGTAGAACATTTTGAACATGTAATTAGTAGTGATGGGAAAAACTTTCATATTGCTTTAACAGGTCGCAACAGTTACTGTTATTTAGAAATAACAGTTAAATATAACAAGTTCAAAATAACAGTATGAACTATGAATTATTAAGAATTCCACGTAGACGTAGTAACAGTAGCTTAACCCGTCCGGTGGTGTAGTTGGGTAAAAGAGATTCGCTGCTACACGGGGTTCAATCCCCGGGCGATGTAACTATCAGTTGATCCGGGCTGAGGTGTGAAGGTGATTAATTTGAATAAAAAGACAAAAATAATTATGAAACAATGTGGATAGAACAAAAACTTTAGATATCTCTAATTCTCTGAAGCATAATTTAAATTGTTTACTATACTATGCAACTATATAATGTTTAAAATAAAAAATATTTTTGTTTTATGTTTAAAACAATTAATAATTTTTTTATAAAAAAAATGATGAAGGTTTTTTTTTTGGGTACTCATAATAATAATTTGGTAAAAAAAATCAACAAAGAAAAATTTCTTTCGATTTTTCTTTACTAATTAAGTATTAGTTAAGCATTTAACTTGAAAAGCTCTATAGCCATATTATCCTTGAAAATGAGAGTTATATGAAATACATGAATTACTGTAAGCAAAAAATAAAATAAATATATTTTTTTTAATTAAAATTATTATTTTTTCTCTCTACCTAGAGGGTGAAGTGTGTCTGGTTTCAACTATACCGGGTACAGGGAATATTTTTATAACTTCATTAAAACTGGTACTGTTCCTGAAATTTTTGAAGTTTCAGCGATTAGTAGTAGTAGTGTCTAAGTCCGTATGCCGTATACCCATCAACCACCTGTTAAAATTTAACAGTTTCATTGTACCGACGATCCTACGTTCCCAAAGCTGTGAGCACACTAGTATAAAGGGTTAAGTATTATGTTATGAAGTAAAGTCCGCTCTATACTCTATACCCATACATATTTAGCATTCCCAGTCTCATGTCCATTCATCCTGTTTTAACAGTTGCGGATGAAAACCGATGTTGATTCATCGTAGCTAGTTGCAGTGCAACAGAAACAGATACATATCCGAGTTCTAGTGTAAAGCGCAAGCGCAAGCGCAAATAGATTTCTGCTGTAGCGTTTCTGGTCCTCCTGTAACCTGTTATTTTTAAATATCCATAACAGGTTGTTACTGTTGCGGCTCGGAAAATAACAGACTGTTAAATAACAACCCATCACTAGTAATTAGTTTGTAATTATTATTGCTGTTTTATTTTATTTTTGGTCTGGCAGTTTCTTTGATGATTAAAGTTAATTCATTTTCAAATTTTTTACTTATGCAACCCGGAAAATTTGTAGTGCTGTGTCAAGAAAGATACGTTTTTCTGAAAATGTAAAAATCATCTTGCGATCAAAAAAAATAATCTAGTTGCCAAAGCAACAAAGTTATTTACGCTAGTAAATATCAAATATCGCCAGTTTGTAGCAAAAAAATATATCGAAAAATTTTTGATAAAACATTTCGTTTGAATAACGAATAACCCATTTTGATGAAACTTGGCACGTTTCGTTCTTTTGTTGGATAAGTTTGTTAACTAACCCAATCCAACCAGTTGAAATAATAAATATTCTGAAAAAATTTGTAACTAGTGACTTGGCTATATACCAAAATTAAAGCTTCTAGGTTATGGAAAATTGTACTGTTGAAATTTAAAGCATTTAATGAAAATTCGCTGTCATAATGCACTTGCTGCGTCCTGACATTTTTTATATTTTCCAAAATTGTTTCAAATCCGTTTCATCTATATACTCTGTATGGTGAAAACGTTGAACAGGGGAATTGATTGTTTTAATATGTAAACGACACAACAAAATGGAAGCGATTAATTCGGGTAGAAAAAAAGACGTAGAAAAGTCTGAACAGGTAAAATGATATCTCCACACAGCAACGGCGGGCATCATTCAAGTCGATACTAATTATTTCAGAGATAGGAGATGACAGAAATTGTTGGCGCGTACGCCGCGATACTCAGCACAATCAGTTACAATGATAAAAGGGTCGTAATTCCGCCAGGCACCGGGATTAGTAATAGAATGAAGGGGATGAATAAAAATAAAATAGGGTGAGCATATCTGATATTAAATTCCGAGTGAAAAATCAAATCACACCGGAAACCCGGTCTAAATTTGATGTTCTCTAAACACGAGTAAGGGAAATTGTAAGCAGTTTCAAACTGCTATGTAGAGGAAATGTTCCAAGATGGCGCCAGGTTTTTAGGTAGGAAATTATGTTTTTAATGGTAATGGAAAGGCCTGTTATTTAGGTTCCTATTTAAAATGCAGTGATTGAAGTCTGCTGTTCTGTTAACGTTGTTTTGAAAATTCCGCTATGTTAAATATTTTCATTTTTAGTGTCTCCCTTTGTCAGATAATTAAGTCTTAGTGAAAGCGATCTACTTAAGTTTCTGCATATATCTAAAAAGTCTGGACTCAGCAAGTGCGTTATGGTAGTAAATTTTCATAGAAATGGCCTGGCACCAAAATTTTTTTTCGATAAAATGCTTATAGCCTTAAGATAGAAATGTAAGTTTTGGTACAAAGTTTACTAATTATAACGTAAACTTAAGTACCAAATTTGCTTTGTTTCTTTCGGAGATCAAAAAAAAAAAAAATCCGAAGGAAAATCCAAATATTTCCCGAATAACCTGATCAGATTTCCTGGCTAACAAACATACCCAAGCCACTTACAAAAGAAAGGTATCTGCCAAATTTCATCAAAACCGTTAAAAACATCACAACATTTTTTGAGTTATCGGTGTGATACATATATGTATATATATATATATATATATATATATATATATATATATATATATATATATATATATATATATATATATATATATATATACATATATATATATATATATATATATATATATATATATATATATATATATATATATACAGGTTGTCTCAATAGTGTGTAATTCCTCTATATGCCCCTTACGCTAAAAGCTAGCCGAAAAAATTTTGAACAAAATTTTCTGGTGATTATCTAAGCTATATCGAGAAAATATATTGAGCTTTGCGGAACTTTCGGTTACACCGGAAGTAGCTATCAGCTTCATTATTTCAAAATGAAATGTAATACTTTTTATTACATTTTTGAGACATTAATTTCCTATAGCGATCTTTGACATTTGTGGAAATATTACGATTTTTTTAGCTTCAATTTATATGTTAATTCAAACATATGCTGTGGACTGAGTTTTGAGGTTTGCTGCTTTAAATTCGTAATACCAATAGACGACTTTTAATTTTATAAAATAGTTAAAGATAATTTATCATTATTGTAGAGGGTGTATTTTGTGGGTTACAACATATCTAACTTGCAAGTGCCATAACTTGTGTTTCTTTAATAGAACACCCATTATTTATGGATTGGTCAGGTAGGCAATTAAATTTGGCATCGACGTAATACAGGTTTCCCTATCGCTATAGTCAATAGCCTTTCAGTTATAGTGGTTTGTTTTAATTTTGCTTGTAAAAACTGTCAGATGCAGGGGGCACAGAGAATGAAAAAAACTAATATTTATTGTCAGATGACAGATAAAGGTCACCTAACAAAAACTATAACTATTTTCAGTTCTCAGGTGTTTAAGCCACGCCTTATGTTCTAACTTTTCAGTTATTTAATTAAAAATGAATCATAATACTGAAAAATAAGTTGATATGACACTTATTGTAGGCAGATGTCAGCGGAACTGTTTTCTAGCATCTCATGTGTACGCACAAACATATCCGAACCAAAGACATCCTCAGGAAAAATGTTTCGTAAAATTATTGGACCGTTTTTTGCAAACTGCTAACGCCAATTATGAAATGTCGCCAAAGAGCAAGCGGCAATAAAGAAAACCAATTTTCAATTGTTGCATCGTCATTAGATAATCCGCACACAAGCGTGAGGAAAGTTGCCGAAGAGTTAGAAATATCACAATCTTCAGTGAACAGAACATTGAGAAAATACAAGTTTCACCCATATAAAATGAAGTTGCAGCAGGCATTGACGAATGCAGATTTTCGAAGTCGCCTCAGTTTTTGCGAGTGGGCAGTAGGCAAGGACAATTAAATTGATAATTTTTTTAATTACGTGATGTTCAGTAGTAGTAGCAATGGTGGGGAGGCTAGCGCTAGCCAAGTCGGGATGTTTTAACAACTCCAGCAACCATGCCCTACCCCTCCTTGGTTTCGTCGCCAAACTTCCTCGACCTCTAAATAAATGCCATGACGGTATTTCATCGGATGGAACTTACCTGGCTCCTCTGTAGAGTCCTTGAACCAAAAAAAATCTGTTCGAAGGCTCGCATTCACACAGGTAGTGATAAGACGTTTCTTCAATCTCGCCGCATTCCTGGCAAATGAGATCCCTCTCGACACCTACCAATGTAAGGTGTCTTCTAATAGTACAGTGGCCTGTTAGTGCCCCAATGATGCGGCGAAGCGCAGAACGACTCCTACCAAAAAGCCAGACAGTCTGGTTTCTATCCGGCCTCTGCACGAAATCCCTAACCTGCCTACAGTCACTGACCGACCTCCAGTGCTTCTCCATGGCCTCCTCAGTCAATTTATCTAGGGTGTCGGAGACCACCTTCCTACTTATGTGATGTTCAGTAATGAATCTTCGTTTTCAAGTTGTGGTAGCGTTAACGGGCACAACTTACGTTATTATTACGCTTCAGAAAATCCGAACCTTTGCAGATCAGTTGACAACCAGCACCGTTTTACGATAAATATTTGGGCCCGAATAATTGGGACAAATATCATCACACATCAAAGGGATGGCAGCTTTGGGTGAGGGTAGGGTCACCGATGAGACGTATAGCTCTCTTCTGAATGGAGTCCAGGATAGCGAGTGTAGAAGCGGCAGCGTCACCCCATATGTGGGAGCAGTATTCGAGGTTTGGCCTTATTTGTGAAGTACATAAGGTATAGAGATTAGCTGGTAAAAAGTATTTGCGAGCCCAGAAGAGGACACCTAATTTCTTAGCAGCCGCTTCTGCGATTGATTGATTGTTCCACACTGTATATCTTTGTTTTGTACATTGGCGACTGTAACGTACATACGTAGTTAATAGTTATTTTATTGATTTTCAAGAATTTTTTCGGAAAGTCCATATTTGATGGCAAATAAACTAAAAATACGCCGATATCTTAGACATACATAGACACGTAGGTAGAGCGAATTTGTAATTTATAATAGGCTCTGAAACACGAAGTTGTTTTGTAATTTTCGAAGTATATAGCCTTAAACAACTTGCTGATATACACTGGGTCTATAAAGTAACGCGTGATTTCAATAAAATTCAAAGTGACCATTATTTACTATCAAAAACTAACTCTTTGATGTAAAAATCTTACCCCTATCGTCATACCTCTTCAAAGGATAGCCATCCCTTCGAAATTTTGAAATTAGCTGGGAGGTAGTGTGACATATTTTTAAAGCTAATCCAATTCGCTCTTCAGCAACACCAATTTTTCTTGTAGGAATAAAATAAAGTGACTAATTACATTTTAATTATCAGTAACATCTAACACAAGTGAAGTCTGTAAAAAATTACGTAGTCCAGACTTATGATACTGATATGCTACTTATGATATGGTACTTCAATATTTCAAAGTCTGTAAACAATGTTCAAAATGTTGGGGTTCTTGTACGAAAAGAGCTCTAGAGATTTTGTTGTATACTATGTCGTATCTGTAACAATCGCCTGATGATAACATAACAATTATCTGCTGTGTGAGATGTGTCTTAAAAACTAACCAAGTATTAGTTTGATATTTTTTTGCGATTTAATTTACAGATAATAGTAGTAAATTAACGGATTGGTTATCGTGCAAAGTGGATACGTATACTTTCCAACTTTTGCTTTTTCAAATTAATTATTGAATTGTTGGTAAAGAGCCTCGGTGATTCAGGGGCAAGAACATGTGCCTCTAAACCGAAGGGTACTGGGTCCGATCCCAGGATTCTCCTTTCACTTTTTCAGTACAAAGTGTAACATGAACATCAGCCGAGGTTCTGGCATTGTATTTGAGCAAGTTAAATGTCTGCACGTTCCTCACACGGACGGGGCGTGAAACCGTCGGTTCCGTGTCCATGCGATGTTGGGCACGTTAAAGATCTCTACCCTCCTTACAGAAAGGTAGGGGTTCGGCAAAAGTTCCAGGATAGTGAGGTGAAACTGCTCGCTGGCGTCGGTGATTGGCCATAGTCACGGAAATAGGCCGACGTAAAGAAACAAAAGACATACACACACAATTGTTGCTAAAATGCGTTTATCAATAGCTCAAAGAATTGAAGCTCTAATGATGATTTTTGACTGTATCCGAAATCAGGCAGAGGTGTGTATTGCGTTTAATACTAAATATCCGAATATGTCTATCAATCAATCAACAATGAGTCGAATGGATAAGAAATTTTGAGAAACGTCTAGCGCGGAAGATTTGCCAAAAAGAGGTCGCCGAAGTGAAATTAAACCTCTTATTTGAAGTGAAAGAGAATCTCCACAGCAGTGTTCGGCAAATTGGACTAGACAATGGAATCCCATTTCAGACGGCACCTAAAATATTCAAATTTGAAAAGCTTCATCCTTATAAAATACAGCTTTTTTGCAGGAGTTATCCGATGACGATCCAGACCCAATGATGCAGTTTTGTGCAAAATTAATTGATAAATGTAATAATGACTCTTTGCAAGTACCGAATACTCTAATTTCGGACGAATCTACTTTTACAGTGCATAGAGAACTTAACGGTCAAAACTGCATATATTGGGCAAAGGAAAATCCAAGATGGATGCGACAGAATCACACACAATATCCACAAAACTAAAGGTTGGGTAGGAATTATTAGGAGTAGGATTATTGGTCCCAACTTCTTTTATGGAACTATAAATGGACCATGACTACAATTTTTACAGAGATATGTCATTTCGACGTTATTACGTCTTACTTCCTGATGGACACAATCGTGTTGTGGTAAATCATAGCTTGTGGTATCAACAAGATGGTGCCTCCGCTCATTATGACAGATGGATTGAAAGAAGTGGTGCAATCGAGTGGCCAATAAGATCACCTGACCTAACTCTCTTAGACTTTTTCGGTGGGGTCATTTGAGGAATGTGATATTCGAAAGTAAACCAGATACAATCGACGAATTAAAAACAAGAATTAGAACTGAATGTACCAGCATTTCTCCAGAGATTATAAATAGACTCCAACAAGAATTTGTTGACAGTTTGAGATATTGTAAGGTACAAGAAGGCAGGCATTTCGAACGTTTGATTTGATAAGACGGAACTATACAATTCGTCATTGGCTTGATTTGTGTTAGGTGTTACTGATAATAAAAATGCTATTACTCACTTTATTTTATTCCTACAAAAAAATGGTGTTGCTGAATAGATAATTGGATTACCTTTAAAAACATCACACTACCCACCATCCAATTTCAAAATTTCGAAAGGGTAGCTACCCCTTGAAGAGGCACAACGATATGGGTGAGATTTTTATATAAAAAAATTACTTTTTGAAAATAAAAATCGACCTGTTTTTGAATGTTCCTTGGCAATAGTCACTTTCAAGTTTATTGATTTTATGCGTTACTTTATAGACACAGTATGTATATATATATATATATATATATATATATATATATATATATATATATATATATATATATATATATATACGCATGTAAATTGATCTTGAGCGTAGTAGCAAGGTTCTAACGATTTTTTCTTAGTCAAACTAATCTTGATTTTCTAACAATTCTGTGACTTTTAAATAACCTGTAGGGATTTAAAATGTCAAAATAAAATGAATAAACTACACATCAAAAATTGTATTAAAGTAGAAGCTTGTCAGAGCAGATTCCGAATACTACCTGTTATAAGCGTCGACTTTCATTGAAGTTGCGGTCCTACCAACTTACGTAGTTAGAATAATTTGTTGGGGAGAAGTGTGAAACCATCATAAACGATTACAACACTTAATAAATTTATGTGAACAAGATAGATGTCTACTTTCTAAGGCTAAAGTCAGGCATCTCCTAGCAGTGACGTGCAACCTCTGAATGTAAGGGTATCAATGCATCCTCCAAAACAAAATTTAGAAAAGACATCACCTATTGTGGTCCGCTGTAACTTTCGGCTTTATACTCGCATTATAAGGTGCCAACGTTCCAAACAACGCACAACCGGTATACTGAATAGGTATAGAGCAAAACAAAAGTGATGTAATTTTATCAAAATAACATCAAATATTGCATGTTAGTGAATTTTTGTAGAAAGAAAAGTCACTAACGAGAACGCGACTCCTTTTTGAATTTGAAAAAAACTTCCTCAAATATGCACGAACTAGGCATCCTGGCACCCATATCCAACGTCAGATTCAGACTTTGTATACAGGATGGTTGCTGTGAAGCGCTCATTAGAACTTGACCTTCTCATTTGATTTGAGAGCTGAAAACTCATAGTCTGCCACTTTGTGAGATTCTCATTCAGATTAAAATAGTTGCACTCGTCTATCTTTTCCGGTTTTACCAACAGTTGCCATCAACTTCGTTATTTTAAATAAAACACCCTCTATATTTTTGAATTTTCAGAATTACGATCCAATTTGGGATAGATTTTATGTAGTATGTCTCTACATCTAGCGTTGTTAGTTTTTGCAATATTGGCGATTTTCGAAAAAACATTCTTTATTATATATAAAAAGTATGGAAAGGCAAAGTTTTAATAAAAGTTTTTTGATATATTTTTTTTCTACAAACTAGCGATTCCAATTTTTCTCTTTGTTAACAAATAACATTTTAATCGGGTTCCATAGAAAAAGCATTGAGAAAAAAATATTCTAAAAAAGACTTACAAAACAAAAATAAAGAAGTGTCTTCTACAAACCCTTAAGTTTCAGCCTTAACTGTCATTGTACTTTATTTAGCTAAAATATTTGCAGAAAATTTATTATATATATATATATATATATATATATATATATATATATATATATATATATATATATATATATATATATATATATATATATATATATATATATATATATATATATATAAAATACGAAACAGAAATGTTTATACCTTAGGTATAGGGTGTCTTAAACTGCATCTTAAAATCTATTTTGACAATCACAAGTTGACCCATAAGTCGCTGGTGACACAAGTTTTCCTTTTTTAATAGACAGCGTCCATCGTGTTCGAGTTATTTCAATTGTTTTGCAACTTTTCACGTTTTTGGTACATATCCCAAATTATGATACGGCGTTTTTAGTGAATTTTCTTAAAAAAAATTCACTAATGAGAAGATCCCGACTTTTGAATTTTGAAAAAATTTCTTCAAATGAGCGCTAATTAAGCCCCCCAGAACACATATCCGGGGTCAGTTTCAATTTTTATATGTTTATATATATATATATATATATATATATATATATATATATATATATATATATATATATATATATATATATATATATATCACACCGATAACTCAAAAAATAATGGGCTGATTTTGTTTAAATTTGGTGAATAAATTCCTTTTGCAAATGGCTTGGATAAATTCGTTAGCCAGGAAAATCTGCCAAGGTTTTTCCGGAAAATTTTGTGTTTTCTTTTGAAAAAAATTTATATCTCCGGAGTTAACAAAGTAAGGGCAACCAAATTTGGTACACTGGTTTATGTTCTTATATGTAAGTTACCTACCAAAATTTAGCCCTGTAGCTCAAAATACAACAAAGTTATAGGCAATTAAAGAAAAATAAATTGGGGTTTTCCTCAAAACGTCAAAGTTGCGATTTAAAACGTCAAAATCAGCCACATTTAGGCAAAGAACTTGAATCTAATACGGGCTATGGAAATAAAATGTCTCAAGAAGAATCTTTTACAAACCCTGAAGTCTTAGTTTCAACCGTCATTGTCCTTCATTTTACTAAAATATTTCCAGAAAATTCATTTCAAATAGATGATGCTTGGCAGTAGCCTTAGCTATAGAGTTTATCGTTTAATGTATATAATTTTTGTCGAAAAAAATCAATAAACCTCAATATAGCCGTAATTATAAAAGATATGAAAAAAATTTGTATATATTAATTATAGGGTGTCTTGAGCTACATCTGAAAAAAATACTTCTACAATCACAGGGTGGCCCATAAGTCGTTGGTGATACAATTATATTTTTTTTAATCAAACACGCCTTATGTTATTGCATTTTCCATCGAAATATAATGCATGTTTGTAAGAAAAAAATTCTGGACGCAGCAAGTGCATTATGGTAGCGAACTTTATTTGTTTATGTAGAAATCATTGTTTGTGAAATTTTTGTAAAATTTTGGTAATTAGTACCTAATGTTTAATGAGTTATTGTAAAAAAGATGTTTTTGGATTTTCGCAAAAAAGTTGTTTACAATTTTTTTTGTAAGTTTTGTCGAAAAGCTTTTTGTAAATAATTATATCTTGGTAGGTGGCTAAATACCTTGAAGAAGTTTGTTGGCCAGGAAAATCGGGTCAGTTTTTCGGTTATATTTTAAGTTAGTTTTCGAAAAATATTTGCCATTTTCCAACAACAAAGTTATTTTAATAAAATGTGGTACATTGTTCCCACTATAGAGGCTATACTGGTTATAAAAACCATTTTTATGAAAATTCACTACCATAACGCACTTGCTGCGTCCCGAGTTTTTACCAATATATAGCGGAGTCCCATTAAAATGAAGTATTCAGAGAGGCTTCTGATCGTGGAAAAAATCGAGATGCCGTATACAGGCCGCTTTCAAATAATGGCTGAATTTGAAAACATTCAAACTGTCGTAACACAATTTAGTCAAATGGAACAGCCAAAATTTTGTATTTCAGAAGTGAAGGACATGCCCCCTACTTCAGCGTTTGTATAATATTACCCAAAGATATATGGAAATATTAACATTTATAATCGCATACCATGATTCATTTAGGGATCAGTTTTAGAAATTTTTTATTCAATTCTTATCAGATTATGCGATTATCTAGGCAATTTTTGAAAAAAAATAAAACTAAAATATTCAAAGCAACTTTGGCCTAAAAAAGGTAAAAAATTATTAACTTGATAGAATTATTTATGTTTACATTTGCACAATATATACGTAGTGGATAAATTGTTTTCACAAATGCCAAATGAAACTTTAAAGTGGCAGAGTTAAATAACCTTCTTGTTTTTGACGGCTTGTGACATCAAAATATGAGTATTATTCCGCTTATTCACTTTTCTTTACTTCCATTGGTTCAAATTTCCGTGAAAAGTTAAAAAAATATTTTTTACGTTTTCTTTTTTTGTTTGTTTAATTATAGATTAGGTATATTACTTATTATTATTATTTCTTCAGCGGCGGTTTATTTCCGCGACAATGGACAATAACCGACACCAGGGGATAGTTTCACCTCACTATCCTGTAAATTTTGCCGAACGCCTGCCTTTTTGTAGGGAGGGTAGGAATTTTTAACGTGCCCAACATCGGATGAACACGGGACCGACGGTATTAAGCCCCCTCCGAACGGCGGGACGTGCAGACATCCAACTTGCTCAAATAAAATGCAACAACCTCAATCGATGTTAAGGCGGTTAGTAATCGGTTCTTACTCACCTTGGAATGTATACCTATATCTTCTAGTCGTTCCAGAAAATCAGCTGGATCGGTGCTTCCATCAAAGTGTAAATTCCAACAAAAAACATCAAGTGGATGGATGGTATGGGACCAGTTCTGGGCGGTTTCACTGTCTAGTGTTGGTGTTGTCAGGGCTTCTTTCGGATCGGACATAATGACAGAGTCGGATTTTCTACGGAATCGGAACGGAGCGGTATCGGAACGGAACAGGGTCGGAACGGATCGGTTAGCTTCAATTTTACAGGTCCCTGCTCGGGCGCCAAATTGTGACGAGGTATTGGCTTGCACGCCGTTTTTCGGTGACACGGATTGACGGTTACTATCGGAGGATCTCGGGCGCCAGATTTTAAAGGGTTTACTCCCTGTTGAGGATGTCTGAGGCCTCTTCACTAAACTCTGCCCGAGATAACGATCAAATTACCTGGGTAACTCTGTGGAGAAGGGTTCGGTAGCCTTTAGATGATGCAGGCGAAATTTCAGTATGTACTGAAAAGTGAAAGGAGAACCCTGGGATCGAACACAGTGTTTGGTATATAATTTTAATTTCATGTATTCTTCTTTCACCAACTTTTCGGGTGAAAAATATTGTCAGTTTTCCCAGATTTTTTTTTTTCGATGTTTCTTTTGCATAAATCAATTTTTGTAAGATTTTTGTGAAAAATTAATTTATGAATGTTACAGAAAGGCAGTGGTTCAGCAAACTGTCCAGGATAGCGAGGTGAAACTGCTCCCTGGCGTCGGTGATTGGCGATAATTTCGGAAATAGGGCGACGTTAAAATACCAAAAAGAACCTATCGTAAAAAAATTCGCGTAACATTGCTTAACGCAGTTTTTGTAAAAAAGACGAATCTTCGTGAAAAAATTGTTTGCAACATTTCATAAAAAAAATTCTCGTAATTTTGTCAAAAAGCTTTTTGTGACTAATTATAGCTTGGTAGGTGGGTAAATAGCCGAAAGAAGTTCGTTGGCCAGGAAAATCGGACTAGATTTTCGGGAACATTTTAAATTTATTTTTGGAAAATTGCTGTACTTTTTCAAACAATAAAGTTATTTTGATAAAATAGGGTACCTTGTTTTTACTATATACTGGCAAACAAATTTGATGACTGCTTTCATTTAAAAAACATGTATTGGATATTAAAAACATTTTTATGAAAACTCACTACCATAACGCACTTGCTGTGTCCAAACTTTTTTCTCTTTATTAATCGCTTGGATGAGCAAATCCAATCAAACCAGATTTTTCGCAAAAACTTTTCTCACACAAATTTGTATTTCCGGAAGTAATTATTTTATTTTCCGGGATTTGTAATATGTGTATAAAAATTTGCTACCATAAGACACTTGCTGTGTCCGAACTCTATCTTAATGTACATGCATTAGTACAGGCAATAGAGGAGCCCGTTACTCTTGCCCATAATGCACTAAATCACAGGAGTTTTTTTTTCTTTTGATAGATAGGTTCAGAATTACGTACTAAATGTAAATAACTATTAGTGAATTTTCTTAATGAAAATTCACTAAAAACACAAAATCCTTACAAATTAGGATGACGGAAGTGCCGCCATTTTGAGAAAAACCGTTTCGGCCCGTATCTGCGTAACTGTGCACTTTAGGCCAAAAATGGTAATGACCTTTATTGTAGATAATTATATTTCTCATCTTTTTTGTTAAATTTTTTTTTTGTATCACTCACCGTTTACAACTTATACGACTATTAGCATTCATTTATTGACTTTCTTACCAATATATTTGTTAATAATTGTTTAAAAAATAAAATTCTTATAACTTTACTTTTCAATCGACAAATTTCCTATAATTTTTACTAAAAACTTTTTTTTCTAAAATCAATATTTTCAAAGTTATAACGCGTTAAATGTTGCACTTTTCAATCGACAAATTTTTCTGGAAATATTTTAGTAAAATGAAGGACAATGACGGTTAAAGCTAAGACTTCAGGCTTTGTAAAACATTCTTCTTGAGACATTTTCTTTCCATAGCTTATATTAGTTTCAGGTTCTTTGCGTAAACGTTGCCAATTTTGACGTTTTAATTCGCGACTTTTGAGGAAAACCCCAATTTATTTCTCTTTAAATCCCTATAATTTTTTTGTCTTTAAACCTACAGACCTAAATTTTGGTAGGTGATTTACCTATAATCACATAAAACCGCGTACCAAATTTAGTTGCCCTTACTTTGTTATTTCCGGAGATATGATTTTTTTTCCCAAAGAAAACACAAAATTTTCTGGGAAAACCTGGGCCGATTTTCTTGGATAACGAACTTATTCAAGCCACTTACAAGAGAAAGGTATTCACCAAATTTAATTAAAATCGGCTTATTAGTTTTTGAGTTATCGGTGTGATATATATATATATATATATATATATATATATATATATATATATATATATATATATATATATATAAATTGAAACTGACCCGGGATATGTGTTCTAGGGAGCATAATTAGCGCCTATTTCAAATTTTGTTTTCAAAATTCAAAAGTCGGGGTCTTCTCATTAGTGAATTTTTTTAAATGAAAATGCACCAATAATAATTTTAGAAAAAAAAGTTTTAAGTAAAAGTTCTAGAAAATTTGTCGATTGAAAAGTTAAGTTATAAGCATTTTATTTTTTAAACAATTATTCACAAAGATATAGGTAAAAAAGTCAATAAATGAACGTTAATAGTCGTATAAGTTGTAAACGGTGAGTGATACAAAAAAAATTATTTGACAAAAAAGATGAAAAATAAAATTATCTACAATAAAGGTTATTATCATTTTTGGTCTAAACTGCATGGTTACGGAGATATAGGTCGAAACGGTTTTTCTCAAAATGGCGGCACTTCCGCCCTCCTAATTTGTAAGGATTTTGTGTTTTTACATTTAGTACGTAATTCTGAACCTATCTATCAAAAAAAAAACTCCTGTAGTTTAATGCAGAAAAAAATTCTCTATTGCCTGTACCACATCCAGAAGTTTAAAAGTCACCCCACGCCAATGCCTTCTAGCTGTATCCGTTCCACATTACCCACTTGAGATAAACTTTCTGAGAGAGTAAGTTTTAGATAAGCCAAGCTCATCATAATGCTTGTGGTGTTTCACATAACAGGGCTCTGTTTGAATATCGTTGCGGTCTAAATATCATTATCTAAGAGGTTGCCAAGTGGTATTATGTTAAATTAATTACATCGTTGGATTATTTCAGCGAATATTGGATGTTGCTTATCAAATTATTGTTATTTCGAGCACATACAGATAATTAAACAGGCTATTTCATAAAGCAATAACATAACAGTCTTAGGTGGAAGTTCGTACAGAAAATGGATACCCTCATACAAGAGAGATATTCTATGCGGTTAGAAACCAACGAATAAAACAGGGGGAGAAACTAATTAGAAGCATCTGCATTTTGTTGCGGCTGAAATAATACACATGGTGAAAATAGATAATATCATTAGTAGCGGTATCCATGTAACACAAACAGGAAGCACATGCGCAAGGTGGCAAACTAGGGTGCTTCACGTTGGATTTCACGACTTTTAGTTTGAATTTTAGATAACTACACTTGAAGAACCCATTATGACAACACACTTCTAAAAAAACCTGACGATCGTTTCACCAACAAAGGTAGCGTCATTTGACGACTGCAACTGTCTCTATATTCTGTGCAGGTACGCTGCCCTCGATGCTTGAGGATGGCTTAAACAAACAAACTTTCACTGCTTGTTTACTGGAAAGTCCTTCTTTCCGAATTCCGTTATCTGTATTTCCACGTTTTTATCGGCATCTTTTGTAAAGTGGTCGAACAATCAGCTATACAATGCTAGAAGTGCTCAATTCATACAACCTGTATTATTACTATATTTAGTAACACATATGCTTTCGAAAACGTTTAGCTGTCAGGGTTGTCTAATATTTTTGATTATTTCGGGGTTCTTTTTACCTAAGTAGCGACTATTTTTATCTAAGTAGCGACTATAATCCCAAATATATCGGGCCATGCATGATCTATCTTTGACGAAAATTCGCCATTTTGTAATGTGTTTTTTCCAGCTTAACTGTTTACCATATTACGATTTTTGTATGCAATTTCATTTTTCAAGGTATTAGGAATTTTTTTAAAATGCATCAATATTTTTGTAGAAATACTCCTCTAGTCAATTCTCTGGGAAAAAAATTTACTTACTCATATGGCAATGAGTACGAAACGTACCAACAACAAAATACTGCATATTGCAACCTACAATACCCGATCACTGTCAACAGATGAAAGATTAATGGCAAGTTGGAACGTATAAAATGGGAGGTTGTCGGACTAAGTGAAGTAAAAAAGACGAGGCGAACAGCTCATAGACCTTAAATCGGGGCACATGCTCTATAACGTGGGTGAAGAAGAGAGCTTCTGGGGAGGAACAGGATTTCTCATACACAAGCGGCACAAATAAAGCATCGTGTCACTAAATAAAATATCAACACAAGTTATTTCTTTGATTCTAAAACTCAGTACCAGATACAATATTAAGCTCATACGCGCCTACAACGGATCATGACGATGGGGAGATAGACCTGTTCTATGAGGACATTAACACTGCTCTAAACGAACACACAGAGCACTTTACTCTAATATGCGGTGATTTTAATGCCAAAATAGGCAGAAAAATAAATCAAACTGAGGAAGCACTTGGAGACTTTGGCTTAAAAGGTATAAATGATCGGGGAGAAACGCTGCTCAGCTTTCTACTACAAAACAATCTGTTACAAATGAACAGCTTTTTCTACAAAAAAAAAACAAATAGAAGATGGACGTGGAAAACCCCGATGGTAAAACAAGAAACGAAATAGACTTTATCATCACAGATAAAAAACACATAATAAAAGACGTAATTGCCCTAAATAGGTTTGCTACTGGGAGCGACCACAGGCTTGTTCGATCAAAAGTAGCTATTGACCTTGCAAAGAACGACAAAAAATCCAGCAGATGTAAATAGCTTTGTACAATGGATCACCACTAAGTTAGCCAAGGCTGAAATAGAATACGTCATTGGTAACGACATCAACAAACGGAATAATATCATCACAACCACAATAACTGAGGCCCAAAGTCGACACTGCTCAACAAATCAAAGGAAAGAAAAACTAAGCAAGGGGACCAAACTGCTTATAGAGAAAATAAGGGATATGAGGTCAAAAAACTATACATCTGAAGGATAATTAAGAGAAATAAATAAACAAATTTCAAAAGGCATCCGATGCGACGTAAGAGCTTTTAGACACAACCAAATCAAAGATACCATAGAGAACAACAAAGGTATGAAAGTCCTACGTAGAAAGCTTGACAATGGAAAGAGACAAATAATAAAACTTAAAAATGCACAAGGGCACACATCGACGAACAGGAAAGATATTCTAAAAATAGTGGAAGAGTTTTATGGAATGCTATATAAAAGCCAAAGTGATATAAATCTACATCCAGAATCTGACATACTAACCCGTAAAGAAGGTGTGGTTAACCAAGGCTAGGAAATACTGATGGAAATGTCACTAGATGAGATTAAACTGCCCTAAAAAAGATGAAAAATCAAAAGTCGCCCGGAGAAGACTGCGTGATTTCCGATGCGATAAAGATTGGTGGTCCTTGCTTTCTCCAGAAAATCAAATCTCTTTTCAACCTTTGTTTCTTCAATAGTACGATACCAGAAAAGTGGCACAACACCATCGTAATACTGATCCACAAGAAAGGAGACATCTCGAACCTAGAAAATTACAGACCGATAAGTCTACTTAGCCACCTCTACAAATTATTTACTAGAATAATTACCACACGACTTGTAAAGAAGTTGGACTTTATCCAGTCAGTAGAACAGGCCAGTTTTCGAAGTGGGTTTGGAACCAATGATCATCTTCAAAGAGTTAAAACAGTGATTGAAAAGACCATCGAATATGGCAGACCACTTGTCCTTGCTTTTGTGGACTTCCATAAGGCTTTCGACACTGTGGAGCTTGACGTAGTGTTGCAGTCCCTGGAAGCATGGCGTATTGACTATCGCTACACCAAACTAATCTACAATATATATATATATATATATATATATATATATATATATATATATATATATATATATATATATATATATATAAATGCTACTCTTGTGGTAAAACTACATGAAAACACGAATCCTATTAAAATTAGGAGAGGAGTACGCCAGGGAGATACGATGTCTCCAAAACTGTTTATCACCGTCCTGAAGTATGTGTTCAAGAAGCTAGACTGGGACCAAAAAGGTTTAGGAATAGGCGGCCAAAGTATGTCAAACTTACGGTTTGCAGACGACATTGTCTTACTAGCTGACAACTTGGAAGATATTAAGAGTGATGCTACAGAAACTTCTGGAGGTCTGTGCGACAGTAGGTCTAAAAATGATCATCGAAAAAACAAAATTTATGACAAACCTCGTCCCTAGTAACAACCTAAGTATTGAAAACTCTGAGGTGGAATGGGTAGACAAATACACATATTTGGGCCACGAGATGAGCCAAAACCAACCAAACATGCGAGATAAACAGAAGAGTTATACTCTCCTGGGCGGCTTACGGCAAACTTAGAGACGTTTTCAGAAGCAACCTTCCGATATCCTTGAAAAGAAACCTTTTTAACCAATGTGCTCTACCGGTTATGACCTACGGCGCCGAAACACTAACCATTAGCAACGCTTCTGCTAAGAAACTAAAAGTAACACAGCGCAAAATGGAGAGGTCGATGCTTGGCGTTTCGTTACGTGACCACATTAGAAATGAAGAATTACGAAGAAGACAGGCGTGACTGATGTGATCGTACATGTGGCAAAACTCAAGTGGAAGTGGACGGGACATGTGGCTTGCATACAAGATGACAGGTGGAATCAATTTATATCTCCGATAATAGTGTTATTTTGATGAGGCTTCTTACGTAGGTTTCTACTATAAAAACTATACTGCCTGTCAAGATTAATTGTTTCTTAGTTAAATACAAATTGAGTTATTGAAAATAAAAAAATATATGAAAATTCGTTACTATAAGGCATCTTGCCGCGTCCGGACTTTTTTCTAAATCTAAGATACAAATTCAGTTAGTAAAGATTGGAACCTGATAAATTATCTTTTCGGTAACATTTAAGTAAAATAAAGGACAATTACGGTTGAAGCTGAAACCTAAAGGTTTGTAGAACACTCTTCTTGCGACATTTTCTTTACATAACCCGTATTTCTCTTAGGTTCTTTACCTAAATGTTGCCAATTTTGACGTTCCAAATCTCGACTTTGGCGTTTTGACCAAAACCCCAATTTTTTTTAATGCCTATAACTTTTTTGTCTTTTAACTTACTACAGACCTATATTTTGGTACCTGGGTCACTTTTTATTATACAAACACACGTACCAAATGTGGTTGGCCTTAATTTGTTATTTCTGGGGATATAAAATTTTTTCGAACGAAAACACACAATTTTCCGGGAAAACCTATGCCAATTTTCTTGGGTAACGAACTTGTCCAAGCCACTTGCAAAAGGAAAGTACTCACCCAGTTTGATCAAAATTGGCCTATTATTTTTTGAGTTATCGGTGTGATACATACATACATATATATGTAGGTGTGAATTTTGAGTAATTTGGTTCACAATGTTTAGAGTTTTTTCGAAATTAAAAATAAAACCCCAGACATACGTTGAGACGAATTAGTGGTCAAAGTCCAATGCCTGACAGACAGAGTAGTTAACTGCCACGCGTAGATTGACTCATACAACAGGTATAAACCATACATAAACGGTAACCAAACTAAATATATCGCATAATATAGTAGAAATGAAAATAAAATCACGCCAAGTCGCTATAAAAGTGATTCTAAAATAGTTTCTTTTATCTTTAAACTTAAACAGAAGACGTCATATAAGACCTAAACAGTCGTGGGATGTGTTTCAATGGTAATTCTACTAATTATGTAGGTAATTGTTACGTATACTTTTAATATAATACCACGGGCATGAAGCCGATCCAATGTGTCATGTAAACAAAACGTTACTTGACGTATGCCTAGATGGCTGAGAGGAACCGCGCTTGACTCATAGTTAAGCGATCGAATCCAGCTCGATGAATGTATGTTTTTTTATGTTTTATTATGACATTTGAGTCTGAAATTGTAATTTTGTTATTGTTGATATTGAAGAAACCGGTTTGATTAGGTTGACTAAAACGAAATCATACTGGCGATTGATAGGGAAAAATAACCGCTACGCTTATAATTTGGCAGATACTTTACTTTTCTAAATATGAATTAACTTTCCTTCTGGAAATATTTTGTATAACTTTAATGAAATTTGTAATACAAGTTCCTTTTAAAGAGCTTCCACTATCTACAGATATAGCAAAATTTAATTCTTTAGCTTCATAGAAAATTGAGTTTTGAGCTCCTTTCTCAAAAGGAGTAGAGCACAAGATTTTTTTGACAATAGAGAGATATCGATGGTAACACTTTCGAAAGAATTCTTCACATCTGCGCTTACTAGGACCTCTAAAATCGATCTTCAAGGTCTGTGTCAGTTCAAAGTATTAGCTTCTTATAAAAATGTGCTACTATAACGCCCTTGCTGCGTCCCGAAATTTTTTATAATCATGAATGAAAGGGTTAAAAAAGACAAATATAATTTACAGGATGTATTGTAATATGTGTCAAATATTTTACAGGATAGTTTTTGAAGCAATTCTAGGATAGAAAGTGTTTATAAATATGAGGTTAAAAAAATTCGCTTCGAAGACGCAAGGCGTTAGAAATTGTAATTTTTAGTGAATTTTCCTTAAAAATTTCACCAATGAGGAGATCCCGACTTTTGAATTTTAAAAAAAATTCTTCAAATGAGCGCTAATTAGGCCCCCCAGAACACATATCCGGGATCAGTTTCAATTTTTATATGAATATATATATATATATATATATATATATATATATATATATATATATATATATATATATATATATATATATATATATATATATGTGTGTGTGTGTGTGTGTGTATCATACCGATAACTCAAAAAATAATGAGCCGATTTTGATAAAATTTGGCGAATACCTTTGTTTTGCAAATGGCTTGGATAAGTTCGTTATCCAGGAAAATTGGCCCAGGTTTTCCCGGAAAATGTTGTGTTTTCTTTCGAAAAAAAAAACAAAAACAAAGTAAGGGCAACTAAATTTGGTACGCGGGTTTATATCGTTATAGTAAGTTACGCATCAACATTTAGCTCTGTGGGTCGAAAGACAAAAAAGTTATAGGCATTCAAAGAAAAATAAATTGGGGTTTTCCTCAAAACGTCAAAGTGCCGATTTAAAACGCCAAAATTAGCAATATTTAGGCAAAGAAGTTAGATCTAATTCGGGCTATGGAAAGAAAATGTCTCAAGAAGAATGTTTTACAAACCCTGAAGTCTTAGTTTCAACCATCATTGTCCTTCATTTTACTAAAATATTTCCAGAAAATTCATTTCAACTAGACCATTTCTCTGATGCTTGGCAGTAGTCTTAGCTATAGCGTTTATCGTTTAATGGTATATAATTTTTGTCGAATTTTCGTAAAAAATCAATAAAGCTCAATATATCCGTTATTATACAAGATATGAAAAAAATTTGTATACATTAATTACAGGGTGCCTTGAGCTACATCTTAAAAAAATTATTTCTACAATTACAGGTTGGCCCATAAGTCGTTGGTGATACAAATTTTCTTTTTTTTCAATCAAACACGCCTTATGTTATTGCATTTTTGCATTTTCCATCGAAATATAATGCATGTTTGTAAGAAAAGAAATTCTGGACGCAGCAAGTGCGTATGGTATGGTAGCGAATTTTGATCAAATGCTTCATATTTGAATAGCTGAATTTGCTATTAACCTATAGGGTTGACCAAGAAACGAGTTTTTTTCGGAACACTTTAAGTTTACTGTCGGAAATTTTTGTACCTTTTCAAACAATAAAGTTATTTTGATGAAACATGGCACATTGTTTCTACTATATTGGTTATACTGGTAAACAAATTTGATCTCTGCTTTCTTAAAAAAACACACACATATTTGCTATTAAAAACATTTTAATGAAAATTCACTATCATAACGCACTTGTTGCGTTCAGACTTTTATTATTCATTTTTCTTTTTTCCTAATTTTCATATTTTTCCAAACTAATTTTTAGGGTTATTTAAAAACCAGCCTGCAAAATATTTGACGTGTATTAAAAACATTATGTATATTAAAATTTGCATTGGCAGGGCAGTTTTAATTCTTCGTTATAAAATTATAACATCTAAATATCAAATTTCACAATCATAATTGGTGCTTAAGGAACAGTATAGCATATTCTTGATAAAACAAGAGCTTCTTGACGTATTACCCTTCAAGAATTTTTTTCTGTAACTGAATCAAGTTTAAGTAAACTTCTTTTCATTATCATTACATTTAACCTTTACGTCCTTGAAGTAGGCTTACGGATTACAGAAATTGAATTTTCACGTATATTCTGGTTTCTCTTCAGTTCGCTCTTCCAAATCAAAACTCAGCTCCGTATTTTATAGCCTTATTGCAAATTGGAGACGACTTCTTTAGATCTACCAAATTAAATACTATCTCGGCTTCAAAATCAAATCAGTTAAGCTTCCTCGTAGAAAAATGCGGGTAAACTAATATAACTTTACTGAATATTTTCCATGTTTTATCTACGAAACGTCACGATCAAGACTGCATACATCGTATAACATCCCATTAGTTTATTAAAATAAGTTGCTGACGCTTCTTTGGAAATCGAAAATTGTCAATGGTATGCGAAAGAAATCCTTAATTTTTGATTTGATTTCTCTTATAACATACATACAACTGATAAAACCTCACATTATTATACCCATATTTACTAACATACCAGGTATAAATACTTGTATATTAAAACAAGCGTTAAAATCACATAAAGAAACGGTCAAAATGTATACTGATGGGTCAAAAATTCAAGATTCAGTGGGATGCGCAGTGTACATTAAACAATTAGATTATATATTTAGTCTGCCAAAGTTCACTTCAATTTACACTGCTGAAGCTGTTGCCATACAAAAAGCGTTAGTACTAGCCTGTAACCAAAATATGAGTAGCTTTGTTGTTTTGACCGATTCCCTTTCACTGTTAAGAACTCTATCGAATCTTCAAAATGATATATATCGGTCCAGGGTAATATGTGATATTGCTTATCAATTAGAGGTCTTGGAACAACAGCACAAAAGAGTTACCTTCATATGGGTAAAAGGGCACTCAAAGCTTGAGGGTAATGAAAAGGCCGACTATTTTGCTAAAAAGCAACGACAACAGGGTTTAAACATGACTTTTACAGTAACAGAAATCTACTTCCGCAAGTAAAACATGTGTGTAATATAAGATTGCAGGATCATTGGAATAAGTTGAAAAGTAGCTGTAACAAGCACTTCAGTAGTATCATCGATAATCTAAGAAAACAGCCCATTTACAAAGAACTGTTGCTTCCTAGGTACTTGTCTACGACACTTAACAGAATTATCATAGGCCATGGTACTTTTAAGTCTCATTTGTATAAAATGAAAGTTGAAGACAATCAATTTTACTCATGTGACAATACCAGCCCAGCTGATTTGAATCATTGGATTTTTTCCTGTATTATGCATCATGAACAAAGAAAAATATTATTTTGTAATTTGATAGAATACAATGTTTCCTTTCCACTTGATATGACATCACTTATGTATGAAGCTGTTTGTAATAAAAGTGTCATGGTATCTTTCATGTGTTTTGTTAAAGACTCTAAGTTAGCTAGGTTTATATAGCTCTTAGTAAAAAGATGATATTCTGAAAATTGGACTGTTCCAATAAATGTTGTACTAGTGGCAATATACTATATAGTCTTAAGGGATACTAAAGAAATTTAGCAGATTAATGTATAGTCAGAGAGATAAAAGTAAGTTCCTTTGTGTCTACCTCTTTTGACCGCAGCCTCCCCAGTATGTTAAAAGGTCACCATGACAGGCTCCATTGGTGTGAAAAGTGTCCCAGTGTTTCTCCTGCAACAACTTGTAGCGTAGATGTGTGCATGCATATGTATGTGTGTGTGTATGTGCACATGAAGAAATAATGTGCATTTTCTGTCCTGCACATAGTGTTAAGTACTGGACGTATAAAGCCTATTGACGTGAGTGCGTATACATGAGTGTATATGCGCTCGCGTATGTGTGTGGGTGGATATGTATGTAAGTTTTAATTTTAATATATATTTTTAATAAACAGCAAGTGTATAGGGAGTTAAAAGAAGATAAAAGAAAAAAGTTAAAGAGCTTGTTAGATCAACACAGGTTTTGCCATTGTGAAAAGCAAGGTCAGATGCATCCTTGTTCATTTTGAAGATTGACAGTGACTGAATGAGCCAGTTCTCAAAGTCAAAACTCTAATAAAAAAAATAATAAGTTGCTATACAGCTAAAGTATGTAATGAAAAGTCTGGACACAACAAGTGCGTTATGTTAGTGAATTTTCATAAAAATGTTTTTTATAAAAATATGTATTTTTTTTAACGAAAGCAGGCATCAAATTTGGTTACCAGTAAAACCTATATAGAATTTAATTGTTTGAAAAAGTACAACAATTTTTCTAAAATAAACTTAAAATAGCCCCGAACAAACAGAGCTATTTTCCTGGCCAACGAACCTCTTCAAGCTATTTGCCCAACCTACCAAGATATAATTATTCACAAAAAGTTTTTCGAGGAAAGAATTTATTCACAAAAATCTTTAAAAAATGTTTTACAATAACTTTTTAAACGTTTATTACTAATTACTACAGTTTTACGAAAATCTTACAAACAATGATTTCTACTGCTGCATATGCATGGATACACTTTTCTATCTAGACTAGGTATATATATATATATATATATATATATATATATATATATATATATATATATATATATATATATATATATATATATATATATGCGGGTCAATAAGTCCGTGACTTGTTTAATGAAACACAGGTTTTTTGAGAAAAAATCATTTTATTTCTCAACATAGTCTCCTTTGAGCTCTATACACTAAGTACAACGTTTCTTCAATTTTTTTCTCCCTTCCAAAAGATAAGATTTGTTGAGGTCCTCAAAACATGTATTTGTTTGTGAGATGATTTCATCATTGGAGTCAAATATCTTTCCGCCGAGCCATTTCTTTAAGTTTGGAAACAAGAGATAGTCACTCGGGGCTTAATCCGGAGAATAGAGCGGATGAGGGCGCAATTCGTAGCCCAATTTATCATGGAGACTACACATGTGTGGACCCTTGCATTGGCTTGGTGGAGAAGAACGTTTTTCTTGGCCAAATGCGGTCTTTTTTTGTTCAAATCGTCATTGAATCGGTCCAATAAGTTGGTGTAATATTCGCCATTGATTGTTCTTTCCTTTTGAAGGCAATCAATGTGGCTTATACCGTGTGCATCCCAAAAAAACAGTCGCCATGACTTCATTGGCTGACAAACCCACCATGGCCTTCTTCGGCGCCGATTCGCACGGAGAAACCCACTGTTTTGATAGCTGCTTGGTCTCTGGTGTGTTGTGTTAAATCCATGTTTCGTCCACGGTTACGAAACGGCTCAAAAGCTCGTTCCTATTGCGATTGAACAACGCCAACACTCTTTCGAAGTTGTTACACGATTGCGTGTGCGGTCGATTGTGAGCAGACGCGGCACCCATTTTGCGGATAGATTTCTCATACCCAAATGATGGTGCAAAATCGAAACCACTGAGCCATGTGATATGACTATGGCTTCCACAATCTCCCGCACTTTCAATCTCTGATCGGCTAACATTATATCGTGAATGTTTTCAATTGTTTCGGGTGTAGCGACCTCAACTGGGCGTCCAGAATGTTCGATGTCATTTGTGCTTGTACGGCCGCAACTAAATTCAGTAAACTACTTTTTACCATGGAAATTGATGGTGCAGAGTCCCCATTGTATTTATTAAGCTTGGCCTTGGTTTGAGTGATGGTTTTTTCCGCAAAAAATAATGTTTGATGAGCAAAACGAAATTCACTTTTCTCCATTTTCGTAATAACTCAAGAGGTTGTCTGCTTTCAATGGATCTGTTTAAACACCGATTTTTGCAACGGCGAGAGTAGTGTCGGTCAGACTGACACTTGATCTAGCTGTACTCTCCAGACACTCATCTAGGTAGATTCCACATCATCGTGTAAATACCGCGGAAGACCTGTGTCTAGACACAACGAAGTGTACGGCTGTGTCGGAAATTTGTGACTAGAGCAAGTAGGTAGTAGCTGTTCGTAATAAAATAAAGAGACGTCACTGGAATAATTGTATTTATATTATTGTTATTATTACATATATATATATATATATATATATATATATATATATATATATATATATATATATATATATATATATATATATATATATATATATATATATATATATATATATATATATATATATATACATACATAACAACCACCATGAATCAACCAGCGTTTTGGTCTAGAGAAAAAACAGACAATAATTGAAATGCTAAAAAGCCTGGATGCAGGAAGTGCGTTATGGTAGTGAATTTTCATAGGTATGATCTGGCACAAAATATTTTATTATAACTTTTTTTCTTGTAACATAGAAATCTAAATTTTCGTGTGTACTTTTTATATCGTAAACCTACCTACCAAATTTGGTTATCATAGCTCTTTTAGTGAATTTTCTTAAAAAAAAATCACTAATGAGGAGATCCCGACTTTTGAATTTTGAAAAAATTTCTTCAAATGAGCGCTATTTATGACCCCCGGAACCCAAATCCGAGGTCAGTTTCAGACTTTATATGTTATATATATATATATATATATATATATATATATATATATATATATATATATATATATATATATATATATATATATATATATATATATATATATATATATATATATATGTGTGTGTCTGTGTGTGTCACACCTATAACTTAAAAAATAATGGACCGATTTTGATAAAACTTGGTGAGTACCTTCCTTTCGCAAGTGGGTTGGATAAGTTCGTTAGCCAGGAAAATCCGCCGAGGTTTTCCCGGAAAAATTTGTGTTTTCTTTCGAAAAAAATCTTTTTTTTTATATTTTCAAAATTAACAAAGTAAGGGCAACCAAATTTCATGCGCGGGTTTATATCATTATAGGCAAGTTACATACCAAAATTTAGCTCCGTAGGTTAAAGGAAAAAAAAGTTATAGGCATTTAAACAAAAATAAATTGGGGTTTTTCACAAAACGTCAAAGTTGCGATTTAAACGTCAAAATTGGCAACATTTAGGAAAATAACTTGAATCTAATACGGGCTATGGAAATAAAATGTCTCAAGAAGAATGTTTTATAAACCCTGATGTCTTAGTTTCAACAGTCATTGTCCTTCATTTTAATAAAATGTTTCCAGAAAATTAATTTCAAATAGACCCTTTCTCTGACGCTTGGCAGTAGTCTTAGCTATAGAGTTTATCGTTAATGGTATATAATTTTTGTAGAATTTTCGTAGAAAAAATCAATAAAACTCAATATATCTGTTATTATACAAGATATGAAAATACATATATATTAATTATAGGGTGTCTTGAGCTACATCTTAAAAAATATTTCTACAATCACAGCGTGGCCCATAAGTCGTTGGTGATACAATTTTTTTTTTAATCAAACACGCCTTATGTTATTGCATTTTTGCATTTTCCATCGAAATATAATGCATGTTTGTAGGAAAAAAAATTCTGGACGCAGTAAGTGCGTTATGGTAGCGAATTTTGATCAAATGCTTAATATTTGAATAGCTCAATTTGCTATTAACCTATAAGGTTGACCAAAAAATGAGTTTTTTCGGGAACACTTTAAGTTTACTTTCGGAAATTTTTGTACATTTTCAAACAATAAAGTTATTTTGATGAAACATGGCACATTGTTTTTACTATATAGATTATACTGGTAACCAAATGTGATGCCTGCTTTCTTTAAAAAAAACACATTATTGCTATTAAAAAATAGTTTTATGAAAATTCACTACCATAACGCACTTGCTGCGTCCAGAGTTTTATTTTTTGAGATAAAAATTTTTTTCGAATGAAAACTCAAAATTTTCCTGACTAACGAACTTATCCAAGCCATTTAAAATCGGCCCATTATTTTTTGAGTTATCGGTGTAATATATATATATATATATATATATATATATATATATATATATATATATATATATATATATATATATATATATATATATATATATATATATATATATATATATATGTATGTATGTATATATATATATATATATATATATATATATATATATATATATATATATATATATATATATATATATATATATATAAACATATAAAAATTGAAATTGACCCCGGATATGGCTTCTAGGAGTCCTAGTTCGCGCTCATTTTCAAAAAAAATTTCAAAATTCAAAAGTCGGGATCTCTACATTAGTGAATTGTTTCTACCAAAATTCACTAAAAGTAGCCTCTGTAGCTAATATTCTTAAAGTCACTGCTAGTTTTTCACCGGCTGATATTGCTGAAACGTTACTGTATCATGCTTCTTTATATAAGGTGTAACCTTTTCTAAAAGACTTTCAAAATCTGAAGTACTCATTTCAAGAAATTTTTTATAATATTGCGAATCTTGGCATTTTAGTTCATTCAGCAATTGAGAATAGACACCAAACTCGTGTCTCTTTATAACCCATTCTATTACACAACATGATCGCGTTTTCTTTTTGGTTTCATTACATTGTTTGTTCTTCAAGACTTTGATAGCAACTATAGTTGCTAACTGGCGTTTGGTTCTATACATATTTACTTTTCCTTAACTAAATTATGGGTCACTAAGCGATATGTTCAGGACGGAAAATGTCTGTTGAATGGCTCCCGAATGTCAGACACTACTCTCACTGTCATGTGATGCACGGGTACACAACACGAATCTTCTATATATAAGTATCGGAAACCGAGTGTCGCATCTATTCTACAACCTGATCTAGCAAGTCAAATAGAGCAAAAAATTATGTCTGGGTGTGAACATAAGGTTAGAGCAATGTAAAGGCGGGTATCCATATGAGCCAATGCCCCGTAACGTAACACCGAACATGTTACAGAGTGTTGCAAGATGACACGACACGCATTTTGACTTTTTTTTTGGCCGTGTCAGTCACCTCGTAATGTAACCGGATGGGGTTACGCCACATACGTGGACTGGTTCTCGACGCTCATCAAAAAAGCCCGCAGTCTTTAGATGACTTCATCAATATGAATGCCGCTCTGCAGTTACAGCTAGCAGCAGCTTCATATATTTTTATTCACCACCAGATTTCGAGCAAGAAAAAACAAACATCTCCGCGTTGCTGGATCTTGAAATTATATCAAAGTGTTCCTCCTCCGTCGGCAGCAATCTCCATCCACGCATCCTGCTTCTTAATTGTATTGAAATGGTCGGGATGTTGAGGATCCCAAATTATAGTTTTTTCATGATAACGTTCTATTAAATTAATTGTAGCTTCCTTACTCAACTCCATGGTCACATACACACAAAAAAAGATGCACAAAGAAGCCAGACCACAACTCAAGACTAGACTACACAACAACACAGACGAATGACGACTGAAAACAAAGTTTGGAAGTTTCGAATGCAACAGTACACGACACACAACTAGAGCACCCGTCCCAACTTGTCGCTGCGCATGACCGTGTCATTTCTTTGATGTGACGGTAAAAAACCGACAAATGGTGGTTCGGGTTGTAACGGTTACGCGTGTCTAGTTGGTTACGGGTAATATGCAACAGTTTTTCGTCTCCACTAGCCGTATCGTAACATGTTCGCGGTTACGTTACGAGTCATTTGATACAAGTGGATACCAGCCTTAAAGTGTCGAAACTTTGATGTCTCGTGTAGCATAAAGAAACACACAAGAATTTCTGCGAAAACTGACAAACTATTTTTTACAAAAAAAATGCTTAAAGAATACATAACTATTAAATTATATACCTCATATGTAATTAAGATTGAAGAAAGTAAATTTAACAAAAGTTCTTTAACTTTTCACGCAAATTTCATTGTGGAAGTAAAACAAAATATAGGCTATCAGAAATAAGAACATTACTTAAGCCTCCTACTTTAAAGTTTAAGTTGGCGTTTGTTAACACAATTTATCAACCACTTTTCTATTATGAAAATATCAGCGTACCTAGATGATCCTACCGAAATAGTTATTCGTTACCTTTTTGTACCAAAGGTAATTTAAGTATTTTAATAGGAATCCGACTATCTAATTAAAACAAAGCATTGTTTAATCTATTTAGACAGAGCAGATTTTAATAAAAATTCGCTACCATAACGCACTTGCTGCCTCTCGAATTTCTTTTTTTACAAACATGCATTATAATTTACGTGGTCGAAATAAGAGATTAAAAGTCAGCTCAGAACTGGCACGGACATGGAATCCGTCTGTCCAATTAAAACAAAGCAATGTTCAATCTATTTGGACTGGGCAGATTTTCCTGGCTAACAAATTTATCCAAGCCATTTGCAAAAGAAAGGTATTCATTAAATTTGATCGTCATCGGCGCATTATTTTTTTAATTATCGGTGTGACACATAAATATATAAAAACACACACACACACACACAAATATATATATATATATATATATATATATATATATATATATATATATATATATATATATATATATATATATATATATATATATGTATGTATGTCTGAACCCGATCTCGGATTAGGGTTCTAGGGGTCCTAAATAGCGCTCATTTGTAGAAATTTTTTCAAAATTCAAAAGTCGCGATCTCCTCATTAGTGAATTTTTTAAAGAAAATTCACTAAAAATAATGGTCCAATTTAAATGGAATTTGGTAGATGCTTTCCTTTTATAGGTGGCTTGGACATGTTCGTTAACTTTGTTATTAGTTGAGCAAATTGTTTTATGATAAGCTTCTAAAAACCTAAATATAACCTCTCCTGATGTTTGGCTAAACCCACCCATTTCAAAATAGTTTTCTAAAAGAAATTCCGCCATTATTATTCGATACAGTCTGAAGTTGAAAACTACTTTTAAGTAGACGCAAAAATGTCTGGATTGGTTTTTCCGTTAAACTGAAACATTTCAAAATGACGTCCAATTTGTTTGTATCTAAAACGATTTTTTATAATGTATAGGGCGGAAAGTTATACCTTGGAAAAGCAGGGCATAGAGAATAGAAGCTTTTAAAATGTGGACATGGAGGAAAATAACAAAGACAAGGTACACCGATAGAAATAAAGTCTGCAAGAGGAGGGGGAAGAAGGACGATGCTTGGAGAAAGCCAAAAATTTATTGGCCATATTTGTTTAGTCCAGTGTCGGAAGTCACTCGTTTTTGCTCAATTACACCTTCACACAAATCACAAAAATTGATAAACGTACACAGCGTTAGACATATACTCGTTAAAAGCTTGCAGCAGTTTGACGGTACATACTTGTTTAGATAGCGTTTTTGCTTCGTGGCTATGTAGATTACATTTTGATCTTCCCTCGTATGATTCCCCTACCGTTTCATGGTAGCTGCGCCTTAATTCTGCGATTTTAAATTATATAGCGTTTTTCTCTCTGTTGACAGAAAACACAAAAGTCGCTTCGAGTACAGTAAACTCGTCGTTTAATTTCCTCGGACCTAAGTAAATTAAAGAACTAAAACATTTACTTTAGGATAAGAATGAAAGGTATAGTTTATGTTGTACAGGATAAATAAATAAAACGGTTCGGAGTAAGGAGAGTAAGCGTGTGTTAACATGTTGACACAGGTGCTCGGTCGCTCGAGTGGGCCCTGCTAAATGTTTTTCTCTTTCTTTTGATATCATGTTGTCCGCAGGATTAGATTTCCCTGGCTAAGGATCACGCTCCGTTGCTTTTCCCTTTTTCATGATAACAACTTATCTAAGTTGAGATTTCTTTGTGTTTACAGTCGCCTTACTTTTTGTGTGCAGTCGCTGTGGCAAATGATATTTGCTAATGGTGTTTTCATGAAAAGTGATCAAGAAAAAAATTTGCAAAAACAATTTTTAGCACAATTTTCAATTAGGTAGCCGTAACTTTTTGAAAAGTTGACTTTTTTATGTGGTTTTTACTGCACAGAAGCCCACTTGATCTAGATTATTCAGACGAACACAATTTTTTGAAAAGGTGTAAAATAAATATGTATAAAAGTTGCAAAAGTATCGCTGTCCGCCATTTTGTTTGAAACAAATATATCGTCTCCTATTGTTGATAATAAATGACGTAATACCAAGATCTCCAGACATATTTGTCAGTTTTTTGATTAAGACCTTTTAGCATTTTATAGAAGGCGAAACAAATAAATTGTGAAAACCTTGGTAGCGATTACAACTGGCTCGCAAATAACTTGATTTTTTGTAAAGAAGTATCAGCCAACTTCTCTTGATACACGCGACAACGTTATTCAAATTTTTTTTTGCATCTACACGTCCTACTTTAGCAGATATTGCTGATTATATAGCCAACGACATAAACAATAAACGTTGTCACATTGGCATGTTGGAGTGTTTCTAATACCAATCTTATGGAGATGAGCTGGAAATATTCCATGGTTCAGTTTTAACCGCACAATTGCAGAGCAAAATGCTTTTGAAAAACCCGAGTCCTTATAAAATTGAGATTCGGGTAGTTGCGGATTCAGTAAAGTGTATTGATTTTTGGACAAGGTTAACGTTTTCCGTGCTATTTTCCAGTCTGTTTTTGTTTCTGAGCGGTAATATGAGATTATATCTGCTTTCGTAAAACTGATCTTTATTCTCCCATCTCTAGACGCTTCCTTTGCTAGACTATCTGCCACTACATTTCCTCCAAGACTGGCATGACCCTTACCCAAACAAAAATTACTATTTTTCCCTTCAAAACGATGTTGTGGTGACTCTTCATTATTTCACACAAAGTTACATCCTCATGTGTTTTAAAAGAAAAATGTTTAATAATTTTAACTACCGCTTGTTAAATGTATAACTAAGTCTTTTTCATTATATGATGCCCTGTTTAGAGCCATAAGGATAGCACGGGCTTGTGCAGTGTAGTTTGAGCTATATTTATGCCGTCTCATTTTGCTTATAACTTGGTATCTGGGAACAACCATAAACTTACAGCTACTGCCAAAGCATCAGAGTCTATTTGAAATGAGTTTTCTGGAAATATTTTAGTAAAATGAAGGACAATGATGGTTTTGAAGCTGAAACTTTAGCGTTTGCAGAACACTCTTCTTGAGACATTTTCTTTACACAATCCGTATTTGTTTCAGGTTCTTTGCCTAAATGTTACCGATTTTGACGTTTCAAGTCGCGAGTTTGACGTTTTGAGGAAAAGCCCATTTTTTTCTTTAAATGCCTATAACTTTTTTGTCTTTAAACTTATAGATAAAAAATGTCGTACATGGTTCACCCATTATATTACAAACACGCAAACCAAATTTGGTTGGCTTTACTTTGTTATTTACCGAGGTATATTTTTTCCCAAAGAAAACAGAAAATCTTCCGGGAAAACCTGTGCCGATTTTTCTGGCTAACGAACTTATCAAAGCCACTTGCAAACGAACGGTACTCAGCAAATGTTATCAAAATCGGTTCATTATTTGTTAACTTAACGATGTGATGCATAATATATATATATATATATATATATATATATATATATATATATATATATATATATATATATATATATATATATATATATATATATATATATATATATATATATCCCTCAAATTGTCAGAGTCATTGAAACAAATATTTACAACCTAAAAGAACATAGACAGACGTGGTTGTGTACCAATTTTCAAGTCGTTTGATCAAAGGAAAATAAGTTATTCCAAATTAATAATAAAATAATTCTCGACATCACTTAAGCTTCTGTACTGCAATATCTACAGTATTGGACAAAGACAGATGACGTTATCTGTACTGCTATGCTATTTAAATAAATGGCAGATAAAATCTAAACAATGGAAGTTGTGGCAAGATGTCAGCCTGGAGAACGAGAAAACGACAGGGACGCCATCTCGATGCAGGACCAGGTAGTATGTTGTCACGATAGCTTTAGTTTACACAAAATTTTATAGATTGAGCTGTGTACAATCAACTAACAATTGTGTAAATTGTCAGCCTTGGACCATTTCTTTCCTAATATCAGGACAAAATTTGCGTCCAAAAGCGCTAAATTTTGGCATACCAATGTATATTATAAATAAAAAATTTCGGGGCGCAGCAAATGCGTTATAGTAGTGAATTTTCATAACAATTGTACACTATTAGTAAGATATATTATTAAAACTAATTCTTTAAATTTAAATGGACCTTGGAGATCGGTTTTAGAGAAAATTGCATTTCGTTACGGTAACTCCAACTAATATTTCTTAATTAAATTCTGCAAATATTTATTTCCCAATAAATTTTGCCGTATGCCCATCTATAACCACCTGTATATAAACAAAAAGCTGCATAAAACACGGGCCCATCCAAAGCAAATCAGCATTGGAATGTTATCTGTTGATAAATAACAGTAAAAATTCACAAAATGTTTAATTTGTTCCACCCATAAGAAGATGAAAGCTTCTAGAAGGAACAAGAGAGGCATATACTTTCCCATATAAAAGGCGTTTCGCCTGGCTGGTCAATTCAGTCTTATTCCGCCAAGTAAATCTCTTGCTACAGTAAGAGCCTTCATAATAAGCGTATAAATACGTTATAGTCCCAGTTTTTTGGTAAGAATCTTCATAATAAGCATATAAATACGTTATAGGCCCAGTTTTTTGCCTCCCAGTATAAAAGTAATCTGCACCGTCACTGAATTCTTCACACCGCAGCCATACCGACATCAGTAGTCTGGAACCTATGGTGAGAAACTATTGTACTAATAATATTTTGCTTTTTCTATTCTTGCTATTTTTACTTTGGGATTTCGTCAAGTTCCACTGTTCTCCCGGATCGTCTGTTTTCGAAACATAATTATCCGTTCCCCGATTTTTTTGTCCAACCATTTTACTATAGAGGTGTCGCCCCGGACCCTATCATTCACCCATGCTAGGCATTCTAAATATTAGCAGGAACCTCGTTTTATTTTAACCAGTGTGCTTCTTTTCGTACCTTACCCAAGCTCAATTCACAGAAAACTTATTTTGATTTATATATTATATATCATTTCAGCTAAAGATTCTTGCATTTAATTAAACTATATTATTGTGACCGCGTGACTTCAAGCTCTCGAACCTCACATGCCCGCTAGGTGGTAATTCCCAGAGGACTATATTTGAGGCTTGAAGGACTATATATAACTTATGATATTTCACCTCCCAACTTGTCCTGCTAGGTGGACAGCGAGGGGCGGGATATCGTAGGGTATCGCCATTTTTGGTAAATAAAATTAACCATACCCCGTGGGGCACAAAGCTTCTGAAATCAGAGTAATCCCGAGACGCATTTTTCCCTACTTGGGTAAGGGTAGAAAACGAGAGGGATAAAACATCTAGTTATATTTTCTTTCTCTAATCACCCTGGCAAGAATAATCATTTTAAAATTATAATCACTTTAATATATTTTCTTTTATTTGTTTAAATTTCTTATATTAATAAATTTATATTTTTGCTACATCCAACTTTTACTAGTTAGCTTAACTTTTCCCTGAACCCGAAACAGTTCTAACCCCTGGACGACAACCATCTCCACTGAATACTACCCAGGCATCCTGCACCCACAGGGTGGTCCGTCCCCGTAATTCTGCCGTCTTCCTTTAGGGCTTCCACTTTCTCCCTAAAACCGTCCATTTAGAAAGTGGTGGCGCTCGAGACTCTTGGCATTCTTCCGACTGACCACTCCACCCTTCGGAAGGCAGGTCACAACATACGATAGATTTCGTTATCCACACAAAATACTTTGCTTTTGTGCATTTATCTGGTCATCACTGGAACCCATTTTTTCTCTTTAAGTGCCAATAACTTATTTACTTTCAACCTATAGATCTATATTTTCGTACGCAGTTTAGTTTTTGTGACATAAGTTTGACTACTAAATTTGGTTGCCCTAACTTTGTTATTTCCAGAAATATAAAAGTTTCCGAAAGAAAACACAAGATTTCCCGGGAAAAACTGGGCCGATTTCCCAGTCTAAAGAACATATCAAAATTCAAACTGACCATAGATATCGTTTCTAGGGGCCCTAGTTCGCGCTCAATTGAAGACATTTTTTCAAAATTCAAAAGCCTAAATCTCACTAGTGATTTTTTGTAAGAAAATTCACTGAAAGAAACTGAAAGGAGGAAGGCAAAATTCAGATTCCAACACATAACTGTCTGGCGCCATTATGTAAGGACACATACCTTGAAAAAAAGGAAAGAGGTAGACCAACGAGAAAACTTTTTAAAAACTTGACACAACCAATAAAGTGTGAAGTTATAATGAAATGAAGAGAGCTGTTGGAGACTGAGAATCATGGTTGCGACGACAGGCTGCATCACCCTTAGATTGGGATGATGATGATATGTATTTATAATTTTACTCGTCTATTACGCCTACTGGGGTAATTCACAGTTGATTGATGGTCTGCGAGTTAATTACCGTTGCCCAAAGTCCTAAAAGTACGATGTTAGCCAAAGTGTGGACGCATCTTTAAAGGTTTGCAGCACTTAGGTCGGTAAAACAGGAAAACAAAAAAACTCGGGACGCAGCAAGTGCGTTATGGTAGTGAATTTTTATTAAATACTTCAAATTTAAATAACTCAATTTTCTATAAACTTAGAGAATTTAATTTCAATACGTAGTAAGGTTTTTCCTAAGGCAAGATATCCACAAAATTTCATTAAAATAACTTTGTAATTTTCGGAGAAAAAAATTTTTTTCGAAAGAAAATTTAAAATTTGAGTAACTCAATTTTCTCTAAACTTAGAAAGTTGAATTTTGGTACGTAGTAAGGTTGAGGCAACATATATAGTAAATTTAATTGAAACAGCTTTGTTACTTTCGGAGAAAAAAAATTTTTTTGAAAGAAAACTCAAAATTTTTCCGGAAAACCCCGTCTGATTTTTCTGGATAACGAACTCATCCAAGCCATTAATAAAAGACAGGCAGTTGCCAAGTTTCATCGAAATCGGTTAATTACAGCTACTGATGAAGACAACTTCGTTGTCGAAATACGTATCAAAAAAGATAGCGCATAACTCTGTTATTATTGTTGTAGTTTTTGGGGTTATTCTACTTTTTGTTTCAGTTTCCAGCCACAATGTCCAGTCTCAGTCTTTTGTCAATAAAAATCATTATTATTATTTGTTATTTTTTGAGATTTCAGATGTTTTTATGAAAATTGGCTACCATAACGCACTTGCTGCGTCTAGATTTTTTGAACTGCAATTTGCTTTTTTACAGTACATACCAACAAAATATCAATCAGATTTTGGACCATATCACATCGTCTTCTATTTTAACACTAAAATAAATTTAATATTGAATGAGACAAACTTTAATTACTTTTAGTAGTACCAATCATAATAAAAATATGTCTAGTCAAAGTAACAAAACCCGATAAAAAAACAATTACGAAAACTAATAAATGCTGTTGAGCCAAAAATAGCCTTGTTAATATATCATATTCCCTTTCTTTGTCCAATTTTATCATATCTTTTGTTGGTCAGTAACAAAAGCAAACAAATTATATCCCAAATGATACAGAAAACTTTACAACTCTAGATCTAAATAAAAGGACTGTAACAGCGGCAGAAGCAGAAGTCAATGGAAGGTTGATGAATGAATCTCATGAGTCAATAAGAAAAGCATTGACTAACCAACAGCAACCACATACTTATGATTTAAACATCTTTCAAATTTGAATAGCTCAATTTTCTGTAACCCTAGAAAGCTGAATTTTGGCACATAGTTAGGTATTTCCCAAAGCAATATATAGACCAAATTTTATCGAAATTTTCGGAAAAAAAAATTTTCGGAAAAAAAAATTTTTTTTGAAAGAAAACTCAAAAATTTCCCGGAAAACCCCGTTCGATTTTCCTGGCCAACGAACTCATCCAAGCCATTAATAAAAGAAAGGCACTTGCCGAGTTTCATCTAAATCGGTTAATTATTTTTTGAGTTATCAGACGGATACATATATATATATATATATATATATATATATATATATATATATATATATATATATATATATATATATATATATATATATATATATATATATATATATATATAAGCATATAAAAATTCAAACTGACCCCGGATATGGGTTCTAGGGGTCCTAATTCGCGCTCATTTGAAAGAATTTTTGCAAAGTCTTACCATCGATACCTCTCTATTAGTGAATTTTTTTAATAAAAATTCACTAAAAAACGCAAGTAAAATATCTACACATGCGAAGAGAACTGAAACGGTGTATTAGTACTACAACTAAGGGCACGATTCAAGATGAATTATACATTGATAAAGCTTTTCCCATAGAAATTTATTACTGGAATTATAATGCCGTAACATATTGATGATAAATGATATGATTTTCCGACATAACAAATGGGGCAACCAGCCACCCGCAGGTCGGTGACCCCAATCGATGGTTAAACGTGCAAATCATCCATAGGCCTCCACTGGCGGCACTAACATACTTATCAATTTTATGGTTTTAAAATATGGGGAAACTCTACACGCAAAAAGGCCAATTTACCACCTCTAGATTTAGATTTCTCAGTCGATTGTGCTGGCAACAAGAAATGCGATTACTTTCATGCATAAATTTGTATTTACGGTGATAAACTTTAGTTAAAAAAATATGACCCAGACTTACTTCGTTCTTTAATACATTTCGTTAGGTATGTTTTAAATGATAGCTATTCAATACACTTATTTACATTGTGTTTTATTAATGAAACGCAAATTTTTAATCTGCTTTGGTTTAGAGTATCTACTACTACTACTACTACAACTACCACCACTTGATCACAGCTAATTAGATAAACTTGGAATGTGTTTTTATTGCCAAAATTCATGGATTTTACAAGGCTAGATGTATTCTCACAACAATTAGAACGGTAGACCGGTTTCGCTCTAATTAGAGCTCGTCAGTACGGTGTACTAATTGCTGCGAAAATACACCTAATAAAGCAATACGGCTATGGTAGCCAGCCTCCCAACACTAAATGAGTAGTGAACGTGTCGCCACCTAGTTGCGGAACCAAGTAGTATTTTGTCACGCCAGCTCCAATTAACATAAAGTGTTAAAAAATCGAGACTGGATACAACCAACTTTTAATTTAGTAAATTGTCAGCCCTGGCCCATTTCTACCCTAATATAGGAACAAAGTATGTAAGGCTAGATGCATTCTCACAATAATTAGAACCGTAGAGCGGTTTCGCTCTAATTAGAGCTCGTCAGTACAGCATACTAATTGCTGCGAAAATACACTTAATAAAGCAATACGGCTACGGTAGCCAGCCTCCCAACACTAAGTGAGTGGTCTACGGTTCTATTTGTTGTGAGAATGCATCTAGCCTTACATACTTTGTCCCTATATTAGGGTAGAAATGGGCCAGGGCTGACAATTTACTAAATTGTTAGTTGGTTGTATACAGTCTCGATTTTTTGACACTTTGTGTTAATTGGAGCTGGCGTGACAACATACTGCTTGGTTTCGCAACTAGGTGGCGACACGTTCACCACTCACTTAGTCAAGGTTTATAGATTAGATAGGTTGTCTGGTAAGTATCGACCAATCAGAGAGTGGAGCGGGAATACGTCACATGTATTCTCAATTTCAATCTAGTGGAATAATAGTGCATCAAATGTTGAAATCAGCCGGCATCTTTATTTATATCTTATCAAGGTTATGTTCTTTTTGAACTTATAACGAGATTAAATATTTAATAAGTTAAAATTAAAAATTTTTCGCATAGCAACAAAAAGTATTGAAGTTTTAGGATATTAATCGATTTCAAAATCACAATAGGTGAATTATTTAAGTTTATAATTTTTAGGTAGGTATGTATTTTTATACATACAAAATAGTAGGTTTATAATTTTTACGATCAATTTCTTAGCAAAAAACTTAGACATCTTTTAGTGAATTTTCTTTTAAAAAAATTCACTAATGAGGAGATCCCGACTTTTGAATTTTTAAAAAATTTCTTCAAATGAGCTCTAATTAAGCCCCCCAGAACACATATCCGGGGTCAGTTTCAATTTTTATGTGTTTATATATATATATATATATATATATATATATATATATATATATATATATATATATATATATATATATATATATATATTATTATATATATATATATATATATATATATATATATATATATATATATATATATATATATATATATATATATATATATATATATATATATATATATATATATATATATATATATATATATATATATATATATATATATATATATATATATATATATATCTTTCACACCGATAACTCAAAAAATAATGGGCTGATTTTGTTTAAATTTGGTGAATAAATTCCTTTTGCAAATGGCTTGGATAAATTCGTTAGCCAGGAAAATCTGCCAGGGTTTTCCCGGAAAATTTTGTGTTTGCTTTTGAAAAAAAATTATATCTCCGGAATTAACAAAGTAAGGGCAACCAAATTTGGTACACGGGTTTATGTTCTTATATGTAAGTTACCTACCAAAATTTAGCCCTGTAGCTCAAAATACAAAAAAGTGATAGGCAATTAAAGAAAAATAAATTGGGGTTTTCCTCAAAACGTCAAAGTTGCGATTTAAAACGTCAAAATCAGCCACATTTAGGAAAAGAACTTGAATCTAATACGGGCTATGGAAATAAAATGTCTCAAGAAGAATGTTTTACAAACCCTGAAGTCTTAGTTTCAACCGTCATTGTCCTTCATTTTACTAAAATATTTGCAGAAAATTCATTTCAAATAGACCCTTTCTCTGATGCTTGGCAGTAGCCTTAGCTATAGAGTTTATCGTTTAATGTATATAATTTTTGTCGAATTTTCGTAAAAAATCAATAAAGCTCAATATAGCCGTAATTATAAAAGATATGAAAAAAATTTGTATATATTAATTATAGGGTGTCTTGAGCTACATCTGAAAAAAATAGTTCTACAATCACAGGGTGGCCCATAAGTCGTTGGTGATACAATTTTTTTTTTAATCAAACACGCCTTATGTTATTGCATTTTCCATCGAAATATAATGCATGTTTGTAAGAAAAAAATTCTGGACGCAGCAAGTGGGTTATGGTAGCGAACTTTATTTGTTTATGTAGAAATCATTGTTAGTGAAATTTTTGTAAAATTTTGGTAATTAGTACCGAATGTTTAATGAGTTATTGTAAAAAAGATGTTTTTGGATTTTCGCAAAAAAGTTGTTTACAATTTTTTTTGTAAGTTTTCTCGAAAAGCTTTTTGTAAATAATTATATCTTGGTAGGTGGCTAAATACCTTGAAGAAGTTTGTTGGCCAGGAAAATCGGGTCAGTTTTTCGGATATATTTTAAGTTAGTTTTCGAAAAATATTTGCCCTTTTCCAACAACAAAGTTATTTTGATAAAATGTGGTACATTGTTCCCACTATAGAGGTTATACTGGTTATAAAAACCATTTTTATGAAAATTCACTACCATAACGCACTTGCTGCGTCCCGAGTTTTTTAGTTTTAAAATAAGAGTAAAGTAAGCTAGCCCAATAAGTAAATTACTAATATATATTATAACTTGGGAGCTTGGAGCTCACGGAGGGCTTCTAGAAAATGTTTTTTCAGAAACGTGTTTAGAAACCACCTTGGATGTATAAACCACAAGAAAATATTCTTGCAAACAACTCCCAACAAATTACGGGACCAGAAGTGAATTGGGGTGATGTGCGGGGAAGAAGAAACGAAAAATGCGAAAAATAGCTTAGCCGGATCTATATAAGCTGCCTTTATTCCATTTTGCAGCTACACCTCCTCAGAATCATGTTTACCCCGCACAGAACTTGTATTCACCTCAGGTCCAGTCGCTTTCTTGGGGGTTGCTCCCAAGAAATGTTTGTTGGGGGTTGTTCCCAAGAAATTTTTCTTGAAAGCTGTTCCCAAGAATTTTTTCTTGTGGTTTAGGCATTCAGGGTGGTTGTATTCATACAGCAGCAGAAGGAAAACCTCGGGACAAAGCAGCCACACCACCCAAAAATGGGATAAAGGCAGGTTATATAGGTGCGGCAAACCTGTTTTTTCCGCATTTTATGTTTATACTTCCTTTTTATCTTCTTCCCCGCCAAGCACCCCTATTTAGTCCTGGTGCTAGGGGATGGTCTGCAAAAAATTTTTCTTGTGATTCATGCATCCAAAGGCGGTTCTAGACATATTTCTATTTTTTTTCTTCATAAAAACACTCCATGAGCTCATCTGCATGTTTACCTAACAATTTTACTTTTACTCCCTTTAGAAAAGAAAAGAAGGAAAGTGTATCTCCATTTTTCATTGCCTTTTTGGAATTCTTTTTGCAGATTAATACACTACAAACAACTCCACTAGGCATATAAAACAGATATTTAGGTCTAGTTATTTATTAAATTCTTGTTTTAAGTATATATAACCTTTTTTTCTTCATTAAACATATAACTACATTTATGACGATTTAATTGTTGAATATAAAAAAAACTCGGGACGCAGCAAGTGCGTTATGGTAGTGAATTTTCTTAAATATGTTTTTATTGCAAATATGTCTGTTTTCTTTTTATTTAAGAAAGCAGGCATCAATTTTGGTTACCAGTATAACCTATATAGTAAAAACAATGTGCCATGTTTCATAAAAATAACTTTATTGTGTGAAAATGTACAAAAATGTCCAAAAGTAAACTTAAAGTGTTCCCACAAAAACTCGTTTCTTGCTCAACCTTATAGGTTAATAGCAAATTGGGCTATTCAAATATGAAGCATTTGATCAAAATTCGCTACCATAACGCACTTGCTGCATCCAGAATTTCTTTTCTTACAAACATGCATTATATTTCGATGGAAAATGCAAAAATGCAATAACATAAGGCGTGTTTGATTAAAAAAATAAGAAAATTTGTATCACCAACGACTTATGGGCCACCCTATGATGGTAGAAATATTTTTTTTAAGATGTAGCTCAAGACACCCTATAATTAATATATAATTTTTTTTTCATATCTTGTATAATAACGGATATATTGAGCTTTATTGATTTTTTACGAAAATTCGACAAAAATGTTATACCATTAAACGATAAACTCTATAGCTTAGGCTACTGCCAAACATCAGAGAAATGGTCTATTTTAAATTAATTTTCTGAAAATATTTTAGTAAAATGAAGGACAATGACGGTTGAAGCTAAGACTTCTGGGTTTGTAAAACATTCTTCTTGAGACATTTCCTTTCCATAGACCGTACTAGATTCAAGTTCTTTGTCTAAATGTTGCCAATTTTTGACGTTTTAAATCGCAATTTTGACATTTTGAGGAAAATCCCAATAAATTTTTATTTAAATGCCTATAACTTTTTTGTCTTTTGATCTACAGAGCTTAATTTTGGTACGTGGCTTACGTATAATGATATAAACCCGCGTACCAAATTTGGTTGCCCTTACTTTGTTAATTTTTGAGATATAATTTTTTTACAATTTTTTCGAAAGAAAACTTAAAATTTTCCGGGAAAACCTGGGCCGATTTTCCTGGCTAACGAACTTATCCAAGCCATTTGTAAAAGGAAGGTACTCACCAAATTTAATCAAAATCGGCTTATAATTTTTTGAGTTATCGGTGTGATACATATATATATAAATATATATATATATATATATATATATATATATATATATATATATATATATATATATATATATATATATATATATATATATATATATATATATATATATATATATATATATATATATATATATATAAACATATAAAAATTGAAACTGACCCCGGATATGTTTTCAGGGGGGCCTAATTAGCGGTCATTTGAAGAAATTTTTTCAAAATTCAAAAGTCGGGATCTCCTCATTAGTGAATTTTTTTAAGAAAATTCACTAATAATCTTGGATAAATAACGTTCAATTCGTAATACCCTTGATCAATGTTCAGTTATGCTTACAACACAACACCTTAAAAAGTAAGATATTCTATTAGTGAATTTTCGTAGAAAAAATTCACTAATGGGGAGATCCCGACTTTTGAATTTTGAAAAAATTTTTGCAAATGAGCGCGAACTAGGACCCCTAGAACCCATATCCGGGGTCAGTTTCAATTTTTATATGTTATATATATATATATATATATATATATATATATATATATATATATATATATATATATATATATATATATATATATATATATATATATATATATATATATATATATATATATATATATATATATATATGTATCACACCGATAACTCAAAAAATAATGGGCCGATTTTGATAAAATTTGGCATGTACCTTTCTTTTGTTAATAGCTTGGATAAGTTCGTTAGTCAGGAAAATCGGACGAGGTTTTCCGGGAAAATTTTGAGTTTTCATTCGAAAAAAATTCATATCATAAAAAGTAATAAGCCGATTTTAATAAAATTTGGCACATACCTTCCTTTTGTAAATGGCTTTGACATACTTGTTAGTCAGGAAAATCGGACGAGGTTTTCCGGGAAGATTTTGAGTTTTCATTTGAAAAAAATTCATATCTCAAAAAGTAATAAGCTGATTTTAATAAACTTTGGCATGTACCTTCCTTTTGTAAATGACTTTGACATATTTGTTAGTCAGGAAAATCGAACGAGGTTTTCCGGGAAGATTTTGAGTTTTCATTTGAAAAAAATTCATATCTCAAAAAGTAATAAACCGATTTTAATAAAATTTGACATGTACCTTCCTTTTGTAAATGGCTTTGACAAGTTCGTTATTCAGAAAAATTGGACAAGGTTTTCCGGGAAAATTTTGAGTGTTCATTTGAAAAAAAATTTTATCTTAAAAAATAAAAAATCTATGATAACCAAATTTGGTAGGTAGGTTTACGATATAAAAAGTAAACTATACACCAAAATTTAGATTTCTATGTTACAAGAAAAAAAAGTTATAATAAAATATTTTGTGCCAGATCATTTCTATGAAAATTCACTACCATAACGCACTTGCCGCGTCCAGAGATTTTTTTAAGACAATAGTTTCGATTGAACTGCTATTTCGTACAAAATAAATCCGTAACTGATCGTGTTCAAAAAATTTTGAGCAACTTTACACAAATTTCTAATAAATGTTATTCAAAACACCAAAACGCGATCTGAAACTGTAGGTGGTATCCGCATTTGGGATACACATGACGTATTACCTTCCTCTTGTGTGTCTCCCTGCTCAGAGTTACCAGACAACCTAACTAATCTATGAACTCTGACCAAAATACTAATTTCTGATCGTATTCTGGTTTGGTTTAAAATAACTACTACTACCACTTGCCACGCCATTCCCATAACGGAGTGGCACACCACATATATGCCGAGTTTCACAAAGCTTGATTAAATATTTAACGGCCGGTTAGTTAATCAAGGCTTAACACAACCAATCACAGCTTCAAAATATTTAGTTGTCATGGCAAAAACCCGAATCACAACCCGTGATTGGTCGTCTTAACCCTTGATTAACTAACCGTCCGTTAAATACGTAATCGGGCTTTGTGAAACTGGGCAAAAGTATGTTATTTCCCAACACTATTTCTTCATGCATTTATTTTTTGACATATTATTATTTTTCATTTTTCCGGACTCATATATATCCTTATACGCGAGATAAATAGAGCCACAACAATGGGCGTTTATACCATCAGGTCACCTCCCCAAGAGCAGGACAGCTGTGTCAGCAGGAAGGTTGGAGGCGCCTGCAAGCTAGCGATGATTTTGTATTAATTTTATATTATCCTTTTAGCGATTTTTTTTTTTTTATTCGCTTATGGGGAGATCTGTGTTATATATATATATATATATATATATATATATATATATATATATATATATATATATATATATATATCCGACCGATAACTCAAAAAATAATGGACCGATCTTGATAAAATTTGCAGAGTACCTTCCTTTTGCAAGTGGCTTGGATAAGTTCGTTAGCCAGGAAAATCGGACCAGGTTTTCCCGGGAAATTTTGTATTTTCTTGATAAAAAAATTCATATCTCCAGAAGTAACAAAGTAAGGGCAACCAAATTTGGAACACGTGTTTATATTATAAAGAACTCTGTACCGAAATTTAGGCCCCTAGCTTTAAAGAAAAAGAAGTTATGGCCAGTTAAAGCAACAAATTTTGGAGTTTTCCTCAAAACGTCAAACTCGCAATTTTAAACGTCAAAATTGGCAATGTTTAGGCAAAGAATGTGAAACAAATACCGTTTGTGAAAAGAAAATGTTGCAAGAAGAGTGTTCTGCGAACCCTTAAATTTCAGATTCAACCGTCATTGCCGTTCATTTTACTAAAATATTTACAGAATATCCATTTCAAATAGACCCTTTCTCTGATGTTTTGGTTGTCAGTTTAGTTAAGTTTGGTGGCTTTTTGGAGAGTTATTTGCAGGTTTAGTGAAGTTTATGGTTTAACGGTCTATAATTTTTTTTAGCTAATTATCGTAGAACAAATTTGTTAATGCATTTTTGCATTTTTTATCGAAATATGCGTTTATAAGAAAAAAATCTGGACGCAGTAAGTGCGTTTTGGTAGCGAATTTTCGGTAAATTTGCAGTTTAGCTCCCGAACGCTTTTCAAAAAACTGTTTTCAGAAACTTGCCCCCATCCCCCCTGGATCCACAAACCCCCAAAAAAAATTCTTGTTCACACACCCCAAGAAAGTTACGGGACCAGGAGTGAGTAGGGGTGCATATTTTTTTTTTAGCTAAATTTCATAGAACAAATTCGTTAATGCATTTTTGCATTTTTGTTTAAATATGATGCGTTTGTAAGAAAAAAATATGGACGCAGTAAGTGCGTTTTGGTAGCAAATTTTCGGTAAATTTGCAGTTTAGCTCCCGAACGCTTTTCAAAAAACTGTTTTCAGAAACTTGCCCCCATCCCCCCTGGATCCACAAACCCCCAAAAAAAATTTCTTGTTTACACCCCCCAAGAAAGTTACGGGACCAGGAGTGAGTAGGGGTGCATAATTTTTTTTAGCTAAATTTCATAGAAGAAATTCGTTAATGCATTTTTGCATTTTTTTTGTTTAAATATGATGCATTTGTAAGAAGAAATCTGGACGCAGTAAGTGCATTTTGGTAGCGAATTTTCGGTAAATTTGCAGTTTAGCTCCCGAACGCTTTTCACTGTTTTCAGAAACTTGCCCCCATCCCCCCTGGATTCACAAACCCCAAGAAAAATGTCTTATTCACACCCCCCAAAGAAGTTACGGGACCAGGAGTGAGTAGGGGTGCATAATTTTTTTAGCTAAATTTCATAGAACAAATTCGTTAATGCATTTTTGCATTTTTGTTTAAAAATGATGCGTTTGTAAGAAAAAATCTGGACGCAGTAAGTGCGTTTTGGTAGCGAATTTTCGGTAAATTTGCAGTTTAGCTCTCGAACGCTTTTAAAAAAACTGTTTTCATAAACCTGCCTAGGCCCCCACCCCCCTAGATCCACAAACCCAAGAAAAATTTCTTGTTCACAATCCCCAAGGAAGTTACGGGACCAGGAGTGAGTAGGGGTGTATAATTTTTTTTTAGCTAATTTTCGTAGAACAAATTCGTTAATGCATTTTTGCCTTTTTTATCGAAATATTATGCGTTTCTAGGAAAAAATCTGGATGCAGTAAGTCCGTTTTGGTAGTGAATTTTCGGTAAATTTGCAGTTTAGCTTCCGAACGTTTTTCAAAAAACTTTTTTCAGAAACCTGCCCTTCTCCCCCCATGGATCTACAAACCCCAAGAAAGATTTCTTGTTCTTACCCCCCAAGGAAGATACCGGACCAGGAGTGAGTAGTGGTGCTGAGCGGGGTAGGTAGTAAAAAGGAAATATGAGCAGAAAATTCGAATAAAGCGGGCTTGAAAGCTGTCTTTTTCACATCTTGAAGCCAGATCTCCCTTAAACCTACCCCGCACACCACCCCTATTCACTCCCAGTCCCATAACTTCCTTGGGGGTGTGAACAAGAAATTTTTCTTGTGGTTTGTGCATCCAGGTGGGATCCTAGTAATGTTTCTGAAAACAATTTGTTGAAAAGCGTTCGGGAGGTAATCTGCAAATTTACCGAATTTTCATTAAATCCTTCAAATTTCAATAACTCAATTTGCTATTAACGTAAGCTTTGTTGGATAGAAAACCAACATTTAAGTTTATTTTCGAAATTTTTTTGTATATTTTCAAACCATAAGTAATTTTGATAAAATATAGTACATTGTTTCTACTATATAGGCTATACCGGTAATCAGATTGATGCCTGCTCGCATTTGCTATTAAAAACATTTTTATGGAAATTCACTTCCATAACACATTTGCTGCATCTAAACTTTTGAAAAATGTTTATATATTTTCAAACAATAAATTTATTTCAATGAAATATGGTACATTGTTTCTATATAGGCAACCAAGTTTGATGCCTGCTTTCATCAAAGAAAGACATTTGCTATTAAAAATATTTTAAAGAAAATTCGCTACCATAACGCACTTGCTGCGTCTAGAGATTTTTATCTTATGTATTATTTGTTTAAAGTCATAATAAATTGTTTTAAAAATTCAAACGTAAACGTCTTAACCGTAAAGTTAAGCCGCGCTCACCTATTACGCAGATTTCTGATATCTCTCTTCTTTAATATATTGCCCACGACATCTAACTACGGTTTTCTCGGTCTTCCATAGCCCCACCTACCATTCACAAAGCTCTATAATATCTACTTGTCATTCGGTTATCCATTCATTCTAAAATTGAATAAAAACTTAAACAAATGTTAAACTGATCTATACATGAATCATGGTACGCGATTATAAATGTAAATATTTTAAAAACTAGGGTCTTTAGGTAGAGAGAGTGATAAACAAAAGTTGAAGCAGAGGACATGTCCTTTACTTCTGAATTATAAAACACCTGCTGTTCCATTTGAAAAAATTGCGTTACGACAGTCTGAAAATGTTCAAATTCAGCCACTATTTGAGAGCGTTCTGTATATCGCACCTCGACTTTTTCGACGAATTATATAAACGACAACCTTCCTTAATGCCTCATTTCATATAAAACGCCGTACCACAATGTTTGATATCTGTACCAAAAATGTGAAAAGTTGCAAAACAATTAAAATAACTTAAAAACGATAAACGGTATTAAATTCTTTTTTACAAGTGAATCACCCCCTATATATATATATATATATATATATATATATATATATATATATATATATATATATATATATATATATATTCACTAAAATGGAAAATTCGAGAGCTGGAGATACTACACATCAAAGTGTGATCACTGGCGCAAACATGTCTTATCCAAAAGTTGATAGTGTCGGAAATACAGAAAGTCGAAAGTTAAAATTTAAATAAGTTATTTTGTCATCTTGAAAATATCGAGACTAGAAACGCGAAAATTTGTGAAGCTATGTTTTTTAGGCAACGAATAATATACGTGTTGCAAATCTCACATTGCTCATAGGGGGCGCCACTTACGACCAATTTCACCGACATTTTCAGTTAATAACTTTTGACCCTGTATGTCTATCATGAAATTTGATTCAAAACCTGAAAGAGCAATCATTTTTCAATTATTTATGTATTCTTATTTTACTTCGATATCTCGATCCGTTTTCAAGAAAAATCGACTTAAAGAACATTATGCGACAAATTAGTTAACATACCTGGTTTGTTTTGCTCTTAGTTACTCATATTATGAAAACTGAAATCGATTTTTTATCGAAAATTGATCCAAATACCAACATGAGAGAAGATACATAATTAATTTAAAAGTAATTGCTCTTTCAGGTTTTGAATCAAATGTCATGTTAGACATACCCAGTGAAAAGTTACTAATTGTAAATTTCGAAACAATTAAAATTTTAACTTTCAACGCTGGAAATCAGGAAACTATCCGGAAACATGGAATATATATATATTGTTATCACATTTCTAAAACCATTTAAGAACCCATCCCGTCATAAATCCTACAGGGGTATTTCGTTATCATCCTGTTCAATGAAAACGTTTGAAATAATCATAAAAAATCGCTTAGAAACATGGTTGGAAACTAACAATATAATATTTACCCAACAATTCGGATTTAGACAAAATCATTCAACTCACGAAGGTTTGGCACACCTGATAACAGACATAAATCCTTCACTTACGCTAAATCAACAGTGGCAGCGTTTATTGACTTCGAAGGAGCGTATGACAATGTTAATCTAAGTATATTACTTGAAAAAATGTTAGCCATGGGACTACGAGTTTTATGTGCTAGAAGAATAATACATCTGTACACCGACCGAACAATTTACTTGCAATCTAACAGTACACTGCTGGGACCTAGAATAACAAATATTGATCTGCCACAAGGGGCAATCATGAGCCCGATCCTTTACCTGATTTACACATATGATCTACACAACAACTTGTCTAACTAAGTCCTACAATACGCTGATGATGTGAGCCTATATGTTAGTATTTGCTAAATTGAAGAAGGTATTCGCAAGATAAAAAGAGATTACCTGCTGTTGCAACAGTGGGCACATTCTAATGGCTTGATTTCGAGAGCGGGTCAACACTGCTCCTGTCAACAAGCATTTGTCAGTTGTCTCCTGTAAAATTTTGAACAAGCTGCGTCATTTAGTTTGTGTTAGATAGCCATTGAAAGCAGATAACCTCTTGAGTTATAACGAAAATGGGAAAAAGTGAATTTCATGTGCTCATCAAACATTATTTTTTGCGAAAAAAAACCATTACTTTAACCAAGGCTAAGCTTGATAAATACTATAGGAACTCTGCACTATCAATTTCCATGGTAACAAAGTGGTTTAATGAATTTCGTTACGGCCGTACAAGCACAAATGACGCCAAACGTTCTGGACGCCCAGCTGAGGTCGCTGCACCCGAAACGATTGAAAAAAAATCACGATATGGTGTTGGCCGATCGGAGATTGAAAGTGTGAGATATTGTGGAAGCCATATACATATCACATGGCTCAGTGGTTTAGATTTTGCATGATCACTTGGGTATGAGAAGGCTATCCGCAAGATGGGTGCCGTGTTTGCTCACAATCGACCACAAACGCAATCGTGTGACACCTTCGAAGGAGTGTTTGGCGTTGTTCAACCGCAATAGGGACGAGTTTTTGCACTGTTCCGTAACCGTGGACGAAACATGGATTCACCACAACCTACCCGAGACCAAGCAGCAGTCACCCCCCTACACTTAGTTATTATGGGGTAGGCCAGGCTAGGACTATACAGACTAGCCTGCAATGATAGACTGAAGATCAACCCAGGCTTGAGGGGCCACTGCAAAATGTAGGATATCGTGAAGGAGCCCATACTTGAAATGAGGTCAGACTTCGCGAGCCCGCGAATCAGCAGGGAAAACAACTTTACAGTGAAAATCCCCGACCGCGAGCCACGGTGGGAGGAGACGCCGGGCATACCACGGGACGCGCTCGTCTGGTTCACGGACGGATCCGGAGGGGAGCGTGAGGCGGGGGCAGGTGTTTATTCGGAAGGACCGAGGGTAAGTCATAGTATTTCCCTCGGAGCCCATGCAACGGCCTTTCAGGCCGAAATGTACGCCATCCTGCACTGTGTGCGGGAGAACAAGAGGAGGGGCTACACCAACAAGCAGATCCTCATAGCCACAGATAGCCAGGCAACCCTTAAGGCACTAAGTATCCCACGGGTAAGTTCCGGGCTGGTGAGCGAGTGACAAGACGAGACGAGCGACCTGGCTGGGCATAATGAGGTCACCCTCATCTGGGTGCCGGGTCACTTGGGCGTCAAAGGCAATTAAGAAGCTGACGGTCTCGCGAAGAGAGGATGAGCAGAACCATTTATGGGACAGAACCGGTTCTGGGCGTGACAAAGGGCACAGCCAGGGTATCCTGGGTTAGAAATGAACACAAGGTGTACTGGACAGACTGTCCACGGCTCAGACATGGGAAAAAATGCTACTATGACCGATTCTTTGTGAGTAAAATATGCCGTTTACGTTTCAACCATGCTCTCGCTCCTTACTACTTACACAGAATAGGTGTCAGGGATCGCCCAAATTGTGAATGTCGCGAATACGGAGATACTGAACATATTTTCTTTAAATGTGGACATATACAAAGTCACACAGAAAAACTGTGTCATTCATTATTTAAGGAAACGGGAATATAATGCCCTCATAGTATGGGTTCCATTCTGGCTCAAAAAAAAAAAACGAATCTATATAAAATATTAATAGATTATATAATACGGTCACAAATTTCAATATAACATAAATAACACACATATAGGTTAGATAAAATTTTTTATTGTAAGTATCTCTAGCTTTAAAATTAAGATCCCTATGTTTTCGCCCTTTATTATCTTAGCCGTCTTACCGTGGTCCAATTGCAGTGTGTGTTTTTTTATAAAGTTGTATTGAGGGACCCCTAGGAATGAAGAATTGTGATCCCGTCCAACCTTATTTGATTTATAAAAAAACAATATTCCAAAAATAAAGGAAGGAGTAACAGCTGTTACAACTTAGCGTGCTAATATTTGTATACTTTTAAGGGCAGTTACGACCAAAAACTTGAGGGCTATATTTTAAAGAAAGTCACTCTGTACTCGATATATTTCGCCTGAGTTCCAGGCATCTTGACCTGTGCACAAACAAATCGATAAAGATATATGCAGATAGCCAAGCTGCAATAAGGCTCTTGGTTCCTACCGGTGTAATTCAAAGACGGTATGGAGTTGTAAATCTGCCCTTAACGAATTGGGCAGCTGTAGTGAGGTGTCGCTGGTCTGGATACCGGGTCACTCGGACCATGATGGCAACGTTGCGGCCGACGCGCTTGCCAGGAGTGGTGCCCAGAGTGACTTTGTCGGACCAGAACCGGTGCTGGGAATAACATCTTGCACAGCAAAACGCACCTTAAAGACCTGGACAGAAAGAATGACAATCCAATATTGGCAAAATCTTCCAGGATTAGCTCACTCTAAGGCCTTCATAAATGGCCTGTCTGAGTCAAGGGCTAAGAAACTTCTAGAAATGAACAGACAACAACTGAGTACTCTAGTCGGCCTGTATACAGGACACTGCTGCTTGCGGCATCACATGCACCGTATTGGGGTCGGTCAGGAGACCGAGTGCCGGCTGTGTATGGAGAATGACGAAACAGCAGAGCACGTGCTGTGTTCCTGTCTGGCAGCGGACAGGACTAGACACCCGCTCTTTGGCAAGGTAAAGCTTGCTCCAGAGGATCTGGATCAACTTTCGCCCACAAAGGTTATCGACCTCTGTAGGAGGCTGGATTTGTTGGGCGAAATATAGACATTAGGCGTGAGCCACAATAGACCTTATGGTCGCGGTGAAGGGACCGATATGGACCACTCACATTCAAACCTAACCTAACCTAACCCTCCAGGCATCTTCGGGAGCAAGCACTGTAACTAATTGAAAAGCAAAGCCAAAAACATCAAATTAGAGGAACTCTGCAACGAAAACATGCAAAAAACAAGAAGTGTAACAACCATTAAAAAAAACATGTAACTTTGCGCGAACATATGTACGTTAAAAACATTCAAAGCCAGTTATTAAAAAGCATAAAAAAGAAATATTAAAAAATATACGTAAATTTTTCAATGCTTTTTAAATACTTTAACCTTGTTAACTCTTTTTATGCTTTTTCATGACTGGCTTTGAATGTTTTTAACGTACAAATGTTCGCGCAAAGTTACATGTAGTTTTTAAAATGGTTGTTACACCTACTGTTTTTTGCATGTTTTCGCGGCAGAGTTTCTCTGTTTTGATGTTTTTGGCTTTGCTTTTCAATTAGTTACAGTGCTTACTCCCGAAGATGCGTGGAACTGCGAAATATATCGAGTATTTAGTACAGAGTGACTTTCTTGAAAATATAGCCCTCAGGTGCTTTTTTGAGTCGTAACTGCCCTTAAAAGTATATATATATATATATATATATATATATATATATATATATATATATATATATATATATATATATATATATATATATATATAACATACTTGGTTCTCGGGTTGAACCGCGTCTAGAATTTATGAAAACTCGACGTTTCGACTCCTGTTTTGGAGCCATTTTCAAGAGGTAAAGGAAATATGTAAGGACACTCTAAGGCCTCAATCTGCCTACTCCTTAGAGCGGTAGACAAAGGTGGGTTGAGTTGTTGTAGCTCGATTACGGGGCCTCAATCTGCCTACTCCCCAAATCTCGCCGGAGATCGTCTGTGAGGTCTCAGTGTGTTCAACCCTAGGCCTCAGAGATATCTGGCAGTTCGTTTCAAGTCTTGTCTTATATATGTTGTTCCGTCTACCTGCTTCGTTATCAGTGAAAGTAGTAGGGTCACGGTCAATTAAGTGGGGGGTGGGGTGGGGGTGCTTTGGTCCCGGTACTTAGAGGATGAGGGGATTAAGAGGGTCACCGGCATTTGTTGAGACAGATAATGGGGAAATAAAATTGTCTGTGGAATTTGTTTCCTTTTGTGATGAAGATATAATAGGTTTCCAAGTAGTCGGAAGGCGAAGACCATCATCTCTCTTATTTAAACAATCGGGACGTTTTTCAAATCACGATTGCTTCGCGGATAATTCTCGTTTTGAAGTTGTAAACCGGTGCTATTGTTTTGGCATTATCGAAGTCTATTTTGTGTCCTGTATGAATATGATGCATGGCCAGCGCCGATGAGGGGTCGGATTTTCTTACTGCGAGGGTGTGTTCATATATTCTATTGTGGATGCGTCTATTTGTTTGTGCTACATAAGTTCGGGAACAGTCGGAACCAGGAATTTCGAAAACTCCGTGGGATTCGTTTGTAATCGTATTCTTGGGAGTTTTTATTAGATTTGACAGTTTTTGCTCTGTTGTGAATACGATTTTGATATTATAGGTTCTAAAAATTCGGCTGATTTTGTCGGTGACACCTCTAATGTAGGGTAAAAACGCTGTGTGTTGTTGTGTGAACTCTGTTTGTTCTTGTTGTGGTGTAGTGGTTTGTTGTTGTGCGTTTCTATTGTTTCGTAGTATGTGATTGTTGTCGTATCCGTTTTCTAGCAATGTCTGTCTTAAAACGTTTAATTCTGTCTTTTTGTTGTTGTCCGTTAGTCTAAGGGATCGTGTTACGGAATCGCGCACGGAATTTAGTTGCGATGGGTGATGGTGAGATTGGGCGTTAAGATAACAATTAGTGTGGGTTGGTTTTCGGTAGACAGTGTAAGAAAATCATCTGACTGGGTTTTTAGTAATGCGTACATATAATAAAGGCAAAGAAAAATTATTTTTTATTTCCATGGTGAACTGGATTTGGGGGTTGATGTTATTCAGGTAAGAAAGGAATTCGTCTAGAGATTCTTTACCGTGTGGCCAGGCAGCGAAAATGTCATCAACGTATCTTAACCAACAGGTTGGCTTAAGTTGGGATGAATTGAGGGCTTGTGTCTTGAAGTTTTCCATGAAAATGTTGGCCAATGAAGGAGAGAGTAGTGAACCCATTGGAGCACCTCGAACTTGTTTGTAAAATTTGTTTTGAAAAGGGAAATAAATGTTAGATCTGCAGTGTTCTAGAAGAGCTGAGGTATCTTGGGAAATATTGTGTTTATTTTTGAGAATATCAAGGGTTTCAGATAGAGGTATATTAGCGAATAAGGAAACTATATCAAAGCTAACTAGGATGTCGTTTTGAGAAATGGTGTTGTTTTGAAGAAAGTCAATGAAATGGGTGGAGTTTTTGACAAGGGATGTAGCGTTTTCTACTAACGGTTGGGGAGTTTTGGCTAAATGTTTTGCAAGTTTTTGTGTGGGTGAACGGTGGGCAATTACGATAGGGCGAAGGGGAATATCAGGCTTATGGATTTTCGGGAAACCATATTTTCTAGGGATGCGAGATGATTTTTCGCGGGGGATTAGTTATTTTTTTAGGCCAGGACTGAGTTGGGAGTTGTTGATGATAGTTTTGGTTTTCTGTTCAAGATAAGTTGTAGGGTCGTTAGGGATTTGTTTGTAGTCTGTGCTGTTTAGTATATTGTCAATCTCTTGTATATAGTCTGTTTTGTAGAGTATGACTGTAGCGTTGCCTTTGTCTGCGGGTAGGATTATAATTTCTGTGTTTCGGTTTAGGTCTCTGATTGACTGTCGTTTGTTAGAAGAAAGGTTGGAAGGTGGAGGTTTAGCAGAACGTAATATCCTGGCAATGTCCTGTCTCATAGTTTCAGCTTCGTCAGTCGGTAAGTGTGTTATCGCATCTTCTGATTCAGAAATCATCTTTTCTATTGGGATAAATTTAGGGGTTGGTGCAAAATTAAAACCTTTAGATAGGACTTTGATGGCGACGTCACTTATGTTGGAATTTAAAAGGTTGTGAACTACTATAGTAGGATTCGCATTATGTAAGTGTTGTGTGAGATTTTTGTTGTCTAGACGTTGCTGTAATTTTCTTTTTTGTTCGTCCGTCTTTTGCTGTGTAACATGTTCTGCTTTACTATGTGAGAGTCTGTCTAGAGTGTCCCAAAGTGTAGGGTGTATTTTGAATGTGTGTATTTTTATGTACGTGCCGTAGAGTAGTGTGTTGGTAGTGTTAAGGTGTCGTCTTGTCTCGTGAATGGAATTTCAAAAATCTTACACAACACTCACATAATGCCAATCCTACTATAGTAGTTCACAACCTTTCAAATTCATATAAGTGTCACATAAGTCACGTACGTCTCACATTAAAGACCGCGGAAATCTTTCTTTCTGAACATATATATACATACATACATATATATATATATATATATATATATATATATATATATATATATATATATATATATATATATATAATATATTATATATATATATATATATATATATATATATATATATATATATATATATATATATATATATATATATATAAATAATCATGTATACTATACCCACATTTACAAAGCGTAGCTTAGGAATTACAAGTGGTTTTAACCCACCTTTTATTGGTTTGTAAAATCTGGTGTCGATAGATAGATAGATAGATAGATAGACAAATTGACCGACAGACAACTTTCAACACCATGCATTTCCGATACTATCACCTTTCGGGTAAGGCATGTTTAGGCGAATGGTCACAGTTTGACGTGTAGTATCTCCAGCTTTCGGATCTCCCATTATTAAGAAATCAGCATGTATATATATATATATATATATATATATATATATATATATATATATATATATATATATATATATATATACCTATATAAATACTATATATAAACAGAGATATCCCCAAATGTTATGTTTGGCCACAGAATACGCTCCTAGATTTTTGACCTCCACTTAAGAAACCCTGTAATATAGCAGTTTACTTCTTTTAATTCAATTGCACTTTTGCTTGTTATGTATCATTATTCAGTCAAAACTTTTCCATACAGATTTACACATTTAATTTATCATATATTATTAATGGTAGGTACATCTCTGAGGATTTATACTAATACTAAATAACATATTCATATACTTTTCATACATCTCAACGAAAATAACTTAACCAGAATACATAAATTTTATACGACACAATTTCCTGCGGTAAATCATAATAACGTATACAAGCTTTAAGCTGAAGCTTCATAAAAAAATTCTATCCAACAAAAGGGAAAACAGACGCATTATTTTGAATGTGCTCGAGCGCTCGCTTTTCAGTTCAAGAAAGTGAAAAGATGAGATACGGGAAGCTGTGAAAGCCGTAAAATGACTTCAATTATTTAGGTGATGTCCGTCTAAAGAATTAGAACCGCAGAGCTTTTTCGAGAGAACATTTCGCGGCGATACGGATGTTTTGTCTCCACAATTTAGATGTTGACGTCAAATATTTCACGGTAGAGAAATGGAAACGGTGACAAGTCGTTAGTGCATTAAGAGCGTCACAAAGGTGTATTTGCTGGATTTCTTTTATACGACCGTAAAAGAGCTGCACAGCCGTAGGTATGAGTTTTTGTTTCTACAACAACGTTTCCTTCAAAATACCCTTTCTTATACTTTTACGAGGAAAACTTTAATTAAGTCTAGTTATAAATCGGGATTTCGTTGCTTTTGTGGGGTATCTCGGTGGCTAGTAGAGATAGAAGACGCAGTTTTCTCAATATTGTTATACGTTTTTTGTGAAACTAACGATCCTGAAATCAAAACTGACACGTCACTCTTTGCTTTTAAGCTACAGGGTGATTTTGAAAATTTGTCATTTTTTGGCATGCCGTGAATCTACCTTATGTGATAAGGTGATAAAACTGTGAAATCTGGTTCTAATAAATTTTTGCCCTAGAATTCAATGGCATAAATAGTTGTTTTCTCTTGAGCACAGATTTTGCGATACAAACCAAACATATGATTTTTTTAAATGGAATACCTTGTATATTTTAGTGAATTTTTATTAAAAAAAATTCACTAATAGAGATGTATCGATGGTGAGACTTTGCAAAAAAAATTTCAAATGGACGCGAATTTGGGCCCCTAGAACCCATATCCGGGTCAGTTTCGATTTTTATATGTTTATATATATATATATATATATATATATATATATATATATATATATATATATATATATATATATATATATATATATATATATATATATATATATATATATATATATATATATATATATATATATGTATGTATGTATCCAACCGACAAATCAAAAAATAATTAACCGATTTTGATGAAACTCGGCAAGTTCCTTTCTTTTATTAATAGCTTGGATGAGTTCGTTAGCCAGGAAAATCGGACAAGGTTTTCAGGGAAAATTTTGAGTTTTCTTTCGAAAAAAAATTTTCTCCGAAAATTACAAAGATATTTCGATGAAATTTGGTGTACATATTGCTTTTGGAAGACCTAACTATGTGCCAAAACTTAGCTTTCTAGGTTTACATAAAATGGATCTATTAAAATTTGAAACATTTGTTTTTAATATCACCGATCTTCATTGTTAAACGCAAACCTGGCTTATATGAGATCTAGTATGTCGTTGCTAGGCGACGGATCATTTGATATTATTGCGCAGGTCTGTTAGACGCTGTAACTGACGTTATCGTAATCGTTTGGTATGAGATTGTTTATATTATTTTGTTTATCTGTTTGAGTCGACAAATTATTAGTGTTATTTGGGAAATGTTTATATACAAGTGCATATTATTCCTTTATTGTTGTTAGTGGGTGGACTAAACTGTGTTTGTTATGTTTTATCAACACATAAAAGAAGTTTTACAAAAGGAGCTGATATGCAATAGGTTAATTATTAGTGATTTTTTTTTCTCTTTGATGCGTTGGCGGTAGTTTTGGTTAAGTTTATGGTTTAACGATTCATAATTTTTAGCTAATTTTCGTAAAAAAAAAATCGCCAATGAGGAGACGGCGACTTTAGAATTTAAAAAAGATTTCTTCAAATGAGCGAAACTAGGCCCTCTGGAATCCACATCCGCGTTTACGTTCAGTTTTGATCTGCTTACATATATACAGGGTGACGCGTTTCTACGGTAAAGCTCAATATAATTATTATTATTATACAAGAGACGAGAAAAAATTGTTAATTATAGGGTATCTTGAGCTGCATCTTATAAAATTATTTTGACAATCACCGGCTGGCCCATAAGTCGTTGGTGATCCCTACAATTTTTTTTCGAAGTGCCTTATTTTATTGCATTTTTTATCGGAATATGTTTGTAAGAAAAAAAATCAAGACGCAGTAAGTGCGTTTTGGTAGCAAATTTTCATTAAATGCTTCAAATTTCAATAACTCAATTTGCTATTTACCTAAGGTTTGTTGGCTAGGAAACCAACGTTTAAAGTTTATTGTCCGAAAATTTTTGTACATTTTCAAACAATAAGTTATTTTGATAAAATATGGCACATTGTTTCTACTACTATAGGTTATACCGGTAACCAAATTAATGACTGCTTGCATTAAAAAGACATATTTGATATTCAAAGCATTTCTATAAAAAAAAATTAAACTTATTTATGTTAAATTTATGTAGCTGGTTTTTATAAACAGTACACTCCAAGCCATCTGGATTTTTTAGTGAATTTTTATTTTTAAAAAATCACTAATAAAGACGTATCGATCGTGAGACTTTGCAAAAAAAATTTCAAATGAGCGCAAACTAGGACCCCTAGAACCCATATCCGGGGTCAGTTTCAGTTTTTATATGTTTATATAAATATAAATATATATATATATATATATATATATATATATATATATATATATATATATATATATATATATATATATATATAGGTATCCGTCTGATAACTCAAAAAATAATTAATCGATTTCAATGAAACTCGGCAAGTGCCTTTCTTTTATAAATGGCTTGGATGAGTTCGCTGTTCATTAGCCAGGAAAATCGGACGGGGTTTTCCGGAAAAATTTTGAGTTTTCTTTCAAAAAAAATTTTTTCTCCGAAAATAACAAAGCTGTTTTAATAAAATGTATAATATATGTTGCCTTGAGAGAGACCTTACTAAGTACCTAAATTCAGCTTTCTAAGTTTATAGAAAATTGAGTTTTAAATTTTCTTTCGAAAAATTTTTTTCTACAAAAATTACAAAGTTATTTTAATGAAATTTGGTGGATATATTTCCCTAGGAAAACCTTGCTACGTACCAAAATTAAACTTTCTAAGTTTATAGAAAACTGAGTTATTCAAGTTTGAAACATTTAATAAAAATTCACTACCATAACGCACTTTCTGCGTCCAGAGTTTTTTATGTTAGTAGATCCGGCTCATCGAGATCTTTAAAATATATATGGTTATTAGAGGTGTGCGAACCCATGTTCTTTTCGAACCGAACTATGAACGAACTTAAGCAAATATTTGCCTCGAACTTCGAACCTCGGAAAAGTCTAAGGTTCACAATCGAACTTCGAACTTCTTAAAAATCTAAACTCGAACATCGAATTAACTAAAATTCTTCAATGTTCATATATCATTTCCTCAAATACAAAATAAAAGAAACTACGGGACACAGCAAGTGCTTTATAGTAGTGAATTTTCATAAGAATTGTACACTATTAGTAAGGTATATTATTAAAACTAATTCGTTAAATTTCAGTGGATCTTGGCGATTGGTTTTAGAGGTATTACTTGAAGAAATTTCTATTTTGTATGGAACTAGAAAATTAAAATTTGGTACATATATGTAAATACTGCAAGTCGCTTTAAAAAATTATGTTACAAATTTCATAAGTTACAAAAGTTTTCCACAAAAAAAATAGCTATTTACAAACAAAATGTACGTGCCAAATTATCAATACGGCAGGTATTTTTCCTTACTAATTGCTTGGATGGTTTTGTTTTAGTCAACCCAATAGAACTAGTTCTTGCAAACAAAACAACCAAAAAGGTATTTTCCATAGGTTTTACTATGGGTCAAGATTGAAGATTATAGCTCAATGGGAAATTGAGAAAATTATCTACAACAAGGTACTTACTGCACCCAGACCCTCTTCATGGCTTATTAACTGTTGCTGTATACATACTTTTTTAAATGATAAAATATTGTAGCTTTCTATGTGACACTGACAAACAAGGCAACCTCAAATTCATTTTTGGAAAAATATTTTGAACAAATAAAATGAGGTAATATATTAAACATAAATTCAAAGTCTTGGTTCGCGGCTTCGTCACGGGAGTTCTTTTTCCCCTTCTACATGCCTACAACTACCCTCAATGCATAAACAAGAACAATATAAATAAGTAAAATTTCTTCGGAACGACCCCCAAGAATGTTGCGGGACCTGAGGTGAATAAGGGTTCTGAGCGAAGTAAACAGAACTTTAAAGAAGTACAGCTGCAAAATGGGTACAAGGTAGCTTATAGAGGTCCAGCTAAGCTGGTTTTTTTCGAACTTTCCGCTCACATTTCTTTTTTTTTTATCTTCTTGCCTGCTTAGCACCCCTATTCACTCCTGGTCCTGTAACTCTCTTAGTCGGCAAGGCCGCGGACGAGCCCTGAGGGAACAAAAAAAAAACTCACTTAGTGGCCGTTTGCAAGAAATTTTTATTGTGGTATGTGCATCCAGGAAGGCTTCTAAGCGTGTTCCTGAAATTTTTTTAAGTCGCCCTTGTGCTAAACTGCAAATTTGCCGAAAATTCAATTTTTATTTCCAAAAGGAATGTTCCTGCTAAATTATAAACGTGGCTGGTATTTTTCCTTATTAATCGCTTGGATGATCCATTTAGTCAACTCAATCGAACCAGTTTCTGCAAACCAAATAACAAAAAAGGTTTCTTAAAAGAAATTTGTAGTTATTTTTCAAATCTAGTACCCACGCTGCCTTTTTATGCTTCAAAAGAACCTCGACTATATGAGATCGATTGCCAGTCCGGAGCCACACAATTCCGGAAAAAACACCCTGGCAAACCTAAATCTGGAAAACATATTAACTACTGGACATAGACTCACAATAATAAATAACAGTATAAAGTTATTAGTGCTGTAATAATAATAACAAACTTTTTGAATGCTTTAGGGGTAAAATATACAACCACTACAACAACTATATGAGCAATTTCTTTTGACTGTTATGGTTATCCTTATCATTGTTATGATCAGCTAAAGCTAGTTTTCGGTTTGATATTGACATATATCACACCAACATTTCAGTGACGTATCTGTCAATTTACTTTGAAATAGTTTCTCGATAAAAATACTTAGAAGCCGATTTTTATTTATAGTTGTCACTGGTATTTATACATATTTAGAATTTTGTGACGATTATCCGTGTGTCAATTTTAAGCAGTGACATTTACTAATTTAATCAGTTTTCATATCACGTAGCATTTTCAGATGCTCATGTAAACATCTACTGCAACAAGGAAACATGTATCACGTTTCAGTTTTACTGCATACATCGCATACAACCACTTTAATAAAATTATTAGTACACTTACAGATGATACCGTCACTTTACTAACTATAAAATAGGTTATGTATTTTGTAAACAAGCCCATTAAATCCGCAATACATCGTTTATAAGGATATATGTGCATGTCACGTGATATTTACATAGTGTAGTACAGTAGCATCAGTCTTCATCAAAATACGATTACATTTGGTTTTATTAGCGAACAGAAATAAATGTTACGGTACATATGATGGCAGATTACATGGTAATGAATTCACATCTGGCTATGATACGCAAAAAAAAACACAATTATAGGCATTTTTGCCATTATATAATGTAAAAGGGAAACAAGCGATTTTACTTTAAGTTATTGCTTGATGATGTCTATATGACAATTATTGTTTGTCAATAAACAGGAGTGTAACATGGCTTTATTACCAGATTAATTGGCGAACAAAGATTTTTAAAATGACTTAATCTATGTATTATCAACCAGGCACGTTTTATAGAAATAGCCTATTTATTCTGACATACTCTCAGTATATTAGTGAATATTAATTAAGAAAATTATATCCATATCCAAGGTCTTTTTATATGACTATATGTTTATATATATATATATATATATATATATATATATATATATATATATATATATATATATATATATATATATATATATATATATATATACAGGGTGGCGCATTGAAAACGAAACAGACCGATTTGCGCCCACAGAAATTTTTTTTTAAGAAACTCTGAAACATGTCAATTTTATTATTGAGGGCGACATGTTTTGACATAAAACTTAACTTTATCACATCAACCCCTTAAGGGTGGTGATAGCAACCCTTATATTTTAAATAGGGAACATGGGTCGAGTGTTACATCATTTGAAAGCTCTTTCTTTTCTTAATTCAGCACACTAATTTTTTTGTAAGTTTTATCAACTCGTTTAAACATTATTCACAGTTGGAGTTGCAAGAACGTATTTCATTCATTGTGATAAGAAATTCACTAATTAGTCAATTTTTCGTTAAACAAAAACTAAAAAACGTTCAAAAATGTTTATTCAGTTAAGTGTTCAAATTGTTGACCACTAGCTTCCATACAAAAGTACAAATTTTGTTCAAAACGACCTCTGACATTCTGGAGTATTTGTGGAGTTATTGGACGGCATTCTTCAACAATGCGTCGTTGTAATTCTTCCAGAGACTCCGGTTCTGTTGCGTAAATTCTACTCTCTAAATGGTCCCATAGAAATAAGTCTAAAGGAGTTAAATCCGGTGATCTAGGGGGCCACTCAATAGCACCTCTACGCCCAATCCATTGCTGTGGAAACTCTCTGTTCAAAAACTTCCTAACATGTTGTGAAAAATGCGGAGGAGCTCCATCTTGATTGGAATTGATTTTCTTGATAGCGATCATCATTTTCAACAATGTCAATTAGTAGAGGGTAAACGATATCTTCTAGTAACTCCAAATACGTTTCGCCACTGAAATTGCTTCAACAAAAATTGGTCCAATTAAACGGTGTCCAAAAATGCCAGTCTAGACATTCAATTTCTGTGAAGTTTAAAAAACATACACTCGTCTGAAAACAGATATGGAACATAAAGTTGCCGTTATCAGCTATTCGTACAGTCATAACTTCACAAAACTCCAGCCTCCGATCAAAATCATCTTCATTCAGTTGTTGTACAAGATGATTTTTATATGGATGAAATTTATCATGCTTGAATATTCGCTGAATAGTTCTTCTTTTGATGTTCGAAACAGTGGCCAATTTTCTCGTGCTCAAAGTTGAGTCTGCAGCAATTTGTCCTAAAACTTCAATCTCAGTAGTCTCATTTCTAACCGGAAATTCACGTTCAGGATCCCGTTTTTTGTTGGCTACTGAACCACTTTGTCGAAACTTTGCAACTAACTCCAAAATGCATTTTCTGTTTACATGTCTGTTCGGATGTCGTACATTAAACAAATTTGCGGTACGGTTGGCACAGTCATCGTTTCTTGAAAAAAAGAGTAATTATTTCAACTATTTCTTCTACAGAATACACCATTGTGAAATTAATTTTCAGTAGTACTATCAAGTATCAAACCGACCGATAAACTGAAATAATAAACCGCATTTCTCTCATTCCGATAAGAAATGTTGATAGTCATTTTTTTGTTTACAAACCAACAAAACATTGACTATCAGCACATTTCTTATCGGAATGAGTAAAATGCGTTTTTGCATCTTCAACTGTAAATAATTTTTAAACGAGTTGATAAAACTTCCAAAAAAATTTATGTGCTGAATTCAGAAAAGAAAGAGCTTTAAAATGATGTAACACTCGACCCATGTTCCCTATTTAAAATATAAGGGTTGTTATTACCACCCTTAAGGTGTTGATGTGACAAAGTTAAGTTTTATGTCAAAACATGTCCCCCCTGAATATTAAAATTGACGTGTTTCAGCGTTTCTTAAAAAAATTTTCTCTGGACGCAAATCGGTCTGTTTCGTTTTCAATGCGCCACCCTATATATATATATATATATATATATATATATATATATATATATATATATATATATATATATATATATATAACTCAAAAAATAGTAACTGATTTGAACGAAGCTTGGCACATGTTTTCATTTCATTACAATCGCGGACGAGTTCGTTAGTCAGCTAAAACGGACATATTTTTCCCCAAAAATATACAGAAGTATTTTTGAATACGCTATATTTTTGAAAGTATTAAAGTAACTGGAATGATACTTTACATGTAGCTAGAAATGAACTGAATAAACTGTTATGAATTTTAAGTAATTTGGTTCACAAAATTTTGAGTTTTTCCCAAATTCAAGATACAACCTGAAAGACATGAATTGAAACACCACCTTAAGCGGTTAAAGGATGATGCCAGAGAAAGGCAGAATAGTGACCTGACCTGCCACGCGTAGATTAGTACATATACCAGAGGCAGACATTATAATGCAGTGATAACCAAACAAAATAATCCACGTAAGGCTGGATCGCCACAACATCCTAATGTGCAACGAACGTTCACACCCGAACTCTGGCGATCCCACCCTAATGACCGCCTTTGGGTATATTCGCATGCGCCGACTTCTAAAATGTTCAAAAATATCCAGTCTGAAAGTGAGAGGGGAAAATAAGGAAGTTTTATATCAGCTACTTGAAGTAAAAGCCGGATGGGGTAGTGTGTTTTGTTTATTTATTATGCATTGGCAATTCTGTTTTGAGGTTAAGTAAATGATTGTATATTCATTTTATAACTGGAAACTAGAGCATAATAGCGTGTTTTCTTTATTTCTTATGGTTTGACAGTTTGGTTTTGAGGTTAAATAGTAAATTATTGTATATGTTTATAACATTGGAAATCAAAGAATAAGAATATTAACCTTCATATTAATTGTTCAAATGGGTAAGTTATTTGAATAATGAATTGACTTCTTGGGTATGAATTCAGTTTCCTTTAATAAAATTTGTAATACAACTTTCTTTTAAAGAGACTTACACTACCTAGATTTCCCAAAATTTAATTTTCTACCGTCATAGAAAGACTTTTGGGCATTCAGTTTTTTTTTTCTGAAAAGGCTAGAACAGCAGATTTAAATATTTTTATGATAATAGAGAGACCTCTAAACTCGACCTTCGGTGTCTGTCTAAATTAAAAGTATTACTTTTAGTAATATGCCGTATTAATAGTGTAAAATTCTTATGAAAATTCACTATCATAACGTACTTGCTGCGTCCAGAATTTTTTTTTCAATGCTAAAATATCTTGTTTGCGAATTTTCGTGAAAAAGATTTCCTATGACGAGATCACGACTCTCATTACCTTAAGAAGTCTTCAAGCACAAAGTAGGAACCCTATTGTCCATAGCCAAGGTAATTTCCAACTTAAAACCTACTTGTGTTTGTAGTAAAGGATCACACTAGAGTGCAAATATCTCGAAACTGGAGCTGTTTATCGAGATCAAACAAGCATACCTTTTTCCTTAAAAATAATCAGTTATTTAGACTGTTTTATTCAAAACTGCAACAGAGGGTTGCGTTAAAAGGTTATGACGAACAATTGTTATTCGCAAGTACGTAACTAGCGCCCTCTATTACCAACTCGAAACCTAATTTCAGATTCGCATTTATCACAAGAAAAAATTTCGAAACAAATAATAAATAAAAAATCAATCAGAAGAAACAGTGAGGTTGAATCGAGTACAGAACCTGAATATGCCTAAAGACACTGAGATGAAGAAAATATATCGTGGTGCTATGGTCGAGCAAGTAGTAATGATATGCCAGTATCTCCCACTTCCTGGTATCAGAACAAAACTGTAACAATCATATCCACACAGCAGTACTCCTAACATCGAGGTAAAACGATTTTGTAAACGAGAGAAAAAATATATTTATGTACCATGTTCAAAGGCGGTTTCCAATTATAACAAATATATGGGTGAATCGGTTCTTCTGGACTCCATGCTTGGATACTACAGACTGAAAATGCGTTCGTAAAAGTGGTATATGCGGATTTTGTTCCACTTAATTGATCTGTGTCAGTGCTTGGATTCTTTGGAGACAAGCGGACCCAGAGAACAATAGATTGGCTTTAGTAGACTTCAAAATTGCTATTGCTGAATGTTTATGTAAAGCAAATAGACCGGTTGCTAAAGCGGGAGGCCGGCCAAAATTATCAATTGAGAGTAAACAGCAGGCTATAAAGCATCGAGGCCTAACTGATCCCTATTCGAGAGGTTAGGATCCATAAGATTGACCATTGGAGGCATCGGCAAAGTCAAAGACGATAATGTAAGTTTCCTGGGTATGCCAGAAAAAGCTTTATAAAATGTGACCAATGTGAAGCACTTCTATGTTTAAACAAAGACAGACATTGTTTTTGTGCATTTCGTAACGAATACTTTTGTGCAAAAGTTGTAGCTGCATGTTGTGACATATATGGCATAAACCCTTATTTTGCTATTTTTGTGCCCTCAAATTCCAAATAATTTTGTTTCAATATTTTTGCTGTTGTTTATACTTTATTTCCTGTACCTCAAAATTTTTCTCAGAAAAAAAAAATCATGTAGTAAGCGGTTAATTCTACAGTATGTAGTGAACAAGTAAAATGATGCCCTACTCGGAGTGGAAGCCAGTACCCTTCGGTTTAGAGGCACACGTCCTCACCACTGGGCCGCCGATGCTATGCTAAAGTTTATTCTCATAGGCTTTAAAATGCAGGCTTTTTAAGTTCATAAATATAAAGTTTATGGTAGAAATAAATGTGGACGTTTGCAAATTGACCAATTTTTTCAAAAAAAAGTGTTTGACTTTTACTTAAATTTATTCCATTATTCAGGCAGCAGTCTGTAAACAGTATAACAAAATATTATAAATATGTTTCTATGAAAAACATCAAATTATATACCACGCATCTCAGACAAAAAAAAATATGTGTATATATCAAATTTTCGACGCGAATACATTTTACCATCATGCTTCACCGGCTTCAATAACGAGACAGTCTGTAGTAATTTTACATTTCATTTGTATCGTAATATTTAACGTTTAGCCAAACACATATTGGCGACAATTCGTGGCATTTCAATTTACGATACAATTTTAAATATCCCTAGCATAAATTAACATGTTTACTGTGAAAATGGCGTAACGAAGTTCAGAGATTTATGAGCCAGATGTTTCAGCGTTATAACTATGTACTGCATTTTGACACTTAAACATATAATATAAAAGCAAGATTAACACATTTCGATGATTCCTATAAAATTAAATGTGCCTTGCCAGAGTATTAAACACAGCGCCAGCGTGTTAAATAAAAATAGAAGCGATTACAAAGTAACTGAAAATAAAATAGATAAAACTAATTACTACTCCAATCGAAGCTATATTGATATTAAGCAAGGATTCCCCGCTGAATATTAGACGATCGTTCCTGGCTAAGAAGTTTTTACATAAACAAGATGACATAAACAACGACATAGGTTACCGTATACATGTATTGTACTTATACAACACAATAAGCCAATACTGGAAAAATAAAAACTTACCCCCTCTAGCAGATGTTTGCAAAAATGTAGCCGACTTCAATTTTGATATAAAAATTAGCAGAATTGAAATATATAATATACCATACCAAGTAACAGAGACTACTCCAAAAACAATTATCCTAAACAGCAGCTGTTGAATACAGAAATAATATCTTATTATCAAGAAATACGAAGTAAATACCCAAGGGCCGCTTTAATCTTCACGGATGGCTCCAAAACAGAAGACAGCACCGGGTCTGGAGTATATTGTGCCTACAACAACAGCAAGTATATCTTTAAGCTTGATAAGATAACCTCAATTTATACAGCCGAGACAACAGCAGTAATAAGGGCCCTCGATATAGCCATGACAGATCCATTCTATGAGTATTTGATCTTTACAGACTCCTTAGCTTTAATTACAACACTCAGCAACCAGAAAAGTATATTTACCAATCCAATCATCTGCAAACTCAAGGCATAGCTATATAGTTTGGAGCAAGATGGAAGAAGATGTGTATTTGTCTGAATTAAAGGTCATGCAGGCATCAAAGGTAACGAAGAAGCTGATCAACTAGCAAATAAGGGTGGTCAAGAAGGTACAAGTTGACAACCAGCAAGAACCGAAGATTATATAGTGATGGCAAAACGGGACATGGAAAACAAAAGGGAAGAACACTGGAGCTTAGTACAAGACTCACCGTACAAACACATACTCACTGGTATTCTTGAAAGACCTGTAATGGACATGGTGGATTTACCTAGACATCTATACACAGCCCTAGCTAGAATAATAGTAGGACATGGCGCTTTCAAATCACACTTGTACAAAATGAAACTGGTGAATAATCCATACTGCGAGTGAGATGGGGCAAGTATTTGCGACGTAAATCAACTAATTTTTAATTGTCGAAAACATAACATTCACAGTAATGAACTAATCAAAATAGCTATCAAATATTCTATTACACTACCAACTAATATTAACCAATTAATGTATGTAGCGATTAATAAAAATAATAATCTATTCATGGAGGTAATAGAATTTATTAAGAATAGCCAAATATATAGTGTGGTTTAAAGCAACAATATAAATAGTATAAGTTATATGTGTGTGTATATATAAGTTTATATTAATTTGTAGACAAATTGGGACAATTATGTGAGTGCATGTGAGTGCGAGTAGGTGTGTGTGCGTGTTTTGTGCAAGGATATATTAGAAGCAAACAACATAATATTTTAGTTGATTGTGTACATTGTCTCGTTTTAATTAAAGTTTAAGTTGGGTAGATATTGAACACCTATTGTTTGTCCAAAGAACCTCGGTGGTTCTGGGGTAAGAACGTGTGCCTCTGAACCGAAGAGTACTGTATTCGATCCCAGGGCACTCCTTTCACTTTTTCAGTACAAACTGTAAAATTAACATCAACCGAGGTTCTGGCATTGTATTTGAGCAAGTTGAATGTCTGCACGTTCCGCCCTTCGGAGGGGGCGTAAAGCCGTCGGTCCCGTGTCCGTGCGATGTTGGGCACGTTAAGGATCCATACCCTCCTTACAGAAAGTTAGGGGTTCGGCAACATTTCCAGGATAGTGAGGTGAAACTGCTCTCTGGCGTCGGTGATTGGCCATAGTCGCGGAAATAGGCCGATGTTAAAGAAACAAAACACACACATTGTTTGTCCAATTGTTACACCTCATTTATCCGTGGCCACCTGTGACTCTCAGAAAGCTGCCTTGATAGGCCCCAAGGCATGAAGAAAAGTATCCCTGTGTATTTCCCAATTATATTTAGTAATAAAAAAAATTATGCATAAAATAAAATAATCATAATTCAATAAAATATGTATATAGTTAATCAACTAGAGAATATGCAAGCCAAGTAACATGTAGGTCATGACTGTAAAGATGGATAGAGGTCGGTATCCAGAAGTCACATGTAAAAAAAGTCCGTGGCCGTATAAGTGAATGCTCGAAGCCAAAAATGTAGTTAATATAAAAAAAAAACTAATTACATAGATTGTAAAAGCAAAACATGTACCATTATAAGAAAAGTCTGGACGCAGCAAGTGCGTTATGGTAGTGAATTTTCATTAAAATGTATCTAATTCCAAATATGTCTTCTGTTTAATGAAAGACATCAAATTTGGCGAAAGTATAGCATTTTTAGGAGAAACCATGTACCATATTTCATCAAAATAACTTTATTGTTTCAAAAAATATAAACATTTTTCGTAAATTAATAAAAATATGCGGAAAAACAGATCCGAGATTCCAAGCCAACAATTAACACAAAAACTACATTTACCAAGTTATAATTATTCACAAAATTTTAAATTTTATAAATTTCAACAACATACCAGGAGGGCTTACAGCCTAAATACTATCGTACCGTGGATGTCGACAAGGAGGAAAGAGGCAACTTGTTAATTCTGGACTTGAAGGTGTGGAGGTTCGGGGGAGAAGGAAAAACATGTACCGGCAAGGAATTCCACAACTTGGAAGTCCTCGGGACAAAAGAGCGGGCGTAACAAGATGTTCTATCTCTGGTGACCTGGACAGTAAAAGGGTGCATTCGCTCTGTTCCCCTGGTAGATCTGTTGGTGGCAGCAGGTGGAGGAACTATGGAATAAAGCTTCTCTGAGCAGTGCCCGTGCAGATCTGTAAAACAGAGAGAGGGCACCAACGGCAAGTCGGTGGGCAAGGGATGGCAGCCTTTGGGTGAGGGTAGGGTTACCGATGAGACGTATAGCTCTCTTCTGAATGGAGTCCAGGATAGCGAGTGTAGAAGCGGCAGCAGCACCCCAGATGTGGGAGCAGTATTCGAGGTTTGGTCTTATTTGTGAAGTATATAAGGTATAGAGATTAGCTGGTGAAAAGTATTTGCGAGCACGGAAGAGGAAACCTAATTTGTTAGCAGCCGCTTGTGCAATTGATGTGACATGTTGGTGCCAATTGAGATTTCGATCCACAGAAATGCTAACAAGTGAAAAGGACTCATTACTTTGAATAACTTGGTTGTTCACTGTGATGGGTCTAGGGCTGGTGTATCTCTTATGAGAAAGAAAGCAAGACTGAGATTTGGTGGGGTTGAATTGTACAAGATTTCTACTTCCCCAGTCTAATATTTTTTTAAGATCCACGGAGACAGGTCCCTCCATGGGTCTGCGATCCTCATGTAATTGGACTAGAGAGACAGGCTTAGCATATTGTATATTTGAGTGGAGGGTGTTGTCGTCCGCGTAACTGTGAACTGGGTTGGATGTGCTAGAGATGAGGTTATTGATGTGGAGAAGAAATAAAGTAGGGGCTAAAGCTGAACCTTGAGGAACTCCTGCATTAATTGGATACAGTTTAGAGGAATGGCAATCCACGACAACAGAAAAGGTTGATAAAAATTTTTATAAAAAATTACATGAAAATTACAAAGAACCCCTTTCACGAAAATTAGCCATTTTTTACAAAAATTAGCTTAAGTAATGTTACGCGAAATTGATATAAAAGTATTTTTACGAAAATTTGCAAAAAAGCTTTTTACACGACAATTTTCCACACAAATTTATTTTCACAACACAACATTCGAAAACAGATTTTTTTATGTGAATTCGTATACATCTTTTTTTACAATAACCTAAATAAAAATTACTTATTAATCGCTAACATTTCACAACAATTTCATAAAAAGTTATTTCTGCAAAAACTGACTGATACATTTTACCCGGAAATTTGCTAATGAAATACATACAATTTAAATTATATAATCTGTAATTATAATTTAAATAAAAAAGGGCTGTTTCATTAAAAAAATAATAATTATGGCAGTTTGGATTTTTCAAATTCAGCCACTATTTGCGAGCGCCTTGTATATAACATCTGGATTTTTTTCGAGGAATAATATAAACGTAAACCTCCTCGAATGTGTCTATTTCATGGGAGTCCGCTATCTACTGGTAAAAACGCCCTATCACAATTTTACGTATATGCGAATTTTTGAAAGAAAATCTACTAAAACGTGGTCACTTAGGCAAATGGCATTTCGCCGCAGCCAAACCCCCTTAAGTTAAAAAAAGGCAGCAAATGCGTTATGATGCAATACATGCAACTATACAGCAATATTACCCAGGCTTTTATATTTTTAATGGCTAATGTACCTAAAGTCAGCAAATGCGTTATGATAGTGAATTTTCAAAAAAATGTGTTAAAAAGCACATACGTATTTTTTTAAAGAAAGCAGACGTCAAATTTGGTTACCAGTATAACATATATGGTAGAAACAATGTACCATATTTTAACAAAATAACACAAATTTTTCGAAAATAAACTTAAAATGTTCCCAAAAAAAATAGTTTCCTGGCCAACGAAACTTATAGGTAAATAGAAAATTGAGCTATTCAAATTTGAGGCATTCAATAAAAATTCGCTACCATAACGCATTTGCTGAGTCCCGAATTTATTTTCTTACAAACATGCATTCTAATTTCGTGGTCGAAATTCCATACATTTAAGGTTAGCTCAGAACTGTTACTGACCGAGGGAATCCGTCTGTCTAATTAAAACAAATCATTGTTTAATCTATTTCAACGAATCGGATTTTCCTGGCTAACGAACTTATCCAAGCCACTCGCAAAAGGAAGGTATTCACCAAATTTGATCAAAATCGGCCATTATTTTTTGAGTTATCGGTGTGATATATATATATATATATATATATATATATATATATATATATATATATATATATATATATATATATATATATATATATATATAAACATATAAAAATTGAAACTGACCCCGGATATGTGTTATCGAGGGCCTAATTAGTGCTCATTTGAAGGAATTTTTTCAAAATTCAAAAGTCGGGATCTCCCCATTAGTGAATTTTTTCTACGAAAATTCACTAAAAAAACGCGGCTCCCCATATTAGCAACAGAAAGGATTCCACAGACCCTGACAACATGACACGATACAAACTATTAGAAAAACCTGTAGTCATCTGCAACGACATTACTGCCTGATGCTACGAGGGTGAATAAAATATAAGCCGGCATTTTAATTTTAACGCTAGTTAGATAAAGGAGGTGGCACGATGTCTTTGTATATATTAGGTGGGGATGTGGGGAGGGAGAAGGAGGGACTCCATCGGCATGGCTCGCTAAGGTTGATTAACTGTCAGTAGCATCATGTATAAGCAAGAAGTACACACTTTCGTTGAGCAACACATTATTATTAAATTTTTGACGCGGGAGGGCGTAAAATCCGCCGAAATCTTGCGTCCATTAACTGCACAGTTTAACAACAGAACCCTTACAAATTCTCATGTGGCCAAGAATCAGTGGCAAACGAGGGTCGTACATGCCCATACCGGATAAGCATCAGTGAGGTGAATACTCGTGCAGTCCGTGGACATACGGAAGCGCACAATCGATCATTTCTAATGACCTGGATTACCACGAAGTGTCAGCAAGGTGGTTTTTTCACCTATGGCGCGATATCGGGCAGAGGGACGTATTTTTTTTTAGTTGAATTATCACCTGCGACGTGACGTGGGTGCATCATTACACTCCGGAATCTAAACAAGCCAGAATGTAAACTCCTCTTTCTGCAGACAAAGTACTAGGTATTGTGTTTTTGGGATTGCAAAGGCGCACAGCTCATTGATTTCTTTCATAAGCGACGTACAGTTAAAGCTGTCTACTACTGCCAGGTACTTGTTGAAGCTAAACTAGCTTTTTAGCGAAAAGGACGAGATTTGCATATCCGCAGTGTGATTCTTCTTCACGACAACGACCCCATAAGTTGCTTTCACTCAGGAAACCCTGTAGATTGAGAAACACTGGAACATCCGCAGTAAAACATTTTTATCTAAAGCCCTTGATGAAAACTGAAACACCCTGTGCAAGTTTTTTTTCTAAATATTTCAACAACACACCACGAGGGCTTACAGCCCAAATACTATCGTACCGTGGGTGTCGACAAGGACGAAAGAGGCAACTTGTTAATTCTGGACTTGAAGGTTTGAACGTTTGGAGGTTCGGAGGAGAAGGAAAACATGTGCCGGCAAAGAATTCCACAACTTGGAAGTCCTTGGGACAAAAGAGCGGGCATAATAAGATGTTCTATGTCTGGTGACCTGGACAGTAAAAGGGTGCATTCGCTCTGTTTCCCTGGTAGATCTGTTGGGGAAGCAAGTGGAGTAACTATGGAAGAAAGCTCATCTGAGCAGTGCCCGTGCAGATATCTACAAAAGAGAGAGAGAGATCACCAACGGCACGTCGGTGGGCAAGTGATGGCAGCCTTTGGATGACGGTTGGGTCACCGATAAGACGTATAGCTCTCTTCTGAATGGAGTCTAGGATAGCGACTGTAGAAGCGGTAGCGGCACCCCAGATGTGGGAGCAGTATTCGAGGTTTGGTCTTATTTGTGAAGTATATAAGGTATATAGATTAGCTGGTGAAAAGTATTTGCAAGCCCGGAAGAGGAACCTAATGTCTTAGCAGCCGCTTCTGCGATTGAGGTGACATATTGGTGCCAATTGAGATTTTGATCCACAGAAATGCCAACAAGTGAAAAGGACTCATTACTTTGAACAACTTGGTTGTTCACTGTGATGGGTCTAGGGCTGGTGTATCTCTTATGAGTAAGAAAGCAAGACTGAGATTTGGAGGGGTTGAATTGTACAAGATTTCTACTTCCCCAGTCTAATATTTTTTGGAGATCCACGGAGACAGAACCCTCCATGAGTCTGCGATTATCATCTAATTGGGCTAAAGAGACAGGCTTAGACTATTGTATATTTGAGTGGAGGGTGCTGTCGTCCGCGTAACTGTGAACTGGTTTGTTTGTGCTAGACAGAAAGTTACTGATGTGGAGAAGAAACAAAATATGGGCTAAAGCTGAACCTTGAGGAACTCCTGCATTAATTGGCTACAGTGGAATGGCCATCCATGACAACATAAATGCTCCGGTTGGAGAAGAAATTTGCTGTCCAGGTACAGAGTTTTGGTGGCAGGCCAGTTTATTACGCAGCGCTGCGTGCCAGACCTGGTCAATTGCTTTGGATATGTCTAGAGTGACAATCTGGGATTGACCGTGTAGTTCCTTGGACTTGTTCCAAGAATGGGAAGGGGGTCGGCAGTTGATCTGCGCTGACGGAATCCATACTGCCTGTCGTTGATTAGACAGTGCTTTTCAAGAAATCTTGGTAATTCGGTGTTTATATACTTTTCCATCACTTTAGAGACGACTGAAAGGAGAGAAGTAGGCCTGTAGTTGCTAAGAAGAGCTTTGGATCCTTTCTTGGGGAGGGGGTTGTACTCGAGCAGTTTTCCAATTACTAGGGAATATGCCTCGATTGTAAGATGTCTGAAACAGACGACTCAGTTGAAATACGAGCTACTCTGTACATTAAAATTGATTCATAAAGACTGATTTTGCATTAATATCAAGCGGAAATTGTGGATGTAATCTTTTATGTTGAATAATAAAAAATGATACATGCAACTATACAGCAATATTACCCAGGCTTTTATATTTTTAATGGCTAATATACCTACTTTAATGGTTGTAAAAAGTACTAAATAATAAAATGAATACGACAAAAACTTATGTGACGCAACGTTTTTTTTTTTTCTATAATAATCAACGATAAAAATATTACGTAATAATAGAGGTGTTTTAAAACCAAACTTCTAAACAACATATTGTCAATTAAATAACAATTACTTTTGGTATTACTTTTACATTAAAGAGAAAAAGTAAATTAACAATGACGCAGAATGGTCTGAACTTAGGTACATAGTTAACCTCTGTCTCAAAAATTTAATTTTAAAAGGTCACATGCGCAAAAAGCAAATCCTGTAAACTAGGACATAAAATAAATCAATTAAGGTATACATTTTATAATCCTAAGTAAATAATTCAACTGTTAGATGAAAGCAATTAAATTTATATGATTTTTTTCTACAGAACATTAATATGAATTTGATTATGTATGTAGAGGTTGGCCCAAGAGCACACAGCGAAAACAGTTTTGGTTTTAGTGAATTTTCTTTAAAAATTCACTAATGGGGAGATCCAGGCTTTTGAGTTTTGACAAAATTTCTTCAAATGAGCGCCAGTTAGGCAATTTCTTTAAAAAGTAACAGTCTGTCATAACTTTTTATTCAAAACACCTTTTCTAATCAGATGTTTGTGTTATTTTTAAAAACAAAGATAGTTTTTCTGTCCAAGTTTAGATACTACATTCTAAAAACACCCTGTATATTAATTCATTGGACTAATTTTTACACATCTTAGTTTAAGACCAAGCAGTGATCCTCATAATCCTAAATTTCAAGTTGAAATTTTTTTGGTATTTACACCCCATGCGAACTCTATCCGTGGACACACAGTATATATATATATATATATATATATATATATATATATATATATATATATATATATATATATATATATATATATATATATATATATAATCCAATTAGAAGGAAGGACAACTACTCAGTGGGTGAACCACAACTAGTGACATCTATAGGTAGGTACCTATATCATTTTCAGTTTGAAAACTTCTCAAGGTTTTCCAGTATATATGTTAATGGTTCAAAGATTTTGACATTTGTGAATAATATAAATATTTGGAATCACTTTAGCCATTACCTACTATTATAATTTGACTTCAGGAGAATGACGCAAAGGCAATATTATCATGTTTTTTAATATATGTGTGTGTATTTTGTTTCTTTAACGTCAGCGTATTTCCGCGACTATGGCCAATCACCGACGCCAGGGAGCAGTTTTACCTCCCTAGCCTGGAAATTTTGCCGAACCCCTGCCTTTATGTAAGGAGGGTAGGGATCTTTAACGTGTCCAACATCGCATGGACATGGGACCGACGGCTTTACGCCCCCTCCGTAGAGCCGAACGTGCAGACATTCAACTTGCTCAAATACAATGCCAGAACCTCGGTTGATGTTAGTGTTACAGTTTGTACTGAAAAAGTCAAAGGAGAACGCTGGGATCGAACCCAGTACCCTTCGGTTCAGAGGCACACGTTCTTGCCCCTGAACCACCGACGCTCCATTCTTAATATAAAGTACATGGCTTAATTCTACAAGGAATTCGACAAACATTGATTGAAAAGGTCAAAATTACAGAACTATCATAGTATTATAACCGGTCTCGTAATTTATTGCTAAAGGAACAACCCCACAACCCCCTGCAGGAATTTGTAAGGGTAATCAATACCAGCTGCATTGCTGCGACATTTTGTTGACAAATGGTGGCAATTACGCTAAGAAATATTATTTTAAAAGGTTAGTCAGAGCACAGTTTAAATAAAAAAATTACCTTCGTCAGCTAAATGGTAGTTAATAAAAGAGCAAAATAAAAGGCGCATTTAAAAAAATAAAAAATGAGAAACCATAACGCAGCTTTTAGCGAAATGCTTTATAATTTGTTCAAGAATATAAAAACTCTGGACGCAGCAAGTGCGTTATGGTAGTGAATTTTCATTAAAATGTTTTCATTGCAAATATGTGTGTTTTATTTTTAAGAAAGCAGGCATCAATTTTGGTTACCAGTATAACCTATATAGTAAAAACAATGTACCATGTTTCATAAAAATAACTTTATTGTGTGAAAATGTACAAAAATTTCCAAAAGTAAACTTAAAGTGTTCCCGGAAAAACTCGTTTCTTGGTCAACATGATAGGTTAATAGCAAATTGGGCTATTCAAATATGAAGCATTTGATCAAAGTTCGCTACCATAACGCACTTGCTGCATCCAGAATTTCTTTTCTTACAAATATCCATTATATTTCGATGGAAATTGCACAAATGCAATGACATAAGGCGTGTTTGATTAAAAAAAAAAGAAAATTTGTATCACCAACGACTTATGGGCCACCCTGTGATTGTAGAAATTTTTTTTAATGTAGCTCAAGACACCCTATAATTAATATATACAATTTTTTTTCATATCTTGTATAATAACGGATATATTGAGCTTTATTGATTTTTTACAAAAATTCGACAAAAATTATATACCATTAAACGATAAACTCTATAGCTAATATTACTGCCAAGCATCAGAGAAAGGGTCTATTTGAAATGAATTTTCTGGAAACATTTTAGTAAAATGAAGGACAATGATGGTTGAAACTAAGACTTCAGGGTTTGTAAAACATCCTTCTTGAGACATTTGATTTCCATAGCCCGTATTAGATTCAAGTTATTTGCCTAAATGTTGCCGATTTTGACGTTTTAAATCGCAACTTTGACGTTTTGTGGAAACCCCCAATTTATTTTATTTAAATGCCTATAACTTTTTTGTCTTTTAAACTATATAGCTAAATTTTGGTAGATAACTTACCAATAAGGGTATAAACCAGCGTACCAAATTTGGTTGCCCTTACTTTGTTAATTCAGGAGATGTAATTTTTTTTCGAAAGAAAACACAAAATTTTCCGGGAAAACCTGGGCAGATTTTCCTGGCTAACGAACTTATCCAAGCTATTTGCAAAAGGAATTATATATATATATATATATATATATATATATATATATATATATATATATATATATATATATATATATATATATATATATATATATATATATAAACATATAAAAATTGAAACTGACCCCGGATATGTGTTCTGGGGGGCCTAATTAGCGCTCATTTGAAGAAATTTTTTCAAAATTCAAAAGTTGGGATCTCCTTATTAGTGAATTTTTTAGACAATTCACTAAAACTGAACGCGGCAACTACATTATATGAAAGTAGTTTTAAAAAATCTTTCAAATTCTGATAACTTAATTTTTGATATAAAAAACTGTATTTCAAGGAATATATATTTTTTAAGAACATAAATCTTTTGGGAAAAATAGTCCTGGTTGACAAACTAAACTTATCCCTAGCTCGGACCCAGTTATATAATATTTTTGTTTTGTTTCTTTAACGTCAGTCTATTTCCGCTACTCTGGCCAATGACCGACGCCAGGGAGCAGTTTTACCTCACTATTCTGAAATTTTGCCGAACCGCTGCCTTTCTGTAAGAAGGATAAGTGATCTTTTACGCCCACTCCGAAAGGCGAAACGTGCAGACATTTAACTTGTTCAAATATAATGTGAAAACCTCGGTTGATGTTATTTTTACAGTATGTACTGAAAAGATAAAAGGGCAACTCTGGGAATCAAACCCAGTATCCTTTGGTTCAGAAGCACACGTTCTTACCATTCAACCACCGAGGCTCTCTTATATAATAAGAATAATCTTTATTGTTTAAAATTGTACAGTATGCCAATGCGAATAAGTCTTGTCGCTTGTGAAGTATTAGGTATCTATTCTTCAATAATACACTTCAAATTTTCATATACCACGATTTCTTCTTCACCCATCTTAAACTCCAACCAGACCTCTGACTGTCTAATATTATATATATATATATATATATATATATATATATATATATATATATATATATATATATATATATATATATATATATATATATATATAGGGTGGCGCATTGAAAATGAAACAGAATGAAACAGACCGATATGCGTCCAGGGAAATTTTTTTTTCAAGAAACGCTGAAACACGTCAATTTTAATATTGAGGGGGACATATTTTGACATAAAACTCAACTTTGTCACATCAACCCCTTAAGGGTGGTGATCACAACCCTTATATTTTAAATAGGGAACATGGGTCGGGTAACACCTGACATCATTGGCAAGCTCTTTCTTTTCTGAATTCAGCACACTAGTATTTTTGGAAGTTTTATTAACTCGTTTAAAAATTATTCACAGTTGGAGCTGCAAGAACCTATTTCATTGATTGTGATAAGAAATGCACTAATTAGTCAATTTTTCGTTAAAAAACTAAAAAACAAAACCAAACGTTCAAAAATGTTTATTCAGTTAAGTAAGTGTCCAAATTGTTGACCACCAGCTTCCATACAAAAGTACAAATTTTGTTCGAAACGAGCTCTGACATTCTGGAGCATTTGTGGGGTTATTAGACGGCATTCTTCAACAATGCGTCGTCGTAATTCTTCCAGAGACTCCGGTTCTGTTGCGTAAATTCTACTCTTTAAATGGCCCCATAGAAAGAAGTCTAAAGGAGTTAAATCCGGTGATCTAGGGGGCCACTCAATAGCACTCTACGCCCAATCCATTGTCCTGCAAACTCTCTGTTCAAAAACTCCCTAACACGTTGTGAAAAATGCGGAGGAGCTCCATCTTGTTGGAACACTAATTGATTTTCTTGCTAGCGATCATCATTTTCAACATTGTCAATTAGTATAGGGTAAACGATATCTTCTAGTAACTCCAAATACGTTTTGCCACTCAAATTGCCATCAAGAAAAATTGGCTCGATTAAACGGTCTCCGAAAATGCCAGTCCAGATATTCAATTTCTGTGGAGTTTGAGTGTGGACTTCGTGAAAATTTCTTGGATTATTATCTGCCCAATAACGACAACTATGACGATTGACTGTAAAGTTTAATAAAAACGTACACTCGTCTGAAAAACAGATATTGAACAGAAGGTTCCCGTTATCAGCTATTCGTGCAGTCATAACTTCACAAAACTCCAGCCGCCGATCAAAATCATCTTCATTCAGTTGTTGTACAAGATGAATTTTATACGGGTGAAATTTATGATGCTTCAATATTCGCTGAATAGTTATTCTTTTGATGTTTGAAGTGTGGCCAATTTTCTCGTGCTCAAAGTTGGGTCTGCAGCAATTTGTCCTAAAACTTCAATCCCACTAGTCTCGTTTCTAACCGGAAATTCACGTTCAGGATCCCGTTTTTTGTTGGCTACCGAACCACTTTGTCAAAATTTTGGAACTAACTCCAAAATTTATTTTCTATTAACATGTCTGTTCGTATGGCGTTCATTAAACAAATTTGCAGTACGGTTTGCACAGTCATCGTTTTTGAAAAAAAGAGTAATTATTTCAACTCTTTCTTCTACAGAATACACCACTGTGAAATTAATTTTCGGTAGTACTATCATAATTTTCGGTAGTACCGACCGATAAGAAATGTTCTGATAGTCAATTTTTTGTTTACAAACCAACAAAACATTGACTTTCAGCACATTTCTTATCGGAATGAGTGATATGCGTTTTTGCATCTTCAACTGTGAATAATTTTTAAACGACTTTATAAAACTTCCAAAAAAATTACTGTGCTGAATTCAGAAAAGAAAGAGCTTTCAAATGGTGTAATACTCGACCCATGTTCCCTATTTAAAATATAAGTGTTTTGTCAACTCGTTTAAAAAATATTCACAGTTGAAGATGCAAAACGCATTTCACTCATTCCGATAAGAAATGTGCTGATATTCAATGTTTTGTTGGTTTGTAAACAAAAAATTGACTATCAGAACATTTCTTATCGGAATGAGAGAAAAGCGGTTTATTATTTCAGTTTGTCGGTCGGTTTGATACTTGATAGTACTACCGAAAATTAATTTCACAATGGTGTATTCTGTAGAAGAAAGAGTTGAAATAATTACTCTTTTTGTCAAAAAAGATGAATGTGCCAACCGTACCGCAAATTTGTTTAATGAACGACATCCGAACAGACATGTTAACAGAAAATACATTTTAAAGTTAGTTGCAAAGTTTCGACATAGTGGTTCAGTATCCAACAAAAAACGGGATACTGAACGTGAATTTCCGGTTAGAAATGAGACTACTAAGATTGAAGTATTAGGACAAATTGCTGCAGACCCAACTTTGAGCACGAGAAAATTGGCCACTGTTTCAAACATCAAAAGAAGAACTATTCGGCGAATATTGAAGCATCATAAATTTCACCCGTATAAAATTCATCTCGTACAACTGAATGAAGATGATTTTGATCGGCGGCTGGAGTTTTGTGAAGTTATGACTGCACGAATAGCTGATAACGGGAACTTTCTGTTCAATATCTGTTTTTCAGACGAGTGTACGTTTTTATTAAACTCTACAGTCAATCGTCATAATTGTCGTTATTGGGCAGATAATAATCCAAGAAATTTTCACGAAGTCCACACTCAAACTCCACAGAAATTGAATGTCTGGACTGACATTTTTGAACACTGTTTAATCGGACCAATTTTTCTGGATGGAAATTTAAGTGGCGAAACGTATTTGGAGTTACTAGAAGATATCGTTTACCCTCGATTACTTGACATTGCTAAAAATGATGATCGCTATCAATAAAATCAATTAGTGTTTCAACAAGAAGGAGCTCCGCCGCATTTTTCACAATGTGTTAGGGCGTTTTTGAACAAAGTGATTCCAGGAAAATGGATTGGGCGTAGAGGTGCTATTGAGTGCCCCCCTAGATCACCGGATTTACCTCCATAAGACTTATTTCTATGGGGCCATTTAAAGAGTAGAATTTACGCAGCAGAATCGGAGTCTCTGGAAGAATTCCGACGACGCATTGTAGAAGCATGCCGTCTAATAACTCCACAAATGCTCCAGAATGTCAGAGCTCTCATTTGAACAAAATTTGTTCCTCTGAATGGAAGCTGGTGGCCAACAATTTGAACACTTACTTAACTGAATAAACATTTTTGAACGTTTTGTTTTGTTTTTTAGTTTTTATTAACGAAAAATTGACTAAATAGTGCATTTCTTATCACAATGAATGAAATACGTTCTTGCAATTCCAACTGTGAATAATTTTTAAACGAGTTGATAAAACTTCCAAAAAAATTAGTGCGCTGAATTCAGAAAAGAAAGTGCTTTCAAATGATGTAACACTCGACCCATGTTCCCTATTTAAAATATAAGGGTTGTTATCACCACCCTTAAGGGGTTGATGTGACAAAGTTGAGTTTTATGTCAAAACATGTCCCCCTCAATATTAAAATTGACGTGCTTCAGCGTCTCTTAAAAAAATTTTTTCTGGACGCAAATTGGCCTGTTTCGTTTTCAATGCGCCACCCTATATATATATATATATATATATATATATATATATATATATATATATATATATATATATATATATATATATATATATATATGTTCAGAAAGATTTCCGCGGTCTTTAATGTGAGACATGCTTGGTTCTCGGGTTAAACCGCGTCCAGAATTTATGGAAACTCGACGTTTCGGCTCCTGTTTTGAAGCCTTTTTCAAGAAGTAAAGGACATATGTAAGGACACTCTAAGGCCTCAATCTGCCTACTCCTTAGAGTGATGGACAAAAATGGGTAAAGGAAATATGTAAGGACACTCTAAGGCCTCAATCTGCCTACTCCTTAGAGTGGTGGACAAAGGTGGGTAAAGGAAATATGTAAGGACACTCTAAGACCTCAATCTGCCTACTTCTTAGAGTGATTGACAAAGGTGGGCAAAGAAAATATGTAAGGACACTCTAAGGCCTCAATCTGCCTACTCCTTAGAGTGGTGGACAAAGGTAGGTTAAGGAAATTTGTAAGGACACTATAAGGCCTCAATCTGTCTACTCCTTAGAGCGGTGGATAAAGGTAGGTTGGGTTGTTGTAGCTCGATTACGGGGCCTCAATCTGCCTACTCCCCAAATCTCGCCGGAGATCGTCTGTGAGGTCTTAGTGTGTTCAACCCTAGGCCTCAGAGAGATCTGAGGCCTAGGGTGGCCTAGGCAGATTGAGGCCTTAGAGTGTCCTTACATATTTCCTTTACCCGCCTTTGTTCATCACTCTAAGGAGTAGGCATATTGAGGCCTTAGAGTGTCCTTACATATTTCCTTTACCTCTTGAAAATGGCTCCAACACAGGAGCCGAAACGTCGAGTTTCCATAAATTCTGGACGCGGTTTAACCCGAGAACCACGCATGTCTCATATATATATATATATATATATATATATATATATATATATATATATATATATATATATATATATGTACAAGTGAAAGTGAGTATTTTCTTATAGTATAGTTTCGCTATGTGGCTATTTTCGCAGTGCTTAACACAAACATTTGCCAAATAGACGATTTTATTGGCAAATAGAACAGTAAATTTGATTCTATAAAATTTACCCACGAATTGAAAATTAATAATAAACTGCCTTTTTTAGACTGTACGTACTAGTTATCAAAAATAAATTATAATTCGATGTCTATAGGAAGGAAACCCCAATCAGAGTTACTTTCCAAATGACGCACATGATACGTACGCACAAAAAAATGGCTAGTTTGAATTTTTTTAGTAAATGGGTTAAAACATTTTCCTTTGAGTAAAAAAAATATATATAGCAAAAATTAGGAAATATTAAGAAGGTGGCCGAATATAACGAATAAACTGCTTGTCTAGTGAAGAAATTGATTAACAAACAGAAAACAAATTTTTTTTTTAGCAGAATCAACAACCTTTGGAAAAGAGAAAGACGATAACAACTTTGTTTGCCTATCATTTGAACCGCGTATTGATGCTCTCGTGGCGCAGGTTGCTAGGTGCCAGCCTGCTAAGCGAGAGATCCCGGGTTCGATTCCTGGGAGAGCCAAGTTGACTTTGTCTGAAAAATTTGTAAAAATATTGAATGATGGTAAATGAATGTGCTAATGGCCTAAGATGCCGCAGCCAATAATATTAAATTAAAAAAAATAAACCGTGCATCACGATAGGTTAGATATCATTTATAAGAACGCCAATTGGCAATTAACATAGATAAATACTTCCAAAAACTTGCTAAGTAACCCAAAAGACAAGGATAGTACCGCTAAAATGTCGGGGATCTATGAAATAAGTTGCAAAGATTGTGATCTTGAATATGTCGGGCAAACAAAACGATATATTATAATTAGATTTAACGAACATTTAGCACAACCAAGATACGGTACTATAGATTAACCTTGCGTTGCCCAGCATATTTGGGATAATAATCACCACGTAGAGAAAGAGAACCTAAATTTTATAGCCAATCGGGACAGCTAAACACTTTAGAAAGATACAGAAAGATATATAAAGATATATATATATATATATATATATATATATATATATATATATATATATATATATATATATATATATATATATATATATATATATATATATATATATATATATATATATATATATATATATATATATGATGTATGAATTCGGCACAAGAAATACCGACAAAGGGACCGTGAGAAGTATGATAACAGAATTCAAGCAGGGGGAAAGTCGGGTAAGTAAGCAGTAAAGGTTTTTGTCTTGTTTGAACCACCCTCAATCGACCAGACCGAGTACCTACAGACTATGAACACAGTTATAGTCTATTGTTGTAGTAAATTTAGAATTATTCATTCTCTGATGACGCTAACTTGGTTAGTGAAACGATCGTTTTTTTAAGAGTCGTGTGGTGGTTTGGATTCTCCTAGTGTACTTATCGATCCAATAGGCAAACCTTCTGGAAAACCTGGGTCAATTGATGAATTCCGGAAGCTTCAATGAAACTGAAAAGACTGCTGAACCCATAGTAATAATTATGACAAGGTGACATTACATTTAGACTGCGCTAACGATGGTGGTTCACAAACAAGTTTCTTCATCTTTTTTCTTAGAAATTTTAAGTTAATATATTTTAAGAAAACTACTACGTAATACTACGTAAGATGCATCATTTAACCTAGGATTCGACTTTTCCTAGATTAAAAGCCCATCTAAATAACATAAACATCCAGCTTCCCCTTGAACTGTATGTAGTTGAACTAACTGATGCTCTCTCCTTCGCTAACTGCATTAACTTCGATCTCACCGGGGACTGATAGCTCTCGTATCTCGTTGACGTATCCTCACGTAATGGAGGTGTGTCTTTATAGGCCTACGATCAGTGAATAATTTAAATAATAAAAGTCTGTACGCAGCAAGTGCGTTATGATAGAGAATTGTCATAGATTTGATATGACACCGAACATTTTTTCAACTTATTTTCTTTTAAGAGAGAGATCTGAAGTTTGCTATATAATTTACTTTCTCTAACGGTAACCAACGTACCAAATTTGATTGCCATAGCTTTGCTATCTCTGGAGATAGAGTTTTTTTAAAGAAAAATATTGCAGAAAAACCTAGTCCGCTTTTCCTGACTATGGAACTTATCCAAGCCACTTACAAAAGAAAGGTAGGTACCTACCAAATTATATCAAAATCGGCCCATTATGGGTGTCATGGGTGTGATACGTAAATATATAGACATATATATATATATATATATATATATATATATATATATATATATATATATATATATTTATTTATTTGCACTATTTCTAGCCACATGTAAAGTATCATTCCAGTTTCCCAGATACTTACTTAGGGTTTTAGAAAAATTGTTGTATACTTTGGGGAGGGGGGGTTCGTGATAGCTGATATACGAACTCGTCAGCGGTCTCAATACAATGAATATATGTGCTAAGTTTTGCTCAAATCAGTTGAGTATTTTTTGAGTTATCGCTTGGATACATACATACATACATACATACATACATACATACATACATACATACATACATACATACATACATACATACATACATACATACATACATACGTACATACATACATACATACATACATAGAGATATATATATATATATATATATATATATATATATATATATATATATATATATATATATATATATATATATATATAAATTTTAACGGGCCTTGGTTGTGGGACCCAAATTCGCGCTCATCTAAAAAAAAATTTCAAAAGCTTTTCATCGTGACCTCTCTATTAGCAAATTTTTCTTAATGAAAATTCGCTAAAAATTATAGACCCTTTCTCTGTTGTTGGGGGAGATCTGTGTTTATATATATATATATATATATATATATATATATATATATATATATATATATATATATATATATATATATATATATATATACACATATATATATATATATATATATATATATATATATATATATACACATATATATATATATATATATATATATAATAGGACCAGTTTTTCCTGGAAAATTTTTGTATCTCCAAAAATAAAAACGCCATGGCAACCAAATTTGGTGCTTAGGTTTACACTATTAAACTTACCCTCCACGCCAAAATTCAGAACGCTAAGTTGAAAGGAAAAACAATTATAGACCTTTAAAAAATAGGGTGCCACTAATGACCAGAGAAATGCACAAAACCAAAATATTTTTTGTGAATAACTAGATCTATTGTATATTACAGGCAAAGATTAGGTTTTCTTGACGCAAAAAGGTCAAGAAATAATTGAAAAATTACTTTGGAAATTTTATAGTTTTCTTCTTAAAATGTCATAGTCGCGACTTGAAACGTCAAAATTTGCAATTTTTAGACAGAGAACCTGAAACAAATATGGCCTATATAAAGCAAATGTCACAATAAATGTTTTTTACAAAGTCTTAATACAGCTTCAACCATCATGGTCCCTCATTTTACTGAAATATTTGCAGAAAATTCATTTCAAATAGACCCCTTCTCTGATGATTTGGCAATAGTTTCAGTTATAGAGTTTGTTGTTTAATAGTCTATACTTTTTCGCGAATTTGCGTAGAAGAAATCGTTACTGATAAGACCGAGACTAAAATTTTAAAAATATTTCTTCAAAGGAGTGCGAACTAGGCGCCTCCGGGGTCAATTTCAGTGTTTACATGTTTATATATATATATATATATATATATATATATATATATATATATATATATATATATATATATATATATATATATATATATATAGAGTGGTGCATTTTTAATGTAAAGCTCAATATATCGATTTTTATACAAGAGACAGGAAAATATCATAAAAGTTATTTATAGGTTGTTTTGAGCTGCATCTTATAAAATTATGTTGACAATCAAAGGCTGGCCCATAAATCGTTGGTGATACAAGTTTTCTTTTATTTTTCTTTTGAACGAACAGCTCATTTATTGTAGCATTATTACAATTTCCATCCAATTTTAATGCCTGTTTGTAAGAAGAAAACAATTATATTGCACATCGTCTTAGAGTTATTTCAATTGTTTTTCAACTTTTTGGACCATATAAAAAATTGTTTTTGCGTTTTTACCAATGAAAACCGAAGTCCCATGAAAATGACGCATTTAAGGAGGCTTTTAATTATATTTACCAATAGATAGGAAAGTATCATGAAAGTGACGCATTCAGAGAGGTTTTCGTTTAATATTATTTGTAGAAAAAGTCGAGATGCCGTATACAGAGCGCTCTCAGATTGTGACTGAATTTGGAAAAATCGAACTGTCGTCACTGGTTTTCGTTTAATATTATTTGTAGAAAAAGTCGAGATGCCGTATACAGAGCGCTCTCAGATTGTGACTGAATTTGGAAAAATCGAACTGTCGTCACTCAATTTTTAAAATTGAACAACTCCCTATACCTACAGACTCTAGTTTTGGAAATATTTTTTTTGTGTTTTCCTAGTTTTTAAACTTAGTGACAGATTAGGTATATAATTTAAATTTTTGGGCAAATTGTTTGTAAAAAAAATTATCCATTTTCGCAGAATTTTTTTATGTTTCCGTAGAAATCATTGTGTGTAAGATTTTTGTGATATTTTGGTAATAAATGCTTAATAAGTTATTTTAAAAAAGTATTTTTTAATTGTCGTGAAAAAATTGTTTGCAAATTTTTATGCAAATTTTTTTGGGAGTTCCGTCGGAACGCTTTTTGTGAATAATTATATCTTGATAGGTGGGTAAATAGCTTGAACAGATTCGTTGGCCAGAAAATCGGACCAGCTTTTTTGGGAACATCTTAAGCTTATTTTCGGACAATTTTATACTTTTTCAAACAATAAAGTTATTTTGATGAAATATGGTACATTGTTTTCACTATATAGGTTATACCGGTAACCAAATTTGATGCATGCTTTTATTAAAAAAAGACATATTTGCTATTAGACATTTTTATGAAAATTGACTACTAAAACGCACTTGCTGAGTCCAGACTTATTATATATTTGTGCCATAAGTTCCTATACAGGGTACCCAGCAGAAATAAAAAATCAAATTCGCTGACATTTCCAGGCCCAAGTGATTTTTTCATAATACTCGTAATGAACAACACACATCTCTGAATACTTTTTATTAAAAAGATAATAAAAAAAATTCTGATTTTTTAAATCATTATCAAAGACACACATATGGTTAATTCTGTTAACTAATGCAGAAACGTGATAAATTTCTACCTGTCAAATTACCAAATTATTAAACGTTTTTGCAGTAACTACTTAGGAAAATCTTGATATAAATTATTGAAAGTCCGGGTCAGTTCATCGTTGATTTCTATATTCCACACTTCTCATAGTTTCTTTACACTATCATACACAATGCATTACAATGATAAACTTTTCTCTTTTGGATTACAATACATACAATACAAATGCCAAATATTTACACTCCAACTTCAACTCTATGTTACATGATCATAAAGGTTAAAATATAATAAACACATTCACGCAGCTTTACACCCCCCATAGTTAGAACGCATTTTGCATTTTATGCATTCAAGGAAGAGCATGTCAAGTGAGATAAACGAATGAGACCTGTTTGAGATAGATAAAGAAGACACTATATTATATTGCCGTATGACATGTCGCGCGTTCATTGGCGGTTGCAATTAATGTACCAAACAGCAGCTCTAGGAGAAAATATGTATGTAAAAAAAAGTAATATTATGAATTAAAATTAAAAATAAATCTGCTAGTGACACAATTTTACAAATATATAATTTCCAGATCTAATGAACAATTTTCATGGCATTTGCGCAAAATCACGAATTTCCCTGACATTTCTCTGACATTTTAGAGGTTATTTCAAATTCCCTGATTTTTCCAGGTTTTCCCGGTTTTCCAGGTCGCTGGGTACCCTGCTATAGCATTTTTTTTTAATTAAAAAATATTTATAATTAACCTGGAGTATTTCGCAGGCAATTTCACAACAAAATCTTATCTGTCAAAATTGACGCCACATGATGTCGTTTTCGAGAATGTTTTCAAGGCACACACCACTAACATTGAAAATGAGATTAGGTGATTTCGTATTCAATCAATACCAGTAAATTTTTAAAAACGTTTTACTCGAAAACCATTAGTTTAATCGTGATGCAACAAAAGGACCTTTTTTGAAATGTTTATGATTGTCTTCAATAGTCTATTGTCAGATTTGAGGTAAAGACCAACCAAAAAAGTTATGAGATGTTGGTCAAGGGCAGTTTCAGTTTTTGGATTTCACGGGATCCACATCAAATTTGCGACATACATACAAAATTGTATTATATACAGGAGTACCAAATTTGAAAAAAAAAATTAACGACAAAAAAGGTATCAACAAAAACTTGAAAAAATATTTTTAGGACCCTGCAACTCCGTTATTTTTCAGTCTAAAAAATGCCATAGGAACGAGTGGCACTAATTTTCCGAATAGCATAACCCCTTGAAATTTTTGCTCATGATTTCCGGACAGCCTCTATATATGTAAATAAATGAATGAAAAGTGACAAATAAATGAATGAAACATGACAAATAAATGAATGAAAAATGACATCTTACCCTCCAGAAGCTTGGAGGTTACATAGAAAAGACAACGAAAACACACCGATGGCAGGAACTGCCACCCCTCGGAGTCGAACGCGGACACTCGTTCCAGGTGTTTTTTAAATTGGAACCCCTGTATACATTTTCAGATAACTCACATCCTCCCGATTCCTCTGTTATAAGTTTATATCACATTATACGAGGAACTTTAAGAAATATGGATCGTTTTGTGTAAAATCATAGGTCTTTCAACGCTCTGTGTATGAACACCCATTATAAGAAAAAATAATTACTGGCGGTTTGAGTTTTGGAATATGATGTAATATCATCCTCTGCCGTTATTCGTTTATCGAGTTGTTGTTTGTCTACAGGCCGATTTAAAACATGCCTTTTATTTTCTTTGTTAATCTAAATGGAACACCTGTATTTTAGATCATAAATTCAATTGGATTCTCTATACCTAAATTCAGTAATTGATGTGATCTTTGAAGATTCTCATTGAAATTCAAATTGTCGGATCCTGTATAACTCCAAATAATTACTCCAAGAAATTTTAAATTGCGTATCTTAGCTCCCTGTACCACTTTTGCTGAGAAAGAAATGTTGATATCTATAACACACAGAGTGTTATTGAACTTTGTCTTAGTATTGGAACACCCAGTATAATATATATATATATATATATATATATATATATATATATATATATATATAGGCAGGCGCATTGAAAACGAAACAGACCGATTTGCGTCCAGAGAATATTTTTTTTAAGAAACGCTGACACTTAAATTTTAATATTGAGAAGGACATGTTTTGACATAAAACTCAACTTTGTCACATCGACCCCTTAAGGGTGGTGATAACAACCCTTATATTTTAAATAGGGAACATGGGTTGAGTGTTACATCATTTGAATGCTCTTTCTTTTCTGAATTCAGCACACTAATTTTTTTGGAAGTTTTATCAACCCGTTTAAAAATTATTCACAGTTGGAGTTGCATGAACGTATTTCATTCATTGTGATAAGAAATGCACTAATTAGTCAATTTAAACGAAAATAAAAAACAAAACCAAACGTTCTAAAATGTTTATTCAGTTAAGTAAGTGTTCAAATTGTTGACCACCAGCTTCCATACAAAAGTACTAATTTTGTTCAAAACGAGCTCTGATATTCTGGAGCATTTGTGGAGTTATTAGACGGGATTCTTTAACAATGCGTCGTCGTAATTCTTCCAGAGACTCCGGTTTGTTGCGAAAATTCTACTCTTTAAATGGCCCTATATAAAGAAGTCTAAAGGAGTTAAATCCAGTGATCTTGGGGGCCACGCAATAGCACATCTACGCCCAATCCATTGTCCTGGAAACTCTCTGTTCAAAAACTCCCTAACACGTTGTGAAAAATGCGGAGGAGCTCCATCTTGTTGAAACACTAATTAATGTTCTTGATAGCAATCATCATTTTAAAGAATGTCAATTAGTAGAGGGTAAACGATATTTTCTAGTAACTCCAAATACGTTTCGCCACTCAAATTGCCATCAAGAAAAATTGGTCCGATTAAACGGTCTCCAAAAATGCCAGTCCAGACATTCAATTTCTGTGGAGTTTGAGTGTGGACTTCGTGAAAATTTCTTGGATTATTATCTGCCCAATAAAGACAATTATGACGATTGACTGTAGAGTTTAATAAAAACGTACAATCGTCTGAAAAACGGATATTGAACAGAAAGTTCCCGTTATCGGCTATTCGTGCAGTCATAACTTCACAAAACTCCAGCCGCCGATCAAAATCATCTTCATTCAGTTGTTGTACAAGATGAATTTTATACGGGTGAAATTTATGATGCTTCAATATTCGTTGAATAGTTCTTCTTTTGATGTTTGAAACAGTGGCCAATTTTCTCGTGCTCAAAGTTGGGTCTGCAGCAATTTATCCTAAAACTTCAATCTCAGTAGTCTCATTTCTAACCGGAAATTCACGTTCAGGATCCCGTTATTTTGTTGGCTACTGAACCACTTTGTCGAAACTTTGCAACTAACTCCAAAATGTATTTTCTGTTAACATGTCTGTTCGGATGTCGTTCATTAAACAAATTTGCGGTGCGGTTGGCACAGTCATCGTTTTTGAAAAAAAAGAGTAATTATTTCAACTCTTTCTTCTACAGAATACACTATTGTGAAATTAATTTTCGGTAGTACTATCAAGTATCAAACCGACCGATAAACTGAAATAATAAACCGCATTTCTCTCATTCCGATAAGAAATGTTCTGATAGTCAATTTTTTGTTTACAAACCAACAAAAACATTGACTATCAACACATTTCTTATCGGAATGAGTAAAATGCGTTTTTGATTCTGCAACTGTGAATAATTTTTAAACGAGTTGATAAAACTTCAAAAAAAATTAGTGTGCTGAATTCAGGAAAGAAAGAGCTTTCAAATGATGTAACACTCGACCCATGTTCCCTATCTAAAATATATGGGTTGTTATTATCACCACCCTTGAGGGGTTGATGTGACAAAATTGAGTTTTATCTCAAAACATGTCCCCCCCAATATTAAAATTGACGTGTTTCAGCGTTTCTTAAAAAAATATTTTTGGACGCAAATCGGTCTGTTTCTTTTTCAATGCGCCACCATATATATATATATATATATATATATATATATATATATATATATATATATATATATATATATATATATATATATATATATATATATATATATATATATATATATATATATATATATATATATATATATATATATATATATATATATATATATATATATATATATATATATATATATATATATATATATATATATATATAATAATAATAATACATAAAGTGGTTTGACAGGAAGAAAAATTTCAGAGGATAATGTTTAAACAAAATTGTGTACATACAAGTACAGGCACACCTCTTTTGTAAGACGTGTAATTTTGGCCGCAAATAAATAACTAAAAAATAAATATATTACACCGATTATTAAAAAAAAATAATGGGGCGATTTTTATAAAATTTGAGAAGTACCTGTCTTTTGTAATTGGCCTGGATAATTTCGTTGGCTAGGAAAATTGATTTTTTTTCGGAAAATTTTTGTATCTTCAAAAATCATTTCGTAGAAATCATTTTTTTTGTCAAATTTTTGTGAAATGTCAATTAATAATTAATGTTTAGTAAGTAATTGTCAATTTTTTTTTCGAATATTCGTGAAAAACATTTTTGCAAAAAAAATTGTAAAAGAAATTGTTTTCCAGATTTTCATGTAAAAAATTTGCATGCCGTGTGTCAAAAAGCTTTTTGTGAATAATTATAACTCGGCAGGTGTAGTTTTTGTGTTAATTGCTTAGAGCTTAGTTAGTCAGTTTTTCCGGAACATTTTAAGTTTATTGTTATTTTCGGAAAAATTTTGTACTTTTTTAAATTCATAAATCGCACAGTCATGATGTCGTCCAAGGCTATTTTTTCCTAGGAAAACTCGCTTAAAATTATCTTTTACCTTGCTACACATTAGGGCCCATTAAAACAAATTACAGTTAAATTTTTACACTACAAGATATGGCACGCAAAAAGTTAATTTTCTACAAAATTGTGACCATGACAAATCCACAGAATTGATAAGGACATTTTTGTATGTTTACGTATTCATTTACTTGATTAAAAAAACTCTTTAGAATATGGACATTTAAATTATTTATAATATGTAGGTATACCAAACTGTAGATTTAAATATTTTTAAATAACCAATAATTTTGCTTGTATAATTGATTTTGTATATCAATTAAAATTAATAGCATTCTCACATTAATCGATATATTTTTCTGGACGGAAGGCCAGTAAACATATACTCTAGAATAAAAATAAATAAATAATGTATCAAGCCACCTAGCATCGTTAACATGATGTGAATTCATTTGTTGAAAATAACTTCAAATAAAAAAAGAATTGTCAGCTTATGAGATAAGGCACGCATGGATGTAACATGCAAATAACAACATAAAGGTATTGCGAATTTATAGGGCTTGCTTCCTGTCATTCTTATCATTAAAATAAACCAAGTAACAGGTGATGTTGATAATAAAAATTCAAAACTAACCTATATCAATTCACATGTAGTAGTCGTTCAAACTTTACACAAACTCACATACACCTAAACAACAGATAACTTAAGTTTTCGATGCTAAACTGTCAGAATTCGTACGGCCGTGTACCGGCTCACAAGCACTACTTGATGATGGTTATTGACAAAACACAGAAATCACGAGATTTTAGACACGATAAGGAACTACAACAAACTAACGTCAGAGAAGACTGGCTGACCGAGAGCCACCAGCCAAGCCCGGGCTTTGTCGAGCCTGCTCGCCTTCCTGCTACGCTTGTCAAAGCGGCTATTCAACAACGCACGCCCGCATCCGACGTTTAACGATCATTAACGATTCCCGTATTTTTTGGCGTTTTGATAAAATACAAGCTTTGTGCGTATGCGGCGTATTCAAGAGCGGCGTCCGATCAGGACCTACTTCGGTGCTTATGCGTGCCTACAGATAACAGAGATGGTATCTATTCGGTTGTTATATAATTTAATTTTAATTATTTAGCATAAAAATACAAACGATGTTTACGTTTTTGCAAACCTACGAATATGTTAAACAATTATTTGCATGTTATTTAAATTTACAAGGATTTTTGAAGATGATCCTTATCTGAAAGCAGTTAGCTTTAAAGAAAATCATTAATAACTTAGAGATCCGGGTTACGTCTAACGTTGCCGAATGCCAATTACCTAGCTATCTGACGTCTTTGAATCATATTGCTAGAACCAAATCAAGTTCTGTTTGATGCAAATTATATTTTACTTCCACATCGTCAATACCTGTGGAAGTATGGTATCGGTGACAGAAATTTCAATTTTTTTTTTGTAAATGTCTAGTACCTTGACATATAAGCGATTTTGATGAAATTTTGCATAACCACGTAGTTTTGTGCGTAGATGACGGAAATGACAAAGAAAATTGAGACGTTCCTTACAAACCCCATTTGTCATTATATGCAACTTTTGAGAAAACTAAAAAAACTTATTTAGTTGGCTGACGAGCAATTTAATTTTTTTGGGTGACGGTCGGCTTTACCGCAACTACATTTTAACGTGATTATAATAGAATATGGCCTAAAAACAGTTGTACATACCTTAATAAAGTTAAACAATGTGGTATATTTCGTTTTCATTTACCTTTCGGTGATAAAAGCAATTAAAATGTTTAGATTTACTATGAAAACGTATATTTTTGTACCAGAGGTTATGACTGTTGTTTTGTTGACATACTTCATGGAGATAGGCGTTGTTGTCAGTTTGGAATCTATTTCCTTATTGCAGGGTAGTAATTGCCTTCTTTGTTCTTTAGGGAAATTTTATGTGGTAGCTTTGGCACAATGATTTACCAAACTTAAAACTGTTCTTCTTCATCAGTTTGTTGTTTATTACACATCAATTCTTAATAAATTTGTTGTTTCTCTCAAATCAAAATGGAAGTGCTGAATATCAATGATATGTATGATATAATACATAAAGACGATATGAATTTGGTTGAGTATTTGCAAGGCATTGGACTGCTAAAGAGTGTATTTCGTTGCAAAACTCAGACTTGCAGAAGAGTGTGTTGTGTTATGCGGAAGGAAGATAATTCGTTGAATACTGTCTTCTTCTGCAGTAGGTGCAGAAGAAGTTATTCAATTTTAACTGGTAGCTTTTTCGCAAAGCAGCATTTACCAGTTAAGGATGTTTTATTCCTTATGTGGTTTTGGTGCTGCGAGACACCCACTGGTTCTGTGGTATCCCACACAGGATTTTCGAAGGGAATTGTTATCCAACAGTTTCGATATTTTCGGGATGTCGTCTCCTGGAAATTGTTACAGGACGATTCGCTCATGAAGTTCGGTAGGTTTTTATTTACCTGTTCCTAAAAAAAGCATGACTATTCAACATTTCAGGTGGAGAGGGGCATGTCGTGCAGATCGACGAATCTGCAATCACTAGAAGGAAATACCACCGGGGTCGAATTGTTCCTACAAGGTGGGTTCTAGGGATTTACGACACGGTGGAGAAGAGGGGCTACATTGTTTATGTACCCGATAGAACGGCGGAAACGTTAATCCCAATAATCCAGAGGGTTGTGATTGCTGGCTCCGAAATTTGGACCGATGAATGGAGAGCGTACCGTTCTTTGGCACAGTTGGGTTATGTTCATAAAACTGTAAATCATTCAAGGCATTTTAGAGACCCGTCCACAGGTGTATGTACAAATCACGTTGAGGGATTATGGTCCCGCCTCAAACGGTATCTCAGGAGGTTGGGGGTTATGGCGTCTCCATTTCTCCCGGAGTATATTGACACTTTCATTTGGAGGCAATACTTCGGTAAGACGGCAACGCAAAGGTGTCGCAGCCTTGCCAACCATATTGCCGAAAGATATTGACAGTTGACAGTTAGTGTGTTTCCTTCTTTAGACATATATTAACACTGTTTATTAACGGTTTCGGTTTTTATTTTGACGTGGTGGTGTCTTGTCAGGTCCAGAAAGTCAGGTCGGCAGGAGTGTGTGTAAAAAGCAATTAAGATCTTTTGTTGCCTTCAGGCGGCAAAACACTTGCATTTATATATTAAATGTGGCAACGCTGTTGAAAAGTGACAGTTCGAAACTTGAAAATAGTGCATTTTTCGTAACTTTAATTACGATTTATTCGGCATTTTGTGGTTTTTCCGTAAATTTTTTTGTTGATTATTTATCTACGTTACGTACTCTTTCTTGTGGTGCGCGTCGTTTTGCTAGATTCCAGTTGCGGTAAAGTCGACCGTCACCTTTTTTTGTTTTATCCATTGGATAATTGGACATATTTTGCAATATAATTAATATTATGTTTCCTTTTTTTTTGTAGAAGCAATTTTTTATTTGACATATGGGTTTTTTGCTGGAATTGATAAATAATTTTATGGAAAAAGATATATTTTTGATTGGGAATTGAAACTATTTGGAATGACATGAAACTTTTTATTCATAAACTCTAACAGATATAAACAAAATATTATTTCAAACTCTAACATTGTCTTTTAGTCTTCATCGCTTATACCACTACTGTTGTCATCTTCGTCCACGTCGCTAATAATCTGCACAGACTGATCAGATGCTGCGAATATGTTGTTATAAAAGCTCTTGGCCTCTGCTTTTAGTAAATTTTCTTTAAAAAAATCACTAATGAGATCACGACTTTTGAATTTTAATAAAAATTTCTTCAAATGAGAGCTATTTGGGACCCCTGGAACCCAAATCCGAGGTCGGTTTCAGACTTTATATGTGCCGATTTTTATAAAATTTTGTGAGTACCTTCCTTTCACAAGTGGCTTGGATAAGTTCGTTAGCCATAAAAATCAGACTAGTTTTTCCCGGAAAATTTTGCGTTTTCTTTCGGAAAATTTTTATATCTCCGGAAATAACAAAGTTAGGGCATCCATATTGAGTGCGAACATTTATATGATAAAAAGAAAACCAGCGTTGGAAATTTACGGGAAAATTAGCTTTGTTGACATTTGACGCGTCAACAACGTAAACAACGTCAGCAATGTAAAGAACGTAAACAACCCAATATTTATATAAGAGGATGAGTTTCTGCCAGAATCATGTGGCATCTCGTCCGTCATGTGTCATCCATCTGTCACTCTCAGCGTTTTCGTTCTGTGGTTTTATTATCCTTCAATGTGCGTTTTTAGCATTTAATAATGAGCTGGCGATTTGTTCATTCTAAAACGCCAAAAATATAGAATATTTTAACCTTTATCTTTGTTTTTAAGTTAATAGCAGTAACTGGCAATAATGTCTAAAGGTGGACGGCCTCTTGGTAATATTTTCAACAATTTGAAATTCCAACTTGTGAAAGATAATAGAAGCTACTCAGCCCATTGCAAAATATGCTGTAAAATATTGAAAAACACATCACAAAATAGATTACGTGCACATAGGTATATAAGCTATTCATTCCCTAAGGTATATGATTTTTTATATCTTATATAATGTTTTAGGAACATTTGCCACGACCGTGATAGTGATGGGATGGTCTCTAATCAGATTGAGTACGTCGAACTGGACGAAACTTTGGAAGATGCAAGTTTGCCAGCAATCGATGACAATTCTTCTTTCGATGGCGAAGTTACACCTATTGTTATGAATTCAGATATGGACGAAGCTTTTTCACTTTCCAATACTAGCACCAGCACACCCAAACGGAGAAAATGTGACAATAATGTGTTAACAAAGTTTATTGACAAGCTGAAAGATGGTGATTTACAAACTTTAAATGAGAAATTAACCAAATTTATTGTTGCTTGCAATGTACCGTTTCATGTAGTGGAATCAGTGTTTTTCAAGGACTTTATAAAAGCATTGAGACCTGCATATCACCCAAAAATACCATGTCGACAAAACATTATCTACATCTCTTTTAGATAATATATATGAAAAATGTTTACATAAGACGAAAGATATAATGAGCAGTAATTCAGTTTTACTGATAGATGGATGGAAAAACTCCTCCAACAATTCAAAGTTAGTTGTAACTATGCTGCATAATGCAGACGGCACTCAAGCTTTCCTTGAAGCTTTCGACTTGACAGGTGAATCCGAGACTTCAGAAAAATTGTGTGAAATTGTTAATGAAGCAATCACGATTGCAAAAACTAATTACAACACGAATATATATGCAATGGTCAGTGACAATGCAAGCAACATGGTGAGACTAGGAACTTTACTCCAACATAAGATTTGGCATAGTACTTGTAGTTCGCATACGGCAAATTTACTAGCAAAAGACATTCTAGATAAAGAACTTACTGAGAATGTCAGTATTGTTCTAAAAGAGTTCAAACAAGCAGATTTTGAAAAAATGTTGGTGGATAAGGGAGGCTCCAGAATAAGGCTGCCATGTGAAACAAGATGGTGCAGCTATCGAGATTCCTATAGATGTTTCTTGAATAATCTTACGTATATGAAACTCATTGCCGTGGAAACTAAGAAAAAATTGAAATCAAATGTATCTCGTTTGCTTTTCAATGAAGAATTCGTTTCTCAGGTAGAAGAATGTTTACTATACTTCGATCCTGTATGTAAACTAATTAATGCATGTCAAAGTTCCAACACATCGATGGCAGATGCAGTGAGCATGTGGCTACAATTGGATATTCCAAGATTCAAAGATGCCCTAGAAAAACGTAGAGGTATGGCCATGCATGTGATGGCACTCACAGCTTATTATCTACATCCAGGATATGATAATGCTATACTTGACAAGGATAACAGAAAGAGCATCAACCATTTCCTTTTGAAACATCTAGACGCCCAAGGACTTGAAGAATTTGATAGCTTCGTTATAAAGTCTGCTATTTTCTCAGAGTTATTCAGGAAAAATATCTCAAAACCACTTGTTTTCTGGCGGTTAGCAAGCCATGACTGCCCAAATCTATCTGAACTAGCTTTAAAACTTTTAAACATACCTGCTTCTTCTGCACAATTGGAAAGGCTGTTTTCAACATGGGGCTTCGTTCATAACTGCAATAGAAATCGTCTTTCCTTTGAGAGGTCAAAAAAATTATCCTATCTGTATTATTCTTATCGGCTGAATCAACTTGAAGATGGGACTGATTCCGATGAAGATTGTGAAAATCAATAAAATTTCTGTGCCACATCCAACAAGAAATATTTTCTTTTTTTTGTGTACATATCAGTTTGGTTTGCAGCACAAATTTAATAGTGAGTGGAACGATGAGCCAGCCTGACACATACTAAATCACATTCATCACACAAATTCATTCTATTCTAATTAAACCACAGACAGATATTTTCTTATTTGTAATGATACTAATAGAATTTAAGTGTTATTTTTAGACGTGGATTCTTGTTTTGAACTGTTTATTGAATTATGATTATGTTTTTGTCTTATATTTTCAATATTGTAATTTTTTTGTAAGTTTTTGTGAATAAACTTTATACTAAAGATTCCATAGAATTTTGATACAGTTTAAGAATTTTTCTTATAACATCAACAGTGAAAACAAATACTCATTTCAAGGCAATACATAAGTCTTTGAAACAACTGAAAAATCAATTTATATCATTCAATATGTAAGTATATTGAATGTTGTAAATTGCAAGCAGGAGCTTGAAAATGAATAAATCATTTTCAGTAGTATGTGACTAGATACGGTAGTGATACTCACTTATCTTAGGAAGTTAAATTGAGTAATACATTATCTATGTTAGGGAGTTAAATAGACTGATACATTAAAATCAATTCTCAATTAAGAAAAAGTCTGGGAAGGAGATTTGTGCTTTTTGAATTTTTTCCTCAATTTGCACCACCATTGGGGAAAAATCCACATGCAAAAAGTCAAAAAGAACAAAACTTCTCTGCCATTTTCACACTTCACTGGGAATTGATTTTAATATATCAGTCAATTTAACTCCCTAACATAGATTTGTATCATCAACGTATTTACTCTGGAGGGGGAGTTAGCCTTTTTCGGCCTTACTCTCCGCAACACTAAATATTGTAGCTTTTATGGGCACTAGTAAACAACACAAACCTTAATTGTTAATGAAATGACATTAATTTTAGTCTTCACTACATCCGTTTTTTTGAATTATTGGTGGTAGATCTATTCGAAGAACAGAGCATATGCATCATTTTACTGAACAGCTCACCAGGTGTAGAATGTCTCGCTATGCCTGTTCCTTTATCATGAGGGCCTCTAAACTGTAGAATTCCGTACAGACATATGTTTTGTCTTCTCTACCAAACTTTCAAGTCCCGAATTGACAAGCTACCTCTTTCCTCACTATCGACATACATGGTACGTTAGTAACTAGGCTTGTAAGCCTTCGTGGTCTCGCTTCAATAAAATCCTGATTTGACTTATGTTTGTACATTTATCAATTTTCATACTGGGTGTAGAGACCAGCCTTCTTGCAAGCATTTCGAGCTTTGTTACTATGAATCATATCCTACCTATAAAATTAGATAATCAAATTTTTTATGACCTATTAGATACAAATTCAGCTCAGAATAAAGTGTTATTTAATTTTTGAACAACTAGGTACGGATTAATTCGCATGTAGATAGTTATTGTACACGGGCAAGTTAAGCAGGCAATCAATGAACGAATAAAAGTATTCCAACAGTAATGACTAGTAAAAATAGACAAGATTTAGGTTAGCTTAGATTTTTTATGTTTGTCATCCGATCCAGAAAATACGTAGGTACATATTACTATTTACAATGCTTCAGCAGTTGAGTTTATTATTTATTATATATTGAATTTTTCAATCAATTTACATTTTGTCAAGGTGTCCATAGTCCATATTTGTTGTTGTTGACACTATTCTGAGTTTTCTGTTGACATTCTTAATGTCAACAACTGATTGTGTCAACAACGTCAAATTTTACGCGTAAACAACACGTAAACAATGAGACAGTTGTTGACGGTCCCAACGCTGAAGAAAACCATGCACCAAAATTTGAATCTCTACGTTAAAATAAAACAAAGTTATAAGCTTTTAAGTTTTTATTCTTAAAACATCAAAACAGTCGCGATTCTAAACGTCAAAATTGACATGTAGATACAGAACTTACATGAACAGCTATGCAGCGTAAATGTCATAAAAAAAGTTAAAAAGCCTTGAGTTTCAGCTACAATATTCGTTGTTCTTTATTTTATTAAATTATTTGCAGAAAATTAATTTAAAATAGACCCTTTATGTGATGCTTTGGTAGCAGTTTCAGTTATTTATTTAATTTTAAGGAATCAGATTACGCTTATTATGTAGCTTTTTTTTCAATTATGCAATGTGGAAGTTTTTTTTTGGAGAAACGGTGTTGGTAAGTAGTTTCTCCTTTCTATGGACTTCTGCAAGGTTAGTTTTTTCCAGTTTGCGTTTCTAGCTCCGTTGTAGCATGTTTACCTTGCACAGAACCTCAAATTGACTTTAGGTCTCTTAACTGTATTGTGGAGTTGAGATCACAGCATTTGTCCGATGGTTAATGCATAAAGGGGTTCCTCTAAACATGTTTCTGATTTTTTTTTCAATAAACGAACAATGCGCTAATCTGCTAATTTACATATAAATGTTATTAATATTAAAAAAAATCTCGGGACGCAGCAAGTGCGTTATGGAAGTGAATTTTCATAAAAATGTTTTTATTGCAAATATGTGTGTTTTCTTTTTAAGAAAGCAGACATCAATTTTGGTTACCAGTATAACCTATATAGAAAAAGCAGGCATCAAATTTGATTACCTGTATAACATATATAGTAAAAACAATGTGCCATGTTTCATCAAAATAACTTGATTGTTTGAAAACGTACAGAAATTTCCAAAAGTAAACCAAAAGTGTTACTGAAAAAATCCGTTTCCTGGTCAACTTTATAGGTTAATAGCAAATTGAGCTTTTCAAATATGAAGCATTTAATCAAAATTCGCAATCACAACGCACTTGCTGCCTCCAGAATTTCTTAACTTACAAACATGCATTATATTTCGATGGAAAATGCAAAAAAATAAGGCGTTTTCGACAAAAAAAAAATTATTTGTATCACCAACGACTTATGGGCCAGCCTGTGATTGTCGCAATAATTTTTTAAGATGTAGCTCAAAACACCGTATAATTAATGTATACAATATTTTTTCATATCTTGTATAATAACGAATATATTGAGCTTTATTGATTTTTTACGAAAATTCGACAAAAATTATATACCATTAAACAATAAACTCTATAGCTAAGGCTACTACTGCCAAGCATCAGAGAAAGGGTCTATTAGAAATGAATTTTCTGGAAATATTTTAGTAAAATGAAGGACAATGACGGTTGAAACTAAGAGTTCGGTGTATGTAAAACATTCTTCTTGAGACATTTTCTTTCCATAGATCGTATTAGATTCAAGTTATTTGCCTAAATGTTGCGAATTTTGACGTTTTCAATTGTCACTTTGACGTTTTGAGGAAACCCCCAATTTATTTTTCTTTAAATGCCCATAACTTTTTTGTCTTTTGACCTACAGAGCTAAATTTTCGTAGGCGGCACACCTATAACGATATAAACCAGCTTACCAAATTTGGTTGCTCTTACTTTGTTAATTTTGGAGATATAAATATTTTGCGAAAGAAAACACAAATTTTTCCGGGAAAACCTCGGCGGATTTTCCTGGCTAACAAAATTATCCAAACGACTTGCGAAAGGAATGTACTCACCAATTTTGACGTTTAAAATCGCAATTTTGACGTTTTGTGGACAATCCAAATTTATTTTTCTTTGAATGCCTGTAACTTTTTTATCCTTTAACCTACGGAGCTAAATTTTGGTAGGTGACTTGCCTATAATGAAATTTGGTTGCCCTTACTTTGTTAACTCCGGAGATATAAATTTTTTTCGAAAGAAAACACAAAATTTTCCGGGAAAACCTGGACCGATTTTCCTGGCTAACGAACTTATCCAAGCCATTTGCAAAAGGAATTTATTCACCAAATTTAATCAAAATCGGCCCATTATTTTTTGAGTTATCGGTGTGATACATATATATATATATATATATATATATATATATATATATATATATATATATATATATATATATATATATATATATATATATATATATATATATATATATATATATATATATATATATATATATATATATATATATATATATATATATATAAACATATAAAAATTTAAACCGACCCCGGATATGTGTTCTGGGGGGCCTAATTAGCGCTCATTTGAAGAAATTTTTTCAAAATTCAAAAGTCGGGATCTCCTCATTAGTGAATTTTTTTTAAGAAAATTCACTAAAAAGAAACAACGCTCGTGCCTGGAATAAAGTTATCTTCGTCATTTTAACTTTAAATGAAATTTCCTTCTCCAGTTTCGCATCCGTTCAACACATTGGGCACAGAAAAGATAGGAATTAACTTAAAATTATCATTTACAATTAAAGGAAAACACAATTTGTGCTAGGTATGCAACGAAAAAATTCACACAACATAGAATAATTTCTAGATTCTAAAACCTACTGTGACGGTATAAGGAAACAACGTTAAATGAAACGAAAACCATTTCAGGTTAAGGGATGGAAAAATGTTTTTACAGTAAAATAAGCTTTCGTATTCCAAAAAACAACAAGATTCTTATAAGGCGTAATACAATAGTGCATAATGATAGTCCACAGCAACAGTACATGTCATATTCAACTGACAAATTATTTTGATAAATGTCAGATCTACTTTCAAAGTGACATGTAAATAAGTATTTTGTTTTCTGCCATTTGTAATACAAATGTAGACATACTCAGGTAGCCCATAAGTCGCTGCTGAGCAATTTTTTTCCTAATCGAACACGCCTTATAGCATTACAATTTTTGCATTTTCAATCGAAAGATAATGCATGTTTGTAAGAAAATTAATTCGGGACTCAGCAACTGCGTTATGGTAGCGACTTTTCATAAAATGTTTCTTTTGATAGCTTAATTTACTATTAACCTAAAGTTCGTTGGCCAGGAAACCACATTTTAGGTTTATTTTCGGAACATTTTTGTATATTGTCAAACAATAAACTTATTTTGATGAAATATGATACATTGTTTCTCATATGTAGGTTATACTGGTAACCAAATTTGATGCAAGCCTTCTTAAACAAAATATATTTCCTATTAAAAACATTTTTATGAAAATTCTCTACCATAACGCCCTTGCTGCGTCCAGAGATTTTTTTTAGATACTGAGTCAAATCTTTTAGATTATCTATTTTTCCCTGAGAAACATCTACACGAGCACTATATAAGGGTTTAAATTTAAACTTATTGGGTAAACTACACTTGTTCCTTATATCTGATTTTTTCCAGCTGCCTATATAAGTCTGCCTCACTAAGATAACCCCAGGTGCATTTTGTGAGTATCTTAACATACGAGCTGTTTTTATATTTACTTGTGTACGAGCTGATTTGAGAAAAAAATGGAGCAACTGCTTCTGCACTGTTAAAGATCTTAGATTGATCAATCTCAGCCAAGGTAAAAGGCGATGGTGTGTTCCTAGCATTTTTAATGATATTGTTCCATTCTTCCGGCATTTCGACAGTTACGGTCTTTTTGTGCTTTTCTATTAATGGAAAATCTTGGTCGCAACTCAGAAATGAATGACCACGTATAGGAAACACATGTGTAATATTTTCAAACATATGCAAGCCATGGACAAGTAGGTGTCCAAATTTCATGAGAACGTAGTTCTTATTTTGTCGGGCACATCCATCGCTTATTAAAATAAGATTTTTTGTTGTCACATCATTGGAACGTAAATATTGAAACAATAATGAAGCTACTTCATTTTGTCCGTTCCTTGCAATGGTTTCGTCGTAAAAGAACATGGTTTCAGTATTATTTCCATCATTGTGCACCCCAAATATATATAGCCATAACTTTCTGGCAAAGAAAACTGCATTGGTACATATATGTGGCTCCGGGAGATTTTGCATATAGTCAAATGATATGCAAGTGAAATTTCCTGGATCAGCTCGTGCTCTTAGTTTATATTTCTTTTTTAATTCATAAAACTTTTCAGCTTTCCACAAGTGGAGTTCCTTTTCAATATTTATTTTTGGCACTTGTTCTGGATTATCACAACTTGCTAATATGCTTTGATACTGGTCGCAAGTACCATAAGTGTCACTTCTGGGTAAGCCAAATTTAATATTAAAATCGGTATGAAAAATTTTCCAATACACTTTATACAAACATTTGATAACAGGATGTCCTTCTGTGAATATCTTGAACACTTTCTTCACAGATAGCGTCTCAGGAAGATAGTAGGTATTTGGATTTTTTCTCCTTGAATAACGGAATTGTCGGTTTTTAAATGACCTTATATGATTCTTAATCAAAATCAGTGTATTTTCTGGTGTTTTATTTGGCCTGTTTAATTGTTTGCACCGTTTATCCTTTGGTGCTGCTCCAGTGTTATAAATATGTTTTTGTAGCCTTCGGACTCTGTCATAGGTAATTCCATGAAAATTGCAAAAAGCCTTCACACATACTGGTTCTTCTCTTTTTTTTAACCTTATTTTATAACAGTATGAAGCATCATGTTGTTGTTTTAGTTTTAGTGGCACATCGTCTTGACCTGCTCCTTCATGTTCTGGTTCGCTCAGTAATACATCCCTTTCTTCAATATTTTTTCGGCTCCTTCTCTGTTTTGGAATGTGATATGATAACAGCCCTAAAATTAAATCAGCATTTTTTATATATTAGTCGTTAGTCTCAACAGTCAATAATTTTACCTGCCAAATAACTATCATGCTCATTTTTATTTTCTAAAGAATAGAAGTGGTCGAATATTCGAGATTTCTCTTCGTCAGAAATTTTGGAGCAACACTTGAACAACTAAAAAGTGCATACTTAAAAGCTTTATACAAACGTTAAATTTAATTTTATTGACTTACCTGCAATTTGGGCCCAGTGGTGCCTGTGGTTTTTCGATGCCTCTGTAGTTTGCATATTTTTTCCCTTTATTCTTGCCTCTTTTACCTCTGTACGTCTCAACACCTTCTTTTTCTTTTTTAATGTCACATTTTCACTTGGATCTTGCCGTTCGATTTCATTTTTATTTGTATTATTTGTATTATAAATCATTTTAATTAGCTCAAGGTGTTTACACTTTTGTCTAAATCACACAACTGAGCCAGCTAATGTTTAAAACCTAACCTATAAATACTGACAACGCATACATAAAGTTTCCTGCAAAAACACCAATTGTGACTGACATCTGTGGTTTTTGCTGCAAACTGCTCTTGACATATGTGGTTTATACAGAATCTCCTACATTTTAACCGCTCATATCTTAGACAACTGGGGTTTTGACGGAATTTTGTCATGTAAGGCATGTAGATAATTAGCTTATAAAGCCATAGGAGGCGCAAGTTCAAGTTTGACAAAAAGTGACAAATGGGGTTTTTGCAAAGAACGCCTCAATTGCGACACACGCGTATTTTCCGAGATAACGTCCTTTTTCCGACGGAAATTTTCATCATTTTCATGATGATGTTTTTCGAATCTTGACGACATATTTATCGCTCATTATCACTCTCTAAACACACTATATCACCCAATAGTAACATACCTGTTTGATATTTTCCATATTTTTTTTACATAATTTCGTCAAAAACAGTAACATACCTGTTTGATATTTTCCATTTTTTTACATAACTTCGTCAAAAATCCAAAGAAACCCCAGGAAAGTGCATTTGGTTCGCAATTTCAAATTTAATCCTCACAGAAAATGGTGTTATGTACGTCAGGCGTAATGCTATTAGACGAGCCTCTCGCGAGATAATTAATATGACTGCAGCTCATGAGTTTTTTGCTGTTCTGTCGAAATAAAATACCTCCCTGAAGTGCTGTTTATACACAATCCTGCTAACTGACCTTCCTCACCTACCTGAGATCAGTTTGACTAATTTAAAGCTTAAAGAAGGAAAAACCAACCCTGTCATACATCAAGGTCATGTGACCATGATATAATGTATATTTTTCCTTCTTTTAGCCTTATGTTTCCAAATCGGTGAATAGAAAAACGAGGATCGTTAGAATGGCCAGCACGATCACCCGATCATACGCTATTAGACTTCTTGGGGATATGTGAAAAGTTGTTACCTCCTTCAAAGAGAAGCTTTACGTGCAAGAACCGTGGTATATTGTGATTGACCTCAGGTGGATAAAGATCTGCTCAATGGTGAGGTCACAATTGCCTATGACACCCTATCCTAAAGTAGCTATCTATCAGATTATCAAATTTATTAAGATTAGCAGCACTTTTAGGAGGTTGACAGATCTGGATCTAGTTTGATATTCACGTTCTCTTTCTTTGTTTGCTTCCCACTGTCCAGAGTCCTATATTTGTGGGCTCTCCAGAGTAGTGCCAGGTTACATGGAAATTTAGATATCTAGATAATAGTTAGTAAGAATAAATTGTTTGCGCCGACGTCAAAAGAAAAGTAGATACTAGAGGGGAATTTCTCTTCAATTAAACAGATATGTTAATGTAACAAAATATTGAATTTATTTATATAAATTAAATTTGGAATAGCGAATATAATGAAATAAAAGATTCATAAATTTCAAATTAACATTAATTGCACACAAATAGAAATCAAATAAACAGCAAGAATTTCAAGAACAAGAAATTATTAATGTACATACATATACCAAGACAATAAGATTAAGATAGTTTTATATTACTAAAATGTTACTGTTAATTACTTAGGGTATCGCTCAAAAATAAACATTAATGATTAGGTAAATTACTTGACGTTTGTCAATCAATTGCTAGGTTTTCTAGTGAATTAACTGGCCAGTTCTTTGAGTGAGGTTAAAAAAAAGAAAGAAAGAAAATCTATTTAATATATTCCTACGTGAAATTTCTATATTAATTATGAAACCTAAGAGATATTAAAGAGAATGTATAGGTTAGGTATCTTACAAACAAAATTTGCTAATTACAATTTTAAAAAAACTGTGTTTAAATTTACAAAAATTGACAAAATCCTACAGATTAAACAGGAAATATATAGTTTTGCTGACAGCACCTTTCTGACATTGTATAAGCTCAAACTTGATTACGTGATTTTGAAAGTTCAGGTTATTAAAACTTCAGATGTTATATTTCGGCATGAAAATTCTGCTAATTCTGGGACTGGGACTTCTCATCAGAGATTATTGGGCCGGTGGATGTTACTGCTCCGATACTACAGGACCATTTGACTCCTATGTCGATGTTCTGAATTTGCTTGATGGAAACTTTGTGAATCGCAATTAAAACGTGAATTTGCTTCAGTAAAATTCACTACCAATTGACTTAAGGTTCGATAACAACCAGGAATTCTTTCTAATTACGGCAAGAAATCAACAGCTCGGAACAAAGAACCACAAGTTAGCTCGCGTTTTTATGCTGAATATAATGTTTAATCAAACTCGAAAATCACTTGAATCGCTCCGAACAATCACTGACAATAATTACTATGTGGTACAGATAACAGAAAGAACATAACAATCCCGTTTTAAGATAATTTAATAACCACCGAAACTAACGGTGTTCACTCTATGAAGGCTCAGCAGAGAGTCCTCGCTAATGTGTCGAGTTAGTTGTTCTTTATTTTATTAAATTATTTGCAGAAAATTAATTTAAAATAGACCCTTTATGTGATGCTTTGGTAGCAGTTTCAGTTATTTATTTAATTTTAAGGAATCAGATTACGCTTATTATGTAGCGTTTTTTTTTTCACTTGTGCAATGTGGAAGTTTTTATGGAGAAACGGTGTTGGTAAGTAGTTTCTCCTTTCTATGGACTTCTGCAAGGTTAGTTTTTCCAGTTTGCATTTCTAGCTCCGTTGTAGCATGTTTACCTTGCACAGAACCTCAAATTGACTTTAGGTCTCTTAACAGTATTGTGGAGTTGAGATTACAGCATTTGTCCGATGGTTAATGCATAAAGGGGTTCCTCTAAGCATGTTTCTGAATTTTTTTTCAAAAAAACGAACAATACGCTAATCTGCTAATTTACCTATAAATCTTATTAATATTAAAAAAAAAGGAAACAACGCTCGTGCCTGGAATAAAGTTATCTTCGTCATTTTAACTTTAAATGAAATTTCCTTCTCCAGTTTCGCATCCGTTCAACACATTGGGCACAGAAAAGATAGGAATTAACTTAAAATTATCATTAACAAATAAAGGAAAACACAATTTGTTCTAGGTATGCAACGAAAAAATTCACACAACATAGAATAATTTCTAGATTGTAAAACCTACTGTGACGCTATAAGGAAACAACGTTAAATGAAACGAAAACCATTTCAGGTTAAGGGATGGAAACATGTTTTTACAGTAAAATAAGCTTTCGTATTCCAAAAAAAAACAACAAGATTCTTATAAGGCGTAATACAATAGTGCATAATGATAGTCCATGACAATAGTACATGTCATATTCAACTGACAAATTATTTTGATAAATGTCAGATCTACTTTCAAAGTGACATGTAAATAAGTATTTTGTTTTCTGACATTTGTAATACAAATGTAGACATATTCAGGTGGCCCATAAGTCGCTGCTGAGCAATTTTTTTCCTAATCGAACACGCCTTATAATATTACAATTTTTGCATTTTCAATCGAAAGATAATGCATGTTTGTAAGAAAATTAATTCGGGACTCAGCAACTGCGTTATGGTAGCGACTTTTCATAAAATGTTTCTTTTGATAGCTTAATTTACTATTAACCTAAGGTTCGTTGGCCAGGAAACCACATTTTAGGTTTATTTTTGGAACATTTTTGTATATTGTCAAACAATAAACTTATTTTGATGAAATATGATACATTGTTTCTTATATGTAGGTTATACTGGTAACCAAATTTGATGCAAGCCTTCTTAAACAAAATATATTTTCTATTAAAAACATTTTTATGAAAATTCTCTACCATAACGCCCTTGCTGCGTCCAGAGATTTTTTTTAGATACTGAGTCAAATCTTTTAGATTATCTATTTTTCCCTGAGAAACATCTACACGAGCACTATATAAGGGTTTAAATTAAAACTTATTGGGTAAACTACGCTTGTTCCTTATAACTGATTTTTTCCAGCTGCCTATATAAGTCTGCCTCACTAAGACAACCCCAGGTGCATTTTGTGAGTATCTTAACATACGAGCTGTTTTTATATTTACTTGTGTACGAGCTGATTTGAGAGAAAATAAAGCAACTGCTTCTGCAATGTTAAAGATCTTAGATTGATCAATCTCAGCCAAGGTAAAAGGCGATGGTGTGTTCTTAGCATTTTTAATGATATTGTTCCATTCTTCAGGCATTTCGACAGTTACGGTCTTTTTGTGCTTTTCTATTAATGGAAAATCTTGGTCGCAACCCAGAAATAAATGACCACGTATAGGAAACACATGTGTAATATTTTCAAACATATGCAAGCCATGGACAAGTAGGTATAAAAATTTCATGAGAACGTAGTTCTTATTTTGTCCGCCACATCCATCGCTTATTAAAATAAGATTTCTTGTTGTCACATCATTGGAACGTAAATATTGAAACAATAATGAAGCTACTTCATTTTGTTCGTTCCTTCCAATGGTTTCGTCGTAAGATTACATGGTTTCAGTATTATTTCCATCATTGTGCACCCCAAATATATATAGCCATAACTTTCTGGCAAAGAAAACTGCATTGGTACGTATATGTGGCACCGAGAGATTTTGCATATAGTCAAATGATATGCAAGTAAAATTTTCTGGATCAGCTCGTGCTCTTAGTTTATATTTCTTTTATAATTCATAAAACTTTTCACCTTTCCTCAAGTGGAGTTCTTTTTCAATATTTATTTTTGGCACTTGTTCTAGATTATCACAACTTGCTAATATGCTTTGATACCGGTCGCAAGTACCATAAGTGTCACTTCTGGGTAAGCCAAATTTAATATTTAAATCGGTATGAAAAATTTTCCAATACACTTTATAGGAACATTTGATACAAGAATGTTCTTCTGTGAATATCTTGAACACTTTCTTCACAGATAGCGTCTCAGGAAGATAGTAGGTACTTGGATTTTTTCTCCTTGAATAATGGAACTGTCGGTTTTCAAATTACCTTATATGATTCTTAATCAAAGTCAGTATATTTTCTGGTGTTTTATTTGGCCTGTTTAATTGTTTGCCCCGTTTATCCTTTGGTGCTGCTCCAGTATTATAAATATGTTTTTGTAGCCGTCGGAGTCTGTCATATGTAATTCCATGGAAATTGCAAAAAGCCTTCACACATACTGGTTCTTCTCTTTTTTCTAACCTTATTTTATAACAGTATGAAGCAACATGTTGTTGTTTTAGTTTTAGTGGCACATCGTCTTGACCTGCTCCTTCATGTTCTGGTTCGGTCAGTAATACATCCCTTTCTTCAATATTTTTTCGGCTCCTTCTCTGTTTTGGAATGTGATATGATAACAGCCCTAAAATTAAATCAGCGTTTTTTATATATTATAGTCGTTAGTCTCAACAGTCAATAATTTTACCTGCCAAATAACTATCTTGCTCATTTTTATTTTCTAAAGAATAGAAGTCGTCGAATATTCGAGATTTCTCTTCGTCAGAAATTTTAGAGCAACACTTGAACCGGAAACAACTAAAAAGTACATACTTAAAAGCTTTATACAAACGTTAAATTTAATTTTATTGACTTACCTGCAATTTGGGCCCAGTGGCGACTGTGGTTTTTCGATGCCTCTGTAGTTTGCATATTTTTGACCCTTTATTCTTGCCTCTTTTACCTCTGTACGTCTCAACACCTTCTTATTCTTTTTTAATGTCACACTTTCACTTGGATCTTGCCGTTCGAATTCATTATTATTTGTATTATTTGTATTATAACTCATTTTAATTAGTTCAAGGTGTTTACACTTTTGGCTAAATCACACAACTGAGCCAGCTAATGTTTAAAACTTAACGTATAAATACTGACAATTCATACATAAGGTTTCCTGCAAAAACACCATTTGTCACTGACATCTGTGGTTTTTGCTGAAAACTGCTCTTGGCATATGTGGTTTATACAGAATCTCCTATATTTTAACCGCTCATATCTTAGACAACTGAGGTTTTGACGGAATTTTGTCATGTAAGGCATGCTGATAATTAGCTTATAAAGATATAGGAGGCGCAAGTTCAAGTTTGACAAAAAGTGACAAATGGGGTTTTTGCAAAGAACGCCTCAATTGCGACACACGCGTATTTTCCGAGATAACGTCATTTTTCCGACGGAAATGTTCATCATTTTCATGATGATGTTTTTAGAATCTTGACGACATATTTATCGCTCATTATCACTCTCTAAACACACTATATCACCCAATAGTAACATACCTGTTTGATATTTTCTATATTTTTTTACATAATTTCGTCAAAAACAGTAACATACCTGTTTGATATTTTTCATTTTTTTACATAACTTCGTCAAAAATCCAAAGAAACCCCAGGAAAGTGCATTTGGTTCGCAATTTCAAATTTAATCCTCACAGAAAATGGTGTTATGTACGTCAGGCGCAATGCTATTAGACGATCCTCTCGCGAGATAATTAATATGACTGCAGCACATGAGTTTTTTGCTGTTCTTTCGAAATAAAATACCTCCCTGAAGTGCTGTTTATACACAATCCTGCTAACTGACCTTCCTCACCTGCCTGAGATCAGTTTGACTAATTTAAAGCTTAAAGAAGGAAAAACCAACCCTGTCATACATCAAGGTCATGTGACCATGATATAATGTATATTTTTTCTTCTTTTAGCCTCATGTTTCCAAATCGGTGAATAGGAAAACGAGGATCGTTAGAATGTCCAGCACGATCACCCGATCATACGCTATTAGACTTCTTGGGGATATGTGAAAAGTTGTTACCTCCTTCAAAGAGAAGCTTTACGTGCAAGAACCGTGGTATATTGTGATTGACCTCAGGTGGATAAAGATCTGCTCAATGGTGAGGTCACAATTGCCTATGACACCCTATCCTAAAGTAGCTATCTATCAGATTATCAAATTTATTAAGATTAGCAGCACTTTTAGGAGGTTGACAGATCTGGATCTAGTTTGATATACACGTTCTCTTCATTTGTTTGCTTCGCACTGTCCAGAGTCCTATATTTGTGGGCTCTCCAGACTAGTGCCAGGTTACATGGAAATTTAGATATCTAGATAATAGTTAGTAAGAATAAATTGTTTGCGCCGACGTCAAAAGAAAAGTATATACTATGGAGGGAATTTCTCTTCAAATAAACAGATATGTTAATGTAACAAAATATTGAATTTATTCATATAAATTAAATTTGGAATAGCGAATATAATGAAATAAAAGAACGATAAATTTCAAATTAACATTAATTGCACACAAATAGAAATCAAATAAACAGCAAGAATTTCAAGAACAAGAAATTATTAATGTACATACATATACCAAGACAATAAGATAAATATAGTTTTATATTACTAAAATGTTACTGTTAATTACTTAGGGTATCGCTCAAAAATAAACATAAATGATTAGGTTAATTACTTGACGTTTGTCAATCAATTGCAAAGATTTCTAATGCATTAACTGGCTAGTTCTTTGAGTGAGGTTAAAAAAATCTATTTAATATATTCCTACGTGAAATTTCTATATTAATTATGAAAACTAAGAGATATTAAAGAGAATGTATAGGTTAGGTATCTTACAGACAAAATTTGCTTATTACAATTAAAAAAATAAATAAAACTGTGTGTTTAAATTTACAAAAATTGACAAAATCTTAGAGATTAAACAGGAAATATATAGTTTTCCTGACAGCACCTCTCTGACATTGTATAAGCTCAAACTTGATTACCTGATTTTATAAGCTCACGTTATTAAAACTTCAGATGTTAGATTTCGGCATGAAAATTTTGCTGATTCGGAAAAAAAAATACTTAGACTCACCAGTCTTTCGATATTAGGTTACCTGGTGACCCTGTGAAGATGCTTTCCAGGTGGGATCAATCATGAGTGCCTGACACATATTCCAGACTCCAATAAAAACTGGGGAAAACGACTGGGACTTCTCATCAGAGATTATTGGGCCGGTGGATGTTACTGCTCCGATACTACAGGACCATTTGACACCTATGTCGGTGTTCTGAATTTTCTTGATGGAAACTTTGCGAATCGCAATTAAAACGTGAATTTGTTTAAGTAAAATTGACTACCAATTGACTTAAGGTTCGATAACAACCAGGAATTTTTTCTAATTACAGCAAGAATCCAACAGCTCGGAACAAAGAACCACGAGTTATCTCGCGTTTTTATGCTGAATACGATGTTTAATCAAACTGGAAAATCACTTGAATCACTCCGAACAATCACTGACAATAATTACTATGTGGTACAGATAACAAAAAGAACATTACAACCCCTTTTTAAGATAATTTAATAGCCACCGAAACTAACGGTGTTCACTCTATGAAGGCTCAGCAGAGAGTCCTCGCTAATGTGTCGAGTTAGGCAAATTGCTAGTCGCTGCACGCAAAAATTCTTACTCTGACGGTTGGTGGCTGTGCGCGAGCTCTTTCTAGCCTCCATTCTTCGAATGAGATAAAACGAGAACTCCAATCGGTAGTGAAATCACAACGTCGCACCTTCCGTGTTCACAGTTGAAGGTTTTTTGCCGACAATTCTCTGAAACGTTTTTAACGGCCTTTCTTGGATTATATCACCGGAAAATTACAGATAAACAATATTTTGTTCTCGAATATTTCTAACGTATATTTTAAATGCCTATTTTGTTCCTGGAAATATTTGTTCGGTAATAATGCGAGGTAGTTTCCCATGGCAACATATATTAAATTTTAACGTACAAATTATAAATGCAGCAAAGGGGTTTACGGTACTTGAAGATTTAGCGACTTTTCATGACAATAGTTTTGAAATTAAAGCATGAATTGCCTTACAGATATTGGATTGTCGGCTCTTAATTAAGTTTCTTACGGGTTTATTTGGAATAATTAAAGCAGTAACGAAACGTAATCCTTACAAAGTATGGTAGGTATACAAAATGAACCACGCGACCTAACTAACCTAATGAAAAGAATTACGGTTGCGATTAGGTCGGTCGCGCCTCAGATATTGATTAACGTTAGAAGACATTTTTATTTACGACTTGGATGCTGTCAAGGGGTTCCTACATTAAGATGACGTGTTTTTTTGCATTATCAAGAATGAAACGCGATTAGTTATCCATGTTACTTCCACATCGTCACTACGTGTGGAAGTGTGGAATCGGTGACAGAAATTAAAAAAAAATCGCTTAAACGTCGTAAAAAGTGTCAAAACATAGAGACAACATGACTTGGGGGCGAAAATTTGGGTAACATCGTAGGAGATGAATGGGGGGACTTGGTGAAAGAAAGTTGACATTTTTTCGTTAAAACTCGAGTAATATAACGTGTTAGGGTTTGTTTGTTAGAAAACTTTCAATTTCATCAAACATCTGGTATTCCGGGCTGAAATTAAGTTAGAGGTCGAGCGTGTGGGGATAGGATATTGGTGACAGCAATTTCGAAATATTATTCTGCTAAAACGATGTGAAAAGTCTCAAAACATATGGAAAACTTGAGTCTGGAACGAAAATTTATTTGTTTGTCGGTCTGTCTGTCGGTCGGTCGGTCGGTCTATCTGCCTGTGCGTCTGTCTGTTGGTGGGCGCAATAACTTTCGAAAGAAGTGGGATATCAAGTCATGGACCCTATTCATTCATTTCACGACAATGTCTTTCTGAGATGAGTGAATTATCACAGCTACTATGTGAAAGTTATGATTCAATTTGCAGCACTATTTTAGTGTGTTCGGTAATCAGATAAATTTCTTTTTTTCATGTTAATTTGTGGAATAAATTTTAAAACCGTAACATTTTTGAATAAAGAATGAAGAGATATTCAAATGAGGTATCACAAGCCCCTACATCCTATTTAAATTTTGTGGGTTACAACTGTCACTCAAAGGGGGTCGAATGTATGGGTGAAGTTTTTACGTTTAAGGATGTCATTTTTTCCACATCGTGAAATCGTGTGGAAGTGTCGTTTCGGTGACAGAAATTCTCGATAATTTTTTCACTCAAACGTCGTAAAAAGTGTTAAAATATATAGAAAACATGATTTGGGAACGAACATTTTTTTGTCTGTCGGTCTGTATGTCTGTCTGTCATTAGCCACACTAACTTTAGAACGAATTGAGATATCGTCTTCAAATTTGGTGTACAGTTAGCACACGACAAACGAACGGTTCGGATTCTTTTTGGGTAAAATCGCTCCAGTGTGTAGGGGATGAATCGGGGGTGATTTGGTGAAAATTGGCATTTTTCGTTAAAGCTCAATTAATATAACGTAATAAAAATTAAAAAAATAATTGGGTTTGTTGATTAAAAAACTTTTAATTTCATTAAATATCTGGTATTCTGTGCTGAAATTAAATTAGGGTAGAATGTGTAGAGATGGAATATCGGTGACGTAAATAAAAAAAAAACAAATTTACTAAAACAGCGTAAAAAGTCTCAAAACTTATAGAAAACTTGATTCTGGAAGAAAAAAATTGTTGTCTGTCAGATTTTCTTTGTGGTCAGGTCATGGATCTTAAACTTATTTCATGGGAATGACTTTCTGCGGAGAGCAAATTATCACAGCTATGTGGAAGTTATGATTCCAGCTGCAGCACTATTTTACCTGAATTTTACGTGTTTAGGGATTTTTTTATAAATATGCAGAATAACTGAGATACAGAATTTATTCCATTTGGCTGTTCCATACTGTATGAAAAACAAACCTAACCCCAACTATGGCAAGGCTCGCGAACAAGACCATCGTAACTCAATAATGACAGCTTTGCACGAAATTGGCTTAAAGTTTTAGAGGTTTTGTTTAGTTTTCAGCACTACCTTTTATAATTAAATATTAAAATTTTGTTTGAGTCTTAAGATGTGACTAAGGAATATTTTCAGTTAAATAAGTAGTTTTAAAAATGCACTCAAGGAACTTAACTTTAAAAAGGTACGATGTAAATATTTGTATTTTTTAAAGAACAAATATTTATCTGACGATACACATATCGGAAAACTATGCGAGGTAAGTAAATATAACAATTAGGATTCGGAATTTTCGTCAAAGGATATTAATCCAGGAAGTCCACTACTAAAATGTTTACAGAAAATTCATTTCAAATAGACCCTTTCTCTGATGTTTTGGCTGTCGGTTTAGTAAGTTGATGCTTTTGCTGTAGGTTTAGTGAACTTTATGGTTTAACGGTCTATACTTTTTTTAAGCTAATTTTCGTAGAACAAATTTGTTAATGCATTTTTGCATTTTTTATCGAAATATGATGCGTTTGTAAGAAAAAAATCTGGACGCAGTAAGTGCGTTTTGGTAGCGAATTTTCGGAAAATTTGCAGTTTAGCTTCCGAACGCTTTTCAAAAAACTGTTTTCAGAAACCTGCCTAGGGCCCCCCTGGATACACAAACCCCAAGAAAAATGTCTTGTTCACAACCCCCAAGGAAGTTACGGGACCAGGAGTGGGTAGGGGTGCTGGGAGGGGTAGGTAGTAAAAAGGAAATATGAGCAGAAAATTCGAATAAAACGGGCTTGAGAGTTCTCTTTTTAACATCTTGAAGCCATATCCCTGCCTACCTTGCACAGCACCTCTATCCCCCCCCCAGGTGCCGTAACTTCCTTGGTGGGTAGGATAAAGACATTTTTCTTGTGGTTTATGCAGCGAGGGTGGTTGTATGCACGTGAGGTGGAAGGAAAATCCCCACGACGAAGCAGCCACCCTCCAGCCCCTGCCACAAGTCGAACCGGGGGGTCTGCTTCGTCGTAGGCACCTCCCCTCGTGTGCATACAACCACCCTCGTTGCATAAACCACAAGAAAAACTTCCTGTTCATACCGCCCAAGGAAGTTGCGTGACCTGGCAAATAGGGGTGCTGTGCGGGGTTGGCAGGGTTTAATGGAGATATGGTTTCAAATAGACAGCTTTCAAGCAGTTTTCTTCACATTTTCTGCTCATATTTCCTTTTTACTACCTACCCCGCCCAGCACACATTATTCACTCTCAGTCCCGTAACTTCCTTGAGGGGTGTGAACAACATTTTTTTTTGTGGTTTGTGCATCCAGGTGGGATCCTAGTAATGTTTCTGAAAACAATTTTTTGAAAAGCCTCCGGGAGCTAATCTGCAAATTTACCGAATTTTCATTAAATCCTTCAAATTTCAATAACTCAGTTTGCTATTAACGTAAGCTTTGTTGGTTAGGAAACCAACATTTAAGTTTATATTAAATTCTTGTATATTTTCAAACCATTAGTAATTTTGATAAAATATTGTACATTGTTTATATTACATAGGCTATACCGGTAATCAGATTGATGCCTGCTCGCATTTGCTATTAAAAACATTGTTTATGGAAATTCACACACTTGCTGCATCCAGACTTTTGAAAAACGTATATATATTTTCAAACAATAAAGTTATTTCGATGAAATATGGTACATTGTTTCTACTATATAAGGTAACCAAGTTTGATGCCTGCTTTCATCAAAGAAAGACATTTTCTATTAAAAATACTTTTAAAAAAATTCGCTACCATAACGCACTTGCTGCGTCCAGACTTTTTATTATTGAATAATAAGGGAGATATTAAACTTGAACGCACTGTTGGACCACCTGTATGTATAGATGTTTGGAAATTATAATATTTGTGCCCCTGATATTATCGTAACTAGAGATACGATGCTTTTTGATAATAATATTCGCTGCAGCCCCCTTGTGCCTCTGGATACGATTAATAAATTTAGCTTGCATGGGGCTTAGTAAAAATGAACCGTTGTTACCATAATATCTGGATTAAATGGGATAAAAATATTATTTTTTTCAAAAAAGGGATATTTTTCCACAACGTTTGAACGCAAATGATTCCAATTGAAAGACGGAACATTTTGTATACAAGGAAGTGATCTCCGATCAGTTTTGCTAAACATCAAGATACAATGTTCTTCTTTGCTAGCGATGGGTCCTAGCAGGGGCGGCTCCTCAATAAATGTGCCCGTGCGCGCGCACTGCCGCCTGCCGTGGAAAAAATAATATTTTTGCTATGCTATATTTTAATACATTTTTTTTACTTTTTTACCTCCTGCATTCAACAAACAAAATTAGTATATCGAGGATCGCAGAGAGCCGGCGGCCATTAATACAGAATACAGAATCAGAATAAGTATAGTTTTAATCGTTGCAGACGTTATATACATCCATATCCATATAAAGCAGGCGGCCGGCGGTGTGTATTTTTCGGCGCTCACAGGCAATGCGATACTTCAGTGCGAAATGATCGCCGAATCTTGATGATCTTCGTCGAAAACGACCGAATAAGCAATCTGTTGTGCGCTACAAAATTACACACTTCCAGTTTGTAGTGGACTTTTGGCACAGCGTGTGTACCTACTACCTAGTAATTTTCGTCTTCGCGTTGGATTGATTTTTAATTAGATCATTTCGTTGTTGTTTACATGTTCTAACAAGACAATTATTATTATTATGATGGTTACTACTTCGGGTTGCTTAATAAGTGGACAAAATAATTGTGATACTGTGATTAATTCAGTTGATATTTTAAATTTAAAGGTTAACTTTTTAAGAGACTTTTTAATTACTATAACGTATAACTAACTAGAGGAAAACTTTGTGAGTAGTTAATAATTATTAAGTTTAGTAAGTAGGTTTCTTTATAATACCTTTTAGGGGAAAAAATAGGCGAGCCCTTCATTTTTAGTGAATTTTCATTTTTAAAAATTCACTAAAAAAGAGGTATCGATACAGAGACTTTGCAAAAAATTTTTCAAATGAGCGCGAACTAGGACCCCTGGAACTCATATCCGGGGTCAGTTTCAATTTTTATATGTTTATATATATATATATATATATATATATATATATATATATATATATATATATATATATATATATATATATATATATATATATATATATATATATATATATATATATGTATGTATGTATTCAACCGACAACTCAAAAAATAAGCAACTGATTTCGATGAAACTCGGCAAGTGGCTTTCTTTTAGTAATGGCTTGGATGAGTTCGTTAGTCAGGAAAATCGGATACCGTTTTTGGAAAAATTTTGAGTTTTGTTTCAAAAAAAAAATCTTTTTCTCCGAAAATTGCCTTGTAAAAGACTTTACTACACACGATTCAACTTTCTACATTTTTAGAAAATTGAGTTATTTAAATTTTGAGTTTTCTTTTGAAAACAATTTTTTCTCCGAAAATTACAAAGTTATTTTGATGTAATTTGGTGGATATGTTGCCCTGGGTAAGACCCTACTGTACCCCAAAATTCAACTTTGTAGGTTTGTAGAAACTTGATTTATTCAAATTTGAAGCATTTCATAAAAATTTACTATCATAACGCACTTGCTGCGTCCCGAACTTTCTTTTCTTGCGACCCCCAATGCATTAAGGCACGAGCCGCTACTGGGTCCTAGGGGTCTTGTTCGCGTTCTTTTGTGGACATTTTTTTTTTAACTCAATAGTCGCAGACACCTCATTTTTCCATGAAAGTTCGCTAAAAAATTGATTTATTAGACATTTGCCAGAAACAATGAGCTGGACTGTCCAAAAATAAATCTGTTAATTATAACTATTTTAGAAGAGCCTGAAACACGGTTAAACAAAAATCGGTTTACATAACTAATTACTGTTATTTATATTATAGCTTGCGAATAGGTACATAAATATGTATTGGTTTTTAAATGATGGGAATACGATCACTCATTATCATCACCATACGCATAAACAAATTACACCAAACAACATAAACCCATTAGATTTTAACAAAGTGTTTTCACGTTGATTAGCTTATCTATACTTTTTGATATTCATATATTTATATTATTCACAAGCATTTACATTAAACTTATTTGTGATGCTTTTTTTATAAGCATTTATACGCAAAAGCATATTTTATTCCATGTATCTCTTACAATGACTGTTTCGACTGGTGCTCATGTGTAATCGGTTATTGAATTTAATTAAATCAATATTACAGTAAACGTACACATCCTTACTATTTAAAAAAAAGTTGTAGTGTAAAATGTGTGATTTTTTCAAAGAGGTATTTTCGCATCGTTATTGATTGAACAAATCCTAAGGTTGTAACCTCCTTGAAATAAAGCGTTATTGCTAACAATACAATATAGTATAATATAGTAAGCGGAAAAGCTGTTATCTAAAGATTGACCTTAAGTGGAACTAAATCCGGTCGGTAGTGAGATCACCATTAGCTGTTAAACCATAACCTAATGTATCTATCTATCAGATTTTATTATTTGCAAGATGAGAAACACTGGTAGGGTCAGAAGATGTTAAAAAAGCTTACTACTTCCTTAGTTCTGGGTTGTTCTGTCTGAAGTCCCATTTTTATTGGATCCCCTGATCAGAACCTGGTTACTTCAAAGTTGTAGATATCTCGTTAACCGGTAGTCAGAATTATTTATTGTGTTGCCGTCAAATGTGGGAAATATTGGTTAGGAATTACTTTTCAATTAAGCAGATATGTTAATGTAACAATAATATTAAATTTATTCATATAAATGAATCTGGAATTGCACACAAAATTGAATAAACATGGTTGGTAAATCTCAAATAAAGATTAACTCATACACAAATAAAAATAAAATAAACAGCAAGAACTTCAAAAAAAAATAAAAAAAAATCATTTCACATGGCATATGACAAAATAATAAGATAAAATGGTTGTAGGTTACCAAAATATTGACATTACCTACTTGAGGTATACCAAAGGTCAAATGCTGTATTTTACAGCTCAAAAGCAAAGACAAATTATTATGTAAATTACTTGACGTTTGTCAATCAGTTCGGTTGATTTTTCAATGACTTAACTGGCCAGTCCTTTGATTGAAGCTTCATTTAAAAAATATTCCTATGTGAAATTTCTACATTAATGATTGAAAATGAAAGATATTAAAAAATGCACAGGTTAAATATTTTACAAACAAAATCGGCTAATTACAATTTCAAGATATATGTATTTAAATTCACAATATCGACCAAATTCTAAAGATTAAACAGGAAATTTACAGCTGTCCTTACAGGCACCTCCCTGACCCTATTTAAGTTCAAATTTGATTATGCTTTCTTAAAAGTTCAAGTTGTAAAGGTTCAAATATTAGATTGCTGCATGAAAAACTTTGGTAGTTCACAGAAATAAAGTTTATATCGACTCACCAAGTCCTGATACCTGGAGTTACCTGTTGAACCTTTGAAGATGCTCTTCAAGTAGAGTCAACCATCAGAGCCTAACATAGGCTTACCAATTTCAATTCGAGAGGTTGGAGAGAGCAAGTGGTACTTCCCACAAACGGGTATTGGGCAGGTGACTTTTGTGGCTCCAATACTGGGTGAGACAATTTGTCCCCTATGTTGATATTCTGAATTAGTTTGACGGAAATTTTTCTGCAGCAATTAAAACGTAAATTGGCTCAAGTGAAACTCATTGTCAATTGACTCAAAATTCGGTAAGAAGCATTTTCTGATTAACATGAGGAATGCACCAGGTCGTGAACAAAGGATCACTACTTAACTCGCGTTTTTATGCCAAACACGTAGTTTATTCAAATTCAAAAACCGCTTAAATGACTTTGAATAATCACTGACAACTGTTGTTAGATAATATCGACAACGAGAAGGATTTTATCACCTATTTTAAGATAATTTTTAGCCACCGTAATCAAAAGATGTTTAGTCGGCAACCGCCTAGCTACGACTCTCCTTGAGGTAATGCCTTGTGCGTTGAGGTCTGACTTCATCCCCCCTTTAGCACATACGTCCCTCGCCTATAGTTCAGGGCCTTTAAGGTTAATTTAGTGGTTGAATTGCAGATATAGTGCCGACTTCCCCCAACATTGAAAATAGACTGTTCTACCCTCAAGGTTCTTTTAACATTGTCAACAGATTTTTAAGATAAAACAGAATACTAGAATATTCTTAACGTATATTTTGTTTACTCTAACACCCTTCCAGGAATAATTCGACACATCATTTACTAACAAAGATATATTGCGTCTTTAGATGTTTGAATTTTTAAAGTGCTTTCCTAGCCTGCAGCACGGAGTTTAGGGTAGTTAAATGTTGGCGACTTTTCATCAAACAATTTCTGAAATCCAAAACTTAAAGTATTTAATATAGATAGGGTTATTAGTCATTATTTAGATACCTGGGGGCTTTCTAAGTGTTTTTAAATAAGTAAGGGTGCCACATAAAGAGTGAATCATTACAGGGTCAAAAACGCAGTCTTAAAAATCTCAAATTTGTGGTCAGCATTCATTTTTCGCTGAACTCAAGCATTTGAAAAATGTCAGTTAATGTGCGCGGATTTGTTAGAATCCCATTGTATTGTAAATTGTTTCCTAAACGTCGATCATTTTCCGCAACTATTGCCAATCACCGACGCCAGGGAGCAGTTTTACCTCACTATCCTGGAAACTTTGCCGAATCAATTTCTTTCTGTAAGGAGGGTAGGGATATTAAGCCCACCCAACATTGCACGGCGCACAGGACCGATGGCTTAACGCCATCGTTAATGTAGCATACATATGTACTGAAAATTTAGTCGACGTTTTCACTGGGGATTGAAGCCGGGACCATTGGATACCGAGGCAAATGTTCTTACATGTGATCCAGCTAGCCTGCAAATGAATGTAATAAATATGCTGATTTGAAAAAGCATTGAGTTATGGCATTAATTGGAGGCTCGGTGGTTCAGTAGTAAGAATGTATGCCCCTGAATCGAAGGGTACTGGGTTCGACTCTCAGGTTTCTCCTTTCACTTTTTCAGTACATGTTGTAAAATTAACATTAACCGAGGTTGTGGAATTGTATTTGAGTATCATATTTAAAACTACTTTTTTTACAAAAAGTAGAAAACATTCTTTTCAAGTGAAATCACTAAAAGAAAATAAAATAACTTATTAAACATTAATTAACAATTACTTATATTTCTCAAAACACAAAAAAAAATTATCTCTGTTTCGGCACGGTGGGCAAATTCCTAGGGTGGGAGTGTTAAAATATTTGGGAGCGATCCTGGACTCTAAACTTACCTGAAACAACATATCAAAAACATTGTCGAAAATTCGGTGATAACGCTTATGACGTGTGACCAATATTTTGTTATGCTGTTAATATTTAAAAGTAATAAAAAATTTTCGTTCGCAAATTAGGTTTTATATATGTTTTGATTGACGACGGTTCAGCGGTCTGTCGATCTGTCGGTTTGTATGTCTGTATGTCTGTTTGTACCCATGATAACTTTAGAACGAATTGACATATCGTCTTCAAATTTGGTATAGAGTTAGCACTCGACAAACGAACGGTACGGATGGTTTTTGGGTAAAATCGCTTTAGGGGGTAGGTGTTGAAGGGGGGTGATTTGGTGAAAATTTGCATTTTTTTGTTAAAACTCGAGTAATATAACGTTTTAGGGTTTATTTATGAGAAAACTTTTAATGTCATCAAACATTTGGTATTATGTGCTGAAATTAAATAACGGGTTGAATGCGTAGGGGTGGAATATTGTTGACAAAACTATCGACTTTTTTTGCTAAGACGGTGTAGAAAGTCTCGAAACATATAGAAAACTTGATTCTGGAACGAAAATGTTGTTGTCTGTCGGTAGGTCAATCTGTCGGCATGTACGTCTGTTTGTTAATAGGCTCAATAAATTTCGAACGAATTGAGATATCATCTTCCAATGTGCTATCCAGTTAGCACCCGACAAAAGAACGCTTGGCATTGTTTTTGGGTAAGATCACTTTAGGGGGTAGGGGATAAATAACGGGTGATTGGTGAAAATTGGCATTTTTTCAATAACACTCGAGTAATATAACGTTTCAACAGTTTATGGGTAGAGGAGTACAAATATTTTCTTTTCGGTCAAGTCATGGGCCCTAAATTTATTCCATGAGAATGTCTTTCTGAAGAGATTAAATTATCAAAGCTATGTGGAAGTTATGATTCAATCTGCAGCACTTTTTTAATCCACTTGATTTGGTTTTTACCATTTTCTGACAAAACAGTGTCAGAGACCCATCAAACACTACCTTGGTGAACTTTTAATAAAATTACCTATCTAACAAAAGCATAAAATATGGGATGTTTAATGTAAAAAAAATGGTTATAACCACATAACTTGGAAAATATGACAGATGACAAAAATATCTAAGCGTCGTTAAATGGCTTTCAAAATAAATAGAAATCTTTATTCATGCCATTTTTCATCCACTTGAAACTAAGACAAAACAGTGCTGCAAATTGAATTATAACTTCCAGGTACCTGTGATAATCTACTATTCCCCAGAAAGACATTCCCATGAAATGAATTCAGGGTCCATGACTTGATCACTAAGAAAATATTCATATTCCTGTACCCATAAATTTCTGAAACCTTACATTACTCAAGTTTTAACGAAAAAATGCTAATTGTCACCAAATCACTCCCTATTTATTCCCTACGACCTAAAGAGATCCTACGCAAAAACAATTAGAAGAGTTCCTTTGTCGGGTGCTAACTGGATACCAAACTTGAAGATGATATCTCAGTTCGTTCGAAAGTTATAGCGCCTAGTAACAGGCAGGCATACAGGCCGACCGAACGACAGACAAAAAAAACTCGTTCCAGAATCAAGTTATATATATATATATATATATATATATATATATATATATATATATATATATATATATATATATATATATATATATATATATGTGTGTGTGTTTGTGTGTGTTTTTTTATACTTTTTACGCCGTCTTCGCAAAATAGATCGAAATTTCTGTCACCGATATTCCACCCTCACACATTCAATCACAAATTTAATTTCAGCACAGAATACCAGATGTTTGATGAAATTGAAGGTTTTCTAATAAACAAACCTTAAAACGTTATATTATTCAAGTTTTATGGAAAAAACGTACATTTTCACCAAATCACCCCCCATTCATTCCCTACCCTCTGAAGCGATTTTACCGAAAAACAATCCGAACCGTTCGTTTGTAGAGTGCTAACTGTATACCAAATTTGAAGACGATAACTCAATTCGTGCTAAAGTTATCGGGGCTACAAACATACAGACATACAGACAAAAAAAATTGGTTCCCAAATCTGGTTTTCTATAGGTTTTGACACTTTTTACGGCGTTTAAACGAAAGGTTTTTTTCTTCGCCAATGCCAGACTTCCACACATTGTGACGACGTGAAAGTAAAATAGGGTGTTCCCACCATTTTTTCGAACCTGTATATGAATGAGCATTATAAAAACACCCTATATTATTGCAACACATGCTTCCATCACGACCAATACGTAATTGAATAGTTTTAATACTAAATGAGAGCCTCGATGATTCAGTGGTAAGAACTTGTGCCTCTGAACCGATCCCAGGGTACTCCTTTCAGTACATACTGTACAATTAACATCAACCGAGGTTCTGACATTCTATTTGAGCAAGTTGAATGTCTGCACGTTCCGCCCTTCGGAGGGGGCGTAAAGCCGTCGGTCCCCTGTCCATACGATGTTGGGCACGTTAAAGATCCCTACCCTCTTTACAGAAAGGCAGGGGTTCGGTAAAATTTCCAGGATAGTGAGGTGAAACTGCTCCCTGGCGTCGGTGATTGGCCATAGTCGCGGAAATAGGCCGCCGATAAAGAAACAAAACACACACAATACTAAATGCTCAGAAAAGTTAATTAATTTCATAAATTTAATTTAATATAAATTATTTAGCTACGTCTTACTTAATCATCTGTAGGGGGTAGTATAACCAAAACTATGTGAGAAATTTGAGTAGGTATAAAGGTTGGAATTAAATTAAATAAGACGTTGATCACGTCTTAGCTCTCTTCACCGCCCTTTGCTTAATTCTTTACGTTATGATAACAATTCAAAGGAACATTGTAACTCGGCGTATTCTTAATTAAGGTAGCTTGTTATAAAGTTTGACAGCATAGTTGATGGAGTTCTCAGGAAGGAATATGCTGATCCGCTCTACAGCTCTAAATCTTAATTTTCACTCTGAAACACTCATTCTTTGAATTATTTCTCTTTTAGACCTGTTTATACAAGGAGAATATCTGAATTTATCTCAACTTAGGGCAAGATGGGCTTAAAAGAACATTTTTAATTATGCATAGTTAATATTCACTGTGTTTAGTTTACTTTCTTTACATGCATAATTTTGGGTTTCGTATTCATCCTAAACTTTTGACATAGACAGAATGGACACGTCTGAAGCTGTATTGCTGGGGTAAGTTTAAAAACCGAGTGACTCTAGCATGGGAGCACTTTCTTTGGTATGTAGTTTATGAGCTATTAGACTGGCATTAGTATTGTCACATTTGTCAATGAGAATTAGGTTTAGTGTGTTGGTAACAGCGAACACTCTGGAATGATATTTCTAGAAAGGACCAGAAGTGACAGGTGTAGAAAAGTGTAGAAAGTCTAGAATTTCTGTGGACAGTATAAATAGACGAGCGGTGCGCAGAGTAGGTTAGTTCAATATTTAGTTAGTGTGGTGTAAAAGAAGTGATCATAGAGTATTAGGCGAGTCAGCAGTAAGTGTTGGTGTTTAAGAAGCGCTCATAGAAGGCGAATAGCGGAATATAGTTCTATGGACATTTAATAATAGAGAAGAGAAATATTATAGCTGAAACTGGTGTTGGAAAATAGTTGGTAATAATACATTAGTAGTTTGGAAAGCTGTGTTTTGTTAATCAACAAATCCAAAAACCCGAAGAACGTAACAACTGGTGTCAGAAGTGGGATTTTCATGCTGCTAGGGTAAATATTTTCCAAAATATTTGTTGAACAACGTGGACATTTCTAGAATCTATGGAAGATCAGTGTCAGCGGTAAGTCATAACTGGGTGTGTTCTTGAAACAGAATTAACTGTTTACCAGCTTTAAGTACGTCTATGCCTAAGACACGTAGCGCAACAGCCAACATGGACGCCCAGCTATTGGAAGTGATTAAAGAAATGAAAGAAGAAGCAAGAAAAAGAGATGAAGAAGCGAAAAAAGAAATAAAATAAGAGATGAAGAGGCCAGAAGAAGAGACGAAGAAGCCAAAGAAGAAATTAGAAAAAGAAATGAAGAGGCCAGAAGAAGAGGCGTAAAAGCCAAAGAAGAAATGAGAAAAAGAGTTAAAGAGGCTAGAAGAAGAGACGAAGAAGCTAAAGAAGAAGCCAGAAAAAAGATGGATAAGCTAGAAAAATAGACGAAGAAACAATGGAAGAAATGAGAAGAAGACATGAAGAAACAAAGAAAATTCTGCAAGAGCAAGCCAACAGAATTAAGAATATTACTTCGTGTGTCGACGAACGTATGAAGCAGGTAAAAGACGACATCTCCCAACAAGTAAAAAGTCGAGTAAGGGGTATCAGCGACGATGTACATGACAAGCTGACGAGTGTGCAAGAGGTACAAGTGGAGGTACAGGAGAAAATGCAAACACTAGAAAAGAAGTATGATACCCTAGTCAAGGAAACATCAGACTCGAAGATAGCCACATAAGAATTAAGGTTTCCACATTTGATGGCTCAGTCCCATGGGGTATTTATCTACGCCTGTTTGAAGCCGCTGCTACAGAAATTGGTTGGGGAGAGATAAATAAAGCGACCTCGTTAATAATAGCTCTCAAATTAGATGCTCTAGATATATCCAAGGTATTTCCAGAGAAGAACCGTTGAGTCTTGACAGCATTAAACATCAATTAGCGATGAGGTTTGGCAACCAACATTTACAACAGCTGTATCGATTGCAGTTGAAAAATCGTTGTCAGAAACCGGGCGAAAGTCTCCAACATCTCCACGCCGACGTTGTCAAAATGACGCGATTAGCCTACCCCATAGCTCCGATGGAGTTTTTAAACCAGCTGCCGGTGCAAACCTTCATTGACGCCATCAGAGATACCGACACGCAGCAGTCGCTAAGGATGGCGAGACAAAAAAACTTTAACGATGCTTCGGCACATTCCTTGGAGTTTGAAGCAATAAAGCTAACGTCGGAAAGTCATGTAAAAGTTCGCAGTCTCCAAGTCCAAGAAGAAAATAAAACAGATTCATCCAAGATCATGCAGCTACTAGAGAAAATAGCACAACAAATAAGGCCGACGTCTGATGGACAACTAACAAGAGCTCACCGTGCAAGTGCTTTGCGCTGCTGGAACTGCGGCAAGGTGGGACCTATAAGGGGCGAAAGTTGGGCTCTAAGATCACGCGCAAGGAAGAAAGTGAAGCTAAGGCCGGTAACCATTTCTCAGGTTAACGATTTTGGCAGCGCTCTCGTCGTAGACGGATACGTAAGCGCTAATAAGAGCCAGATGGTCGTCGACACAGTCGCACCTAGGACGAGTATTCGCCGCGATATGGTTCCAAGATGGCGATTAAGAGAGCCAGACAGGGTGTACAGAGTAAATGCAGCCGGTGGTGATCGGATCCAGGTATTTGGCGAAACTGACGTCGAGCTGCAAATTGGGACATGGAAGGCAAAGCAGAGAGCCATAGTCGCGGCCATATCAGACTCGATTATAATTGGCTTGGACATACTTCAGGGTCAGTGCGCTAAACTTGATCTTGGCAATAACATCCTGACTATCGGCAGTAAAGAAATAATAATGTCGCCTGGCAGTAACTTGGTAGTGCGGAAAATCACCACAGAGGAAAAGAGCAACATTTGTCGTGAAAGTGCCATTACAGTGAAGAGAGCTGTGAGAGGAAGAGACGACCCAGTTACTCAGCCAGAAGGAAGTGGAGAAGAAATGATGAGAGAAGTACGAGACGAAGGGTGTAAAGACCATGTACATGTGAAGCTAACCCAGAAAAAGGTCAGTAAACACATTTGTTGGAACAGAGCCGATGTCGACAGATGAATAGGGCCCTCCGAGATATTTGTGCAAGTAGAAAGACCAGAACAAGAGCAACTACACAGAAGAGCTAGCACCACATAAGAACTTAGCTTGAAGAAAGCTCCGACATATTGACGAGAAGGAAAACCATCCACTCTGCTGTCGGAATGCATATACGAGTAGAAAGCGACCACATGAAGACCCGTTATGACGTGCGCGCTAATTCAGCTGGTTTTAAAGAAGGAGATCGTGTGTGGTTCTACAATCCAGTACGACGCAAGGGACGGTCACCGAAACTACAGAAATTATGGGTAGGTCCTTATAAGGTGGTCAAGAGAATCAATGACGTTGTCTATCGAATTCAGAGGAGCCCTAAGAGCAAGATGAAGGTGGTCCATATGCACAGACTACACCATACCAAGGAATGTCAGAATTCGACCGGGACGATCGAATATAAGGGGGGAGCAGTGTCACATTTGTCTATGAGAATTAGGTTTAGGACCTTTGTTACTTCTATGGTAGTATGTTTGTAACAGGGAACACTCTGGAATGATATTTCTAGAAAGGATAGAAGTGACAGGTGTAGAAAAGTGTAGAAGGTCTAGAATCTCTATGGACAGTATAAATAGACGAGCAGTGCGCAGAGTAAGTAAGTTCAGTATTTAGTTAGTGTGGTGCAGAGTAAGTGATCATAGAGTATTAAGCGAGTCAGCAGTAAGTGTTGGTGTTTAAGAAGCGATCATAGAAGGCGAATAGTGGAATATAGTTCTATGGACATTTAATAATAGAGAAGAGAAATATTTTAGTTGACACATGGTGTTGGAAAATAGTTGGTAATAATAATGTTTGGAAAGCTGTGTTTTGTTAATCAACAAATGCAGAAACCCGAAAAACGTAACAGTACTATTGAAAGTGTTGATACCTAGATGTATGATTAATGTTTTTTGTCAGGAGCTTGTTATTTAAGGGGTACCGGAATTTATTAGACACCACTGAGTCACAGGTGCATTTTATTTATTTATTTATTTATTTAAATACCCAACAAACAGAGATCACACTATAGGATATTATAGACACAACAAAAGTACACATGCTCATAGATAATTAAAAAATAGTGCTGGAGATTGAATCATAACTTCCACATAGCTGTGATAAGTTATTATCTTCTGAAAGATATTCTCATGGAATGAATTTAGGACCCATTACTTGACCACAAAGAAAATATTTGTATTCCTGTACCCATAAACCTTTGGAACGTTCTGTTACTCGGGTTTTATTGAAAAAAGCACCCCTTATTTATCCCCTACTCCCTGAAGCGATCCTAACCAAAAACAATTCGAAGCGTTCTTTTGTCGGATGCTAACTGGATACCGAATTTTAAGATGATTTCTCAATTCGTTCAAAAGTGATTGCGGCTATTAACAGACAGACGTATATGCCAACATAGCGACAGACAGACAAAAAAATTTCGTTCCAGAATCAAGTTTTCTATATATTTTGAGACTGTTTACGCACTTTTAACAAATAAAAATTCGAAATTTTTGTCAATAATATTCCACCCCTACACATTCAACCCCTAATTTAATTTCAGCACAGAATACCAAATGTTTGATGAAATCAAAATTTTTCTAATAAATAAATCCTAAAACGTTATATTACTCGAATTTTAACCAAAAAAAAGTCAATTTTCACCAATCCATCCCCTACCTGCTAAACCGATTTTACCAAAATACAAAATCCGAACCGTTCGTTTGTCGAGTACACGAATTAGAAATCAATAATAAATTATCCTTTCTAGATATACTAGTTATGAAAAATAAAGACACTTTAGAATTCGACGCCCATAGAAAATACACCACCACCATACGTTACATTCCGAGTGACTCACATCATACGTACGCATAAAAAATGACCAATCGATTTTTTTTTTAGTAAACAGGTAAAATAATTTTCCTTTAAATAAAAAATATATACCAAAGATTTTGGATATATTAAGAACGTGGCAGAATATAACGGATAAACTGCTTGCCTAGTGGAGAAATTAATTAACTAACAGAAAACAAAGAAAATGTTAGCGGAATCAACGATTTTTAGAGGAGAGAAAACCGGAAAAACTTTGCTTACCATTTGAACCACGAATCACGAGTGGTCTAGATAGCATTAAAAAAAACAATTTGCAACTAACATTTTCGACAAAAATACTTTAAAAACATGCTAGGTAACCCAAAAGACAAGGATAGTACGGCCAACATGTCGGGAAATTATGAAATAGGTTGTAAAGATTGTGATCTTAAATACATCTGACAAACAAAAAGATCTATTGGAATTAGATTTAATGAACATTTAGCACAATTAAGATTCGGTACTATAGATAGATCTTCCGTTGCCTGGCATATTTTGGATAATAATCACCGGTAGATAAGGATACTCTAAAATTGATTAGGAATGTTAGACAACCGAGACCGCTAAGCGCTTTCGAAGGTATATATATATATATATATATATATATATATATATATATATATATATATATATATATATATATATATATATATATATATATATATATATATATATATATATTGATAGATCACAAGAAAGACTGGCAGAAGCACTTTCGATAGATAAGAAAATAAGTTGGGTTTTTCGGCCAAACCAAATATGTTAATTTTTGTGTTATTGGACCACCCTCTAACACCTTCACATCTGCAAGAATGTAATGAGAGCCTGTATATGTAAGATATTTAGATTAATTCATCCGCTGATGACGCTAACTTGGTTAGTGAAACGATCGTCAGTTTTTTTAATGTGTTGTGGTGATTTGGGTTCTCCAAGTGCACGTATCAGTGCTCATCACAGGTTCCAATCTTCACTTAGCGACTTAAGAAATATATAATGGTTGTAGCCTTGTATAGTGTTTAGAATTTTTAAACAGTGATTTGACACTTGATGTATTTGGTTGAATTGAGACTGGTTCATTTTGCTATGCCTGTCTGGTTGTGTTTTGTGGTTTAGATATCAGTACAGTTTTAGCATGTGATTTTGCTGAAGGTCATCGGATTTTATTTACACACATTTTTGATGTTACCTATAATGTTGTGTTTATATTTTCTGCGGAATTGTGTAGTTAATATGTTTTATGTTATCCATTTTAAGAGTTGTATTGATAATACTTGTTTTTATATGAATGTATAGTATTACTAAGTGAAGATTGGAATGTGTGATGAGCACTGATAAGTACACTTGGAGAACCCAAATTACCACAATACATCTTATTAAATTCGAACTACTTACTACTAAAACATCACTTTTTATACTGAGTCTCAGGTGAAGAATGATACCGAGAGGGAGATTAAATCGCAGGCAAATTTTCTGGGTGTTGTACTTTCATTGCCGGACAACGTCTTTGAACCTGCTTTATCACTCCACCTAACAGGTTTCAGAATGTTTATCTGCATCAAAGACAGAGCGCAAACGGAAGACTACAAACCAGTGGCAGGGCTTAGTTTAAAGAAGTTTCGTTTTTTATTGGCCTAGAAATATAAATACTTTCGTCCGCATCTAGCTTCGCTGGCTGTCTATTAAGTTTCAGATTTTCTTTATCAATGTGGTGGTGATTATTCCAAATATGTTGTGCCACGCATGACTTGTCTACACTACCATATCTCAGCCGTGCCAGATGTTCATGAAATCTAGTCTCAATTGTTCTCTTAGTCCGCCTAACGTATTTAGGATCACAATCTTTACAACCCATCCCATAAATACCCGATATTTCAGTGGCTTTATCTTTATTTTTCGTATTACCTAACAAATTTTTTAAATTATTTTCTCTCGAAAAAGTTAACTGCAAATCGGTTTCCTTAAAAAAAACCTTGTGATACGCGGTTCAGAAGGTAGGAAAACAAATTTTTCTCTATGTTAACTTTCCTGAATGCCGTGCATTCCGTTAACATTTTTTTTCTTCTGTGTCTACTAATTAATTTTTCCACTAAGCAATCCGAGTACCGTTATATTTAGCCACGTTTTTAATCTACTCTACTATATCTACTTTTACTTAAGAGAAAATTTATCAATATATTTACTAAGAAATTTAAACCGGTTGTTTTTTGTGCAAACGTATGATGTGAGTCACTTGGAATGTAACTTAGAGTGGTAGTTTCCTTCCTGTGGACGTCGAATTCTAGAGTCATTATTTTTCATCACTGATACATCTAGAAAAGGAAGTTTACTGTTAACTTCTAATTCGTGGGTGAATTTTATTGAATCAAATTGACAGTTCAGTCTTTTAATAAAATCATCTACTTTGCATATATTTGTGTTAAACACTGCAAACAATCGTCTTCATAACTATAACATACTCTAGGAAAATACTAACCTTCATTCCCTAAATCGGTCTCAAATCTACTCATAAAAAGGTCTGCAATGAATGGAGAGAGTGGGTTGCCCATTGCCGTGCCTTCAGTTTGTTCAAAAAACTGAGTGTTAAATTGAAAAACATTTTGTTTTATACAAAGGTTTGTTAAAGTTAAATCTTCTTTGTAAACCTCTTCAGATATGTTGTTCAATTTCAACAACTGTTCTAAATACGTTAGCGTTTATTTCTTGGGCACGCTATGCAATAAAGACGCTACATCAAATGATATCAAAACCTCGCCTTCCACCAATTTAACATCTGTAACTTTATTAATGAATCCATGTGAATTTGACACTGAATAACTTTTCTGTTTAACAGGCAAGCTTTTAAGCTCATTTGACACCCATTTCGCACGATTATATTCCAGAGAATCTATAGCCGAAATAATAGGTCACATTGATTTTCCTGGTTCACGAATTTTTGGGAGATAATATTTTTTGGGGTATTTGGGATTTTCAACCTGTAAAAGTCTTCCTGTATCTTTTGTTATAAGGTTGTGACAACTCTTTAAACTATTTTTTACCTCGTTAATCATTTTTGGTAGCGGGTTTTTATTTAGTTTTCTATATGGTGCTATCTCTATTGCATTACCCACCATCTCTTTATAATCCTTTTTGCCCAAGATCACAACCTTATTGCCTTTATCTGTTTTAACATAAAAGCAATCCTTCTCTCGCAATCGTTTAACTACTTTTATGGATGAGAATTTTTGTTTTTAGTGGACTTATTTAGTGGACTTACTTTCTTTCAATTTTTTGGAGAGTTTCTCTTTACATGCTTTCCGAATATACAGTATATCAGTAATTTTAATGAACAGTTTTAGTGAATTTTCCTTAAAAAAATTCACTAATGAGGATATCCCGACTTTTGAAATTTGAAAAAATATCTTCAAATGAGCGCTATTTAGGCCTCCTAGAACACATATCCGGGGTCAGTTTCAATTTTTATATGTTTATGTATATATATATATATATATATATATATATATATATATATATATATATATATATATATATATATATATATATATATATATATATATATATATATATATATATATATATATATATATATATATATGTATCACACCGATAACTAAAAAAATAAATGGCCAATTTTGATTAAATTTAGTGAATACCTTCCTTTTGCAAGTGACTTCGATAAGTTCGTTAGCCAGGAAAATCGGACCAGGTTTTCCCGGAAAAAACAAATTTGGTACGCGTGTTTGTATTATGAAGAGTGAACTCTGTACCATTTAGGTCTCTAGCTTTAAAGACAAAGAAGTTATGGGCAGTTAAAGAAACAAATTTTGGAGTTTTCCTCAAAACGTCAAACTCGCAATTTTAAACGTCAAAATTGGCAATGTTTAGGCAAAGAACGTGAAACAAATATGAATTTTGAATAGAAAATGTTGCTTTCCCACAAAATATTGTATTTTCTTTCTAAAAAAATTATATCTCCGGAAATAACAAAGTAAGGGCAACCAAATTTGGTTCACGGATTTGCGTCATTATATGTGAGTTACGTACAGAAATTTAGCTCTGTAGGTTAAAGTTATAGGCATTTAAAGAAAAATAAATTTGGGTTTTCTTCAAAACGTCAAAGTCGCGATTTAAAACGTCAAAATTGGCAACATTTAGTCAAAGAACCTGAAAGTAATACTATGGAAAGAAAATGTCTCAGAAGAATGTTTATCAAAGCCGGAAGTCTTAGCTTCAACCGTCATTGTCCTTCATTTTACTAAAATATGTCCAGAAAATTCATTTCAAATAGACCCTTTCTCTGATGCTTTGACTGTAGTCGTAGCTATAGAGTTTCTCGTTTAATGGTATATAATTTTTGTCGAATTTTCGTAAAAAAAACAATAAAGCTCAATACATCTGTTATTATACAAGAAACGAAAAAAAATTGTATGCATTAATTATAGGGTGTCTTGAGATACATCTTAAAAAATATTTCTACAATCACAGAGTGGCCCATAAGTCGTTGGTGATAAAAATTTTCGTTTCTTTTAATAAAACACGCCTTATGTTATTGCATTCAATCGAAATATAATGCACGTTTGTAAGAAAATTAATTCTGGACGCATCAAGTGCGCTATGGTGGCGAATTTGCATTAAGTGCTTCAAATTCGAATAGCTCAATTCGCTAGTAACCTATAAGGTTGACCAAGAAACCAGTTTTTTCGGGAACACTTTAAGTTAACTTTCGAAAATTTTTGTACATTTTTAAACACTAAAGTTATTTTGATGAAACATGGCACATTGTTTATATTATATAGATTTTACTGGTAACCAAATTTGATGCCTGTTTAAAAAAAAAAACACATATTTGCTATTAAAAACATTTTAATGAAAATTCACTACCATAACGCACTTGCTGCGTCCAGACTTTTATATTCTGTATTTGATCTATTTGATATATTTAAAGTCTACTTTTCCTAAGGTACGGCATATTTGCATTGGACATATTTGTAATAGTATTGTTGTCTTTTGACGTGCTCCACACCAATTGATTGGTTTTTATTCATGTACCTGATGTGCTTGAGGTAATAAATCTACATCTATCCATCTATCTATTATGCGTACGTGTACCATTTTAACGTATTATTGGATATTATTGAATTTCTGTTTTACTGTATTTTTCTAACTTGAATCCGACATCTGGGCGCAAGTGCCGTGAAATTATTAACAACGAACTGCGCATGTGACATTATTCTGTAGGATCTGTGGTTATGTATGTATTAACAAACAGAAGATATTAGCAACTAGGTATGTCCATTTTTGTTGAAAAATGACATGTTGAACGATCAAAGAAGATACTTTAAATATTTGGATCAATGATAAAGGTAATTCGCACTGTATAAAGGAAAAAACCACTGCGGTTATGTTTTTTTCTGTTAACATGATTGTGATACTTTGCTATAATTCAAGCGCATCTGTAAAAAGCAAAGTTAGTTAAAATGAAGACTATTCTTGAAATTATGATTTTGAGGATTGGTGATGTAAACAAGACAAAACTATCCTACCCTCATTGTATACAAGCATTATTTTATGTTTTTTTGAGTTAAAATTTGATTACACTAGACTCAACAAAAAATGGTTTTTAGTTTTCCAATACAATCAAGATGGACACCGTGAGCATAGTTTAAGATGGCTACCGTTTTAATATGATTGACCTGAAAGTTAATTTTGCTCTATTTTTTTACCTGTAAGTCGCAATTCCCATGACCAGGAAAACTAACCAAACTTTGAAGACACTTTGTGTTATTATGGGAATCTCAACTATATGGTAAACGAATTTAGTTTAAATTTATTAGCAATCATACATTTTCATGTATCGATATATATATATATATATATATATATATATATATATATATATATATATATATATATATTACTTATGTATGTGCACACCGGAGGGACATATAGAAATGATTATATAGCGTTTCGATTTTTGATTCCATAATATGTTATAGACATCAATAGAGCGAAAATAGGTAAATAAACATAAACATATGACAGCTGACCGTATTGCCAATGCTTCATTCCGTTAGCATGAAAAGGGATTTATTACATTGAAGGGGTAAACGTGCTGATTTCAAATCATCAGCTTTTCTTCCATATAGTAGTAGCCGATGAAGTCATACGTTTTTAGGATTTGCACACAGACTGTGACTAAAGAACAAAAATTTTAATAATTAAGTTCATCAACTGAAACACTTTCAACATTCTTAAATTGTTTTCACTGCTGTACACTTTGAACTTTGAAGACATTTTCTATTCGAAGTCAGATTTTATGCGTATTTTCAACTTTGATGTAGGCAATTTGACTTGGAAGACCACTTCTGTAGTAATTATTTATATCTTAGTGCCCAAAATATTTGCTGTGTTGTATTGCAGTTAGATTGGTAATATATATGTAATCTCGACATGATAACAAGACCTCCAATTTTACTCTACTACAGAGATGTATTGCAAGTTAGTATTAGGTAATAAATTACTCTAAAATAGGTATTTTAGGTATCTGGACTTAGTAGTCAGTTTTCCATCCAATTTAGGGCACACTTCGACCTAACAGTTACCAATTGTGGAATTGAAACTCAAAATTATATTTAATTATATTTATAGGTAAAATTAAACCAACTTTTCCAAATTTAGTTACCTGTAAATTACTGACTTTGGAGTAATTTTAATAGTCAAAAATAGACTAATTGGGAGCTGCATTCTCAAATTTGTAGTGATTATGACAATCAAGCCAACATTTTGGTTAATTATAACTAAATTACAACTTGGTTAGGTAATTTGTTGCTTGGGTACTATTGTGATTATTGGCTGAATAAAGACTCTTATTATTATTATTATTATTATGACGAAACTTATGAAAATTCTCTACTGTAACGCACTTGCTACGTCCCGATTGTGAAAATTTTTCAGAGGCCTAGTTTTCATAATTCTGAAATTGTTTTTGTGTACGTGAGTCATTAAAATGATGTTTTCTCAAACTTTCCTCTTGACCTAATAAATTATAAAACTCTCGTATATTGAAATATCCATTAATAAACTTCTAAAGAAATTCCATTACTTGTTTAATTTGCGTGTTGAACTCGGGTGGAATTTCAGACATGCTCCAATATCAATCATTCACAATAGGCAATACGGAATTTCGTCTGAAATGGTTTCGCAAATAAATATAGACATTTACAAAGAAAACTTGTGCGATATATCGAAAAGATGAAACGTTTTATCACATACAATGCCGGGCATGAATTATTGCCTGGACATAAATACTCGAAAAGAAGGAGCACATAAGAACCAAAAGAAACATAAAATGCGATTCAACTGACCATATTATTTCTCTCCCTATATGTTTTTTATTGGGTTATAAAGAATATTCACATACAGCGAGTTCAGAATTCAGAATACGAGATATAACAGTTTTGTAACTTTGTATTATTGGTAAAATAGGTGCTCTTTTACTTAACTTTTCATTGTTGGCTTCTTTAGAAATTCTGGGTTATATTTATAGTAAATATTAATGGAGAAAAGCGATTTTGCGTCTGGCTCCTGGTAAAGGTTTTTTTATAATTAAACAATTATTGTCATCATCATCATTATCATCATGTAAGCTGGCAACACCGCATCTTCCTTAACATGCAGAGTCGGTGTTGTTCCCCGAGGTTACTGGTCCTGATGGTGGGAGGTGACAAGAGCAGCAAAGGCAGTGCAAGATAAGCCAGAGAGCGGACACATGTAACCTCCTCAATATAAAGCAGTAGTAGTAATATATTAGTGATGGGAAAAACAGCTTTTTTTGTTAACAGTTGAAGCCGTTAACGTTATTTAATAATAACCGTTGAAAATAACGGCTTCAGTTATTTTAAACTAGATAGTCGATCGATAGTATCCTACATTCCCAAAGCTGTGAGCGAGAGCGAGCACACTAGTATAAATGCATTGTATTTTTACCCCGTTATTTCACGTAGTGTATAAATCTCAAATTTTGTCGATATGAAAAGGAAACAAAGGGTTAAGAAATTATAATAAGCGTGTCGTAAATCTTTTGCCACTCTGAAGTGAAGCTTTTAGAAATCAGAAAGGAGTCTTCTATAAGAATTTACTTAGATGTTTTAGGAATTATAAACTAGTCATTTCTTATTCAAATTTTCAAATTTATTTTATCAGGCTCTTTACGTAAATGTCAATGCCACAGCAAGAATCAATAAATATCATTATTTATCACGCCTTGGGACGTTAGACGTTAGAACTTTTATTGATACACAGGGAGTGATTCTAAGAACTCCATAACATAACGCAGCTAATAAAATTTCGGTAAAGAAACAAAGGGCTGTAACTTGGAGGAGAAGGGGTTTCAAGAAAAACTTAATAAAAAGACACCCCTTATTTTTCGCCAAAGAATCACCCTGTAAAATTTTTCGCATCAATTTGGAAACACCTGTATATATATATTTATATATATATATATATATATATATATATATATATATATATATATATATATATATATATATATAAATGTATATAGATATTAAAAAAATTTGTATCATTATATTTTTTAATCAATTTGATAACTATTATCAGACTATCGAAAATGACGTGTTAACTGTTTTCTTAGGTAATGTATATAAATTTAAATAAATAAGTGCTTTAATTTCACGTGAAATAACCCTATTTTGCGTTGTCTATAGTGAAAGTAATAACACGTTTTTACAGAAATTCATCTTTTCACCCAACATTTTTTATTATTAAATATTTGGCTTTACATACTAGGGAAAAATCAACTGTTTCAAAAATAACAGCTTCTCTGTTTAACAGAATAACTCTGTGTAGTAGTGTCCGTATGCCGTATCCCCATCAACAACCGGTTAAAGTTAAAATTAAAATTAAACTGTTTTATTGTACCGAAAATCCTACGTTCCTAAAGCTGTTAGCGAGAGCGAGCACACAGTATAAATAACGTGTTTAGCATTCCTAATCTCAAGGCTATTCATCCCGTTAAATAGTTAGATAAACAGTTGCCGATGAAAACCGATGTTTATTCATCGAAGCCGAACTAATTGTAGTAGAACTGAAACAGACACGACTCCGAAATCTAGTTTAGTGTAAAAAGCGTTATTTTTTAAGTTGCTATTTTTATAAATCCATAACTGGTGGTTACCGTTACGGCTCGGTAACCGTTTAAAAATAGCTGACAGTTAAATAACGACCCATCACTATAATATATGCGACACCTCAAGTGAACCCAAATCTGGTCAGTAGTAAGGTCACTATTTCCTATAAGTCCTACCCTAAAAGGTTTCTATCTATCAGATTTATAACTAGCAAGATTAGAAATAGCTTATAAGGTTGGAAGATCTTAATATTGTTTACTACTTACGCTGCTGTTGTGTTGTTGCACTGCCTGAAGTCTCATATTTATCAGCGCTCCAAACTAGTGCCTGGTTACGATGATCTTTAATTAAAATTTCTCTTCGCTATCTAGGAATGCGATATTAAAGAGTCCCAATTTGGTTGTCACCAAAAAGTCAAAAGGGTTTAAAGAGGAATTAGTCTTCAATCAAACAGACATGTTAATGTAACAAAATATTGAATTTATTCATATGGATTGAATTTGAAATGGTGAACAAAATAAGAGGCAATTCTCAAAGTAAACATTAATTTCTACACAAATAAATAGCGAGAACTTCAATAACAAGAAATTATTAATTAACATACATATGACAGAGTAATGATATAAATATGGTTTATTTATTACTAGAGAAATCTGAGCACTTATATATTGACATATATTAAAAATGAGATGCTGTGTGTTGCAGCTCAAAAATAAACAAATTAATATGTAATCATTTGACGTTTGTCAATTAACTTGGTCAATTTTATATTTAGATCCTGGCCAGTTCTAAGAGTGGGGCTCAATTTAAGAATATATATGTAAATATTTACGTGAAAACTCTACAGTAATTATTGAAAATAAGTGATATTAAAGATAATGTACAGGTTAGATATTTTTACAGACAAGATTCACTGATTACAATTTCAAAAATGACGTGTTTAAATTTACAAAAACTGAGATAATTTCAGAGATTAAAACAGGAAATTCATAATTATTCTAATAGCAGCTCCCTGACGTTATTCAAAACTAAAACTTGATTGAGTGTCTTCAAAAGTTCAGATTATAAAAATTCAGTTGCCAGATGAGTGTGTAACACAAATTTTGCTAGTTCAGATAAAAATTTTGACTCACCGAATCTTCTGCCTTGAATTACCTGGTTACTCTTTGGGGACGATCTTCAAACTGAATCAAATACTGGTAGGTGACACAAGTTTCAGTGACTCCAACAAGAGAAAAGAAGCTGGGAGAAACAGTGATGGTTCCCATTGATGGTTACTAAGCCGGTGGATTTTTTGTGTCACGTGTACAAAACCATTTGACACCTAGGCCGATATTCTGAATTCGCTTGTTGGAAACTTCACGAATCGCAACTTAAACGTAAATTAAAGCAGCAAGGCAACAGGTTGAAACAAAGAACCACAACTTAAGTTCCACTTTTATGCTAATTACGATGTTTATTTAAACTCGAAAGTTATTAAAACACTTTAAACAATCACGGAGTATTGTTAAAAGGTAGTATAGGTAACAGAAAGACTTAAAAACCCCGTTTATAAGACAATTCGAGAACCACCTCAAGTAAACGATGTTCACGCCACAGGCGTCAGCGTTAGATTCCTAGAGGCAGAGAGCGTTCGGCTGCACCTGACCCCAGCATGCAATTTTCAGTGTTATGAGCGTTAGTCGTTATTTGCGAGCTCTTTCTTGCCTTTATTCTTTGAATGGAATAGAACCAGAGCCCCAATCCTTGCCGAAGTCGCCAACGTCTTCTATACACACCTCTACAATAATGGACTCGTCCGTTTATCTACTAACCGATTTTCTGGATTTCATCATAATTACGTCAGCTTTTTACCTAGAATTTCAGGACAATAGAGATGTTTATTTTCCCCAACAAAATGCAACGTTTTTCAATATTTAGATCTTGACGTATATTATAGGGAGCTCAGTACGCTTCTTACGATACAGAATATTTTAGCGAATTTTCATCAACATTATTTTGAAACTAAAACGTGAAATATTCAATATAGATAGGGTTTCTGGTGTTGTTTAGCATGCTTGGGGGTCTTCTAGGTGTTTTTAAACCGGTAATGATTCCACGTAAAAACTGAATCGTTACACACATTCCAATGGGCGTTGGTCCACGGCACATGTACTTAATATACCTAAGAATTAGCATCATTTACGATGTCCAGTTTACTTCAATAAATTTCTTTCAAATCAGAAGTGGGATCAGTGCCTGCGCGCTTTTGAAAAAAGTTGTTTATTCCTTCGTTTGAGGTTTTTAGCGCGGTTGTGTTTTTAACAGTTCGGATTATTTCAAGCGACAGTGAAATGGGTCCACCCCTGTTTTCGTAAAGAAAGTTCATCCAAACGATCACCTGACTATGTTATTAGAAGACGACACGAATGTCAATTAACACCTGTAATGGTATCTCTAAGAGGAGATATAGACGCCTACAGATAGTAGATAGGCAGCAGTGATAGTTACACCAGGGTAGTGAGTCATTGTCGAAACATAATCAGGTTTTGAAAAAAAAGTTGTCCTATACATTAAAGAATTGATGAGATAAAAAAATAAGGCGCTCTGAATACTAAAAAAAGTAAGAGGAATGTCTTGTTATTTATTATTTATAAGTAAATTTTGCCCTTTTCGAAAAAGCTTAACCAACAAATCAAGCATATACAAATTTCCATTTCGCGCATTTGCAAAAATCAGCCATACCGCTGCTATTTTTCTCCACTCAAAGTTTTATATGTTAGATCGTTTTAAACCTAAGAGCAAACTCTATTTAACTGTTAATGCAATGTTACCTTTTATACCTAAATCCTAAGTTCACCCAAAGCGCAAACTTTATTTAACTTTAATGCAATGTCATCTTTTACACCTAAATCCACCCAAAGCGCAATCTTTATTTAAATTTTAATGCATGTTACCTTTTATACCCAAGTCATAAATCCACCCAATACCCTTTATATATGAGAAAAAAAAACCTAACGCATTCATGTAAAAACAATGATTTCTTGAAATGGGAAAGATAAAACTAATTTAATTAAACAGGAGATTCAAAATTTAGATATACCCTACTGTTTTTAGCGAATGCAACTAAGCTCAATAACCCTTCATCCATTGTCATGAGATTTAAGACCCGTAGAAGATGAACTGCATTTAAAACTTAAAGTTAAGTAGGTACCCACAAAAGTCACAAAAGATAATAGCACGTTCTGTTTATAAAGTCCAGTTCTAGTTTAGATTTAAGATATAAACTTGTTTTACCTTTCCTGGTAAAAATTGTAAGTGCCGTCATCGCCCTATTTTTAGAGAAGCATTTTAAAATATATAATAACAGCTCTTATTCGTGATGCCTAAATACAGTTAAGGCATCCTAACAGAATATAAAAAAATCTGGACGCATCAAGTGCGTTATGGAAGTAAATTTTCTTAAAAATGTTTTTAATAGCAAATATGTCACTTTAATGCAAGCAGGAATCAATTTGGTCACCGGTATAACCTATATAGAAGGAACAATGTACCATATTTTTCCAACATAAGTTGTTTAAAAATGTACAAACATTTCCGAAATGAAACGTAAAACGTTTCCGAGAAAACTCGTTTCCTAGCAGACGAACCTTAGGTTAATAGAAAATTGCCTTATTGAATTTTGAAGCGTTTAATAAAAATTCTCTACTAAAACGCACTTACTGCGTCTCGAATGTTTTTTACAAACATGCATCATATTTATATGAAAAATGCAAAAATGCAATAAGGAATGTTAAAAAAAATGTAGGTATCACCAACGACTTTTGGCCCATCCTGTCGTTGTCAAAATAATTTTATAAGATACAGCTCAAAACACCCTATAGGTAATGTATACAATTTTGTCTCGTATCTTGCATAATAACAATTATATTGAGCTTTACCGTAGAATTGTGTCACCCTGTATATATGTAAACAGAAAGTGAACCCGCATATGGATTCTAGGGGGCCTAGTTTTCGCTCATTTGAAGAAATTTTTTTAGATTTCAAAAGCCGCGGTTTCCTCATTAACGAAATTTTTCTACGAAAGTTAGCTAAAAATTATAGACCGTTAAACCATAAATTTAACTAAAACTACTTCCAAAGCATTAGAGAAAGTATCTATTTGAAATGAATTTTCTGGAAATATTTTATTAAAATGAAGGGCAATGATGGTTGAAGCTAAAACTTAAGGGCTTGCAGAATACTCTTTACATAATCCGTATTTCTGTCAGGTTCTTTGACTAAATGTTGCCAATTTTGACGTTTCAAATCGCGACTTTGAAAACCCATTTTTTTTAAATGCCTCTAACTCTTTTGTCTTTAAACTTACAGACCTAAATTTTGGTAAATTATAATGATAATAATAATATAAACCCTGAATATGGGTTCTCGGGGGCCTAGTTCGCGCTCATTTGAAGAATTTTTTACAAAATTCAAAAGTCGGGATCTCCTCGTTAGTGAATTTTTTTTGGAAGAAAATTCACTAAAACAAGCACTTGTGAAGCCACGGGAAAAGTCTACGACTGTATTAAATATGGAACGGTTTCACTAAGTTAGGGCAAGAACAAAAAACCAGATATGCTATTCAAATTGAATTCAAACGAACAGGCTACAAAAATATGTCACAATAAATAATCAGCGACAACTCGCATCTGAATTTAAAGATAGAAAAATGTTAGTGAATAAAAATGTCACTGAGAGTGATTCAATTTGTTTAAGAGTAATCAGGAACTACGTTATTATAATTATTTACAAAAAGCTATTTGGCAAAACTTAGAAAACATTTTTTTCATGAAAATTTGTGACAATTTTTTAACAAGAATCCGAAGAAAAAAAATTTACATTAAATTATTTATTATTAATTACCAAAATTTCAAAAAATTTTTATAACGGGTTTCTAAGGAATTGTATACGGGACCACGTTTTTTTTTCAGGGCTAATAAGAACAAAAACCTCTCTGAATGCGTCGTTTTCGTGGGACTCTGCAATATATTGGTAAAAACGCCGTATAATAATTTTTGGTATGTGCAAAAATGTGAAACAATTGAAATAACTCGAAAACGATGAACGCTATTATTTTTTTTACAAACGCATTATAATCCGATGGAAAATGGATAATGCAATAATACAAGAGGTGTTCGATTGAAGACAGAAAATTTACCAACGATTATGAGCTAGCGTGTTATTGTCAAAATAATTTTATATGATGCAACTCAAGGCACCCTATAATCAACGTATACAGTTTTTCTAGTAACGGCAATATTGAGCTTTACCATATAAATGCCTCACCTTGTATATATGTAAACAGATAAAAACCGAAACTAACACTGCATTTGGGTTCTAGGGGTCGTAGTTCGCGCTCATTTGAAGGAATATTTTCAAAATCCAAAAGTCGCGATCTCCTCACTAGCCAATTTTTTCTACGAAAATTCACTAAAAATTAGTGTTAAACCATACTAGTCAAACAAACCATTGTTCAATATATTTGTAACAGATATTATACATACATTTTATCTTTCTGCACTCCTTCGCCAAACGAACTTTAACTATGCCAAATATCACACTTCTCCGTGTGTGCAGTATGCTTAGAAAGGGAACAAAGTTTATTCTTCACGTGTTAATATATAAATACTCTACTAAAACTACTGCCAAAGCATCAAAGGGTCCTATTTGAAATTAATTTTCCGGCAATATTTTAGTAAAATGAAGAACAAATAACGTTGAAGGTGAAACTTAAGGGTTTGTAAAACACATATCTTGCGACATTTTCTCTACGTACCCGTATTTGTTTCAGGTTCTTCGCCTAAAAGTTGCCAATTTGGACGTTTCAAATCGCGAATTTGATGTTTTAAGAGAAAAAACTACAACATTTTCAAAGTAATTTTTCTGGCATTTCTTGACCTTTTTGCCCTAAAAAAATCTTTGTCTGTAATATACAATAGATTTTGTTGTCCATACAAAATATTTGGTTTTTGTGCCTTTTTCTGGTCACTAGTGGCACCCATTTTTTTAAATGCCTATAACTTTTTCTTATTTTAACACATAGACCTAAATTTTCGGATAGTAGGCTTTTTATGATGTACCAGATTTGGGAGCCATAACGTTGTTATTTCCAGAGATATAAAAAAATTCCGAAAGAAAACACAATATTTTCCAGGAAAACTTGGGCGATTTACCTGGCTAACGAACTTATCCAAGCCATTTGTCAAAGTATTCAACTTGAATGACATCGGTCCATTATTTTTTGAGTGAGTGGTGTGATACATACACACAGATATATATATATATATATATATATATATATATATATATATATATATATATATATATACATATATATATATATATATATATATATATATATATATATATATATATATATATATATATATATATATATATATATATAGTAAGGAATGTATTTTCTAGCCCTGGTCATAGTGTCATTTTATTATGAAAACACTCTGTACACATTTAACAAACACGTTCTTAGGTTAATACGTTTTACTAGTCATGGTATTCCCATTAGATCTAAAGTGTCAAACGATGAGCGTTTAAAAATTGTTTACTTAAAGACGGACGTGCGGGGTGTGTGGTTATAATGCAGCCCTCTTAGACTCGAGGGCCTCGCACTTTTCATTTTATATTCCCCTTAGCTATACCTACACATTTGTGCGTTAGCCATGACCTGAGCTTCATTAAAATATGCTCGATATTAGTGAAATTTACAGTGCACGTTATATACCTTAATAAAATGTGAGTCCTCTCCCAGAATGCATATTCGTTTGTTTATTGTACAGCTATTCTTTGCCTAATTATAGATTGAAAAGTAATTTCAATAAGTATATGATGTAAGGGTGGTTTTAGGTAATCATTTAATAAATAGCTCTTTTAAAGATAAATTGTAGCGAGAGTTTAAAGTTAATTTGTTTTTATACGAGGCTAAGTTATAAATTGAGAAGTAATTAGCTGATTTAAATAAAGGGGCTTTATGAAATAATTTAGGAATTAGCCAAGCTTAAATTAGGTTGTTTACTTATAAGAGGTTAAGTTAATATTCATAAATTAGGTAAGAGCTGAATTATGTCAGTTTGTTTAGCGTAAATAAAGTATAGTCTGTTTGAAAGTAAATAGTTGATAGTTTGGAAGGTGTGAGGGACACCTTCGCTGTTTGCTCACCCAGTAGGGCGTCATACTGGTAGAGGCGTTGGGTTTAGACCCAGGTTACGTAACCGCAACACGGTTGTTTGTTTGCATCGATGGAATTCGGTAGGGATACAGCTGAGCTCGCTCTAGGTATCGATTGCACCTACTCCCGTCGATAGCTGGATATTAGAGAGGACTCATTGTAGAGAATACTCCAATGCGTCTATTGCACTTCTCAGTATTCACGGTGGTACCGTTGTTGTCTTTTTGGTCGATCTGGTAGCTTGACCGAGACACTGTCGTCAGTTCACCCGTTGGTCTCATTGCACGTGTCAGTCCCAGTGTAGGAGTTGGGCTACTTAGAGAAGGGCACACCCTGGAGTGTGAATCGTGTGCCCATTGCGCTTCTCGGTATCCAACAGTTACGAGCACTCTAGGTGAGGCATTGAATTGTGCATTGAACTCATTGCACACCTGGAAGCCAGCACTGACCTGGTGTCGGGTACGGCACCCAATTAAACACACAAGCTAAACTATTGGTTAAGTAATTGTTATTATTTGAGTAATTATTATTTGAGTAACTATCGTGTGACTAACTACTTGAGTAATTATTGTCTGAGTAATTATTGTTTGAGAAACTGATTGTTGAGCAGTTAGAGACATTGTTGAGAAGCAGTTCTGAGGTACCGATGTGCGCTGTTCAGAGATCATGATGTGGCTCAGTGTAGTCTTGAGTAGGAAATGCTGTTAATGTTGAAGTTGCTCAGTGGAGCATTATGTGGAAACTGCTCTTAATGTTAGTTTACTCAGTGCAGCTTTGAGTATAAATAGTTATTGATGTTCAGTCGCTCAATGGAGCGTGTAATTGGTAAATGATTGATAAACTAATAATTAAATGCCCCTCGTATATATGTTAGGTTGTACTTTAAATGAACAATGGTGTGTTCAGGTATATTTTTAATTACAGGTTAGCGATGTTGTTACTGGACACATTTGGCACCCGCTCGCCCGACTCATTACGATCGTACATTAAGGCTTTGCCATCATTGTGACAAGTAATAAACCCTTTGCATGATTGCTCTTAAGTAGATAACACAACTGCTAACTATCATATCGACTGGTGATTGGTTATTGAGCTATGTAATTATATTATGTGTCCTTGTGTTATCGAAGGGTTGCGTTCGACATAATTATTCAATATATATATATATATATATATATATATATATATATATATATATATATATATATATATATATAAAACGTACCCCTTACAATATGTCACGGGTTTTCTTAATAAAAGATAATAAAAAGCTTGCCCGACTTCTGGCCCGTTACAATTTAGGAAAAGCGAGGTTTCGGAAAAGTAAAGAAAGAAGGAAAAGGAAATTAAACAAACCACAGGGAAGAGTACAAGAGAAAGAATAGAGAATGGTTTCACGCTACACCCGGGAATTGGGAACTTCAGCGTCGGCAGTTGGTACCAGGCTCAGCAGATAGGTCACGACTATTTGCCTATTTCTAGTGACAGGTGCAACAGATGTTAAAGTTTTTGGGGTTAGAAGTTTATAAACTAATAAATTATTCCACACAAAGTATTTTAGTCGATTACCTGATAGTTAAATAAATATAACGACATCAACGGTAAGTGAAATTTAATAACTGGAATCACAACACTATAAGTAAGGAATGGTTAGATTAATTGTTGTCTTTTAGGCTAACACTCAGCGATGGTAAAAATGTGTTAATGTTTCAGAGATGTAATTATTAATGTAATAATTTAATGTAATTTTAATTTAACAAAGATGCAGAGATCCCCCTTACAGTCGACTGTTCGAGTTTACACACAAATACAAGGTTAAAACATCAAGTTAAACGTATGTATAGCTTAATAATCAGGTGATTGTAGGTGTACTACTTAAAATTCAAAAACAGTTACACAAAATAAACAAACAAAAAAACTTCGTGGACTTATCTGGAACTACGCCCGCGTCCTTCAACTTCTTTGGGGCCCTCAGGTGTGAGTGCTGACCCAGTAAAAGTGGAAAACACCACCAGATTTCAGCCCCCGACAAGAAACCCTTCAATGAATAAATAGTTGTCTCAGCAGGTACTACTTATTTCAATTGTTTTTGTTTTTATTAGGCAGAATAAAAATGTGGGGAAAATTTAACTAACTATAAAAGCTTACCCAAATAGATGAGGTTTCTTGTTCCACAAAATAGAAGTAATTTCCACTGAATAATTAAAGTAATGAATTGTAAAGTAACAAAATCCAGCTTCTATCTGCAGTCAACTTTACTGTTCAGTTACAGGATTATTAGTCAAAATATCATTTCATGTGAATATTAATCATTTTCCAAAGAACAAAAAACTTTTGATAAGAAGTGATAAGAGAGATGTTAATATTTCCTTTTAAGTGAATTTTATTAAATTTCAGAAATTATATCTGGTAGAAAGAGAGAGAATGAAAAAGATAATACTATACACTGAAGAGTGAGATACAGTAGTAGTAGCAGTGGTGGGGAGGCCAACGCCAAGCAAGTAGGCCACAATGGGCCCTTTTTGCCAACCCCAGCAACCCAGCAACCATGCTCTACTCTTCCTCGGTTCCGTCGCCAAACCGCCTCGACCTCGAGATGAAGGCCATGACGGTCTTCAATTGGACGGTACTTACCTGATTCCTCTGAAGAGTCCTTGATCCGAACAATTCTGCTCGAAGACTCCCAAAAGCCTCGCATTCACACAGGTAGTGGTAGGACGTTTCTTCATCCTCGCCACATTCCTGGCAAATGGGATCCCTCTCTACGCCTATCAATGTGAGGTGTCTTCTAAGGGCGCAGTGGCCTGTCAGCACCCCGAGGATGCGGCGAAGCGTAGGTCGACTCCTTCCGAGTAGCCAGACAGCTTTATCTCTGTCCGGCCCCTCCACGAAGTCCCTCGCCTGCCTGCAGTCACCAACCGACCCCCAGTGCCTCTCCATTGCTTCCTCGGTCCACCTGTCTAAGACGACAGAGACTGTCTTCCTACTTATGCCTATCGCAGGCTCCGGGCCACAGAACGGCCGCCTGGAACCGAGTTTGGCGAGATTATACGCCACCTCATTCCCCGCCACGCCACAGTGTCCCGGAACCCACACCAGTTGCACCTCCTTCGTCCTGGCTAGCCCCCTGAGGGCGTCAGCGCACTCCTGAACCAGGGGTGACCTGATTCTGGCTGCGCAGACTGCCCGGAGGACTGCCTGGCTATCCAAGCAAATGCACACACATTTCTCGGGACTCATCTTCACATCCTGTCTATTGGCCACAGACAGGATAGCATACGCCTCTGTTTCGAATGCCGTGGTGTATGCGCCAAGAGCATAGCTCTCGCGCACCCCCAGGCGCTCGATGTATATTCCTGCCCCGGAGGATTGCTGGTCCTCCAGCCGCGATCCGTCGGTGAAACAGACCAGGCTTGCGGGCTGGAATGCAACCTCATTTTCCCTCCACTGATCCCTACTGGGGATCCTGAGGGTGTATGGCCTAGTCAACCTAATATCGTCCTCGGCATCCCTCACCTTTATGGCGGAAATCGGAATTTCCTTTTCCACCTCCTTGGCGACTCTTGCATGCCCTATTACTGCTCCCTCTCCGCACCAGTTACCTGAGTCCCGGTTTCTAAGATCCGACGCCATAGCCTCCCTTCTGATACAGATGGGAAGCGGTGGCAGCATCAACAGGACCTCTAGCGCGGCTGAGGGTGTCGTCCTCATAGCGCCTGTAATACCCAGGATAGCCAGCCTTTGGAGTTTGGCCAGCTTCCTGCTGGTTGTTTGGTTCACACCACACCACCAGACCAACGCCCCATAGAGGATTCTCGGCCTGACGATCGCAGTGTAGATCCAATGAAGGATCCGGGGATTAACTCCCCAGGTCCTCCCTATCACACGACGCAGCTGCCAGAGGGTCGCTACTCCCTTCCTCACAACTCGTTCTATTTGCGACCCCCATGTTAGTTTCGGGTCCAGGATCACCCCCAGATATTTGACCTCCCGCACTAAAGCTAAAGGTTTTCCAAACATCACGGGCGCCCTGAACCCCTCTACCTTCCTCTTCTTGGTAAATAGGATCATCTCCGTCTTCGCCGGGTTTACGGAGAGTCCCTGCTCACCACACCACCTTTCGATTATGCTACAGGCAGCTTGCATGCACTCACAGACGACGCCGAGGAATTTGCCGGTGACTAAGACCAGCCCATGATCAGCGTACGCCTGGGCGTAGAAGCCATTCTCAGAGAGCCGCTCCAAGAGGCCGTCCATGACCAGACACCATAGATGAGGCGAAAGGCAGCTGCCCTGGGGACAACCGCCCGTCACCCCAACGGCCAGCCCTCGGCCCCTCAAGGTCAGCGACACTCTCCTGTCCTCCAGCATGCTCGCCACCCAGCTTATTAGGGACCTCGGCGTTCCCCTATCCTGTAGGGCGTTACAGACCGTATCCGTCCTTGCCTTATCAAAGGCCCCCTCCACATCGAAGAACACAGCGAATGTGCTCTCCCCGTAGTGTAGGGCCCTTTCCACCTTCCGCGTCACAGCGTGGAGCGCCGTCTCCGTCGATTTCCCCCGCTGGTACGCGTGCTGACCTTTGTGGAAGGGATGATCCTTGAGGATCCCTCCCAACATAAACCTATCATACCTATCAAGAGTGAGATACAAAACCATGGATAGTCAAAAGAGAGAAGGAGACAGTACATACCTAAGGGCAATTGCTATTATTAAGAATGTAAACAAAACCTCAAACTTATTTGCTTACTGTTTTGGACTTAGGTTAATTTTTACAAGTGAACTTAGATGAAGAGGGTTGTTTATTGGTATTAAACCTTAAACTACAACAAAAGTGTAATTAGCGCCTTTCCAAGGTTTTATAGGTGTGCATTACAAACAAACTGTTTATATTCCAAACCATGCAAACTGTTAGCTACAGAGTGTTCATAAGTTAGTATTATGTCCATATATTAACTGTGTTTTTCACCCTTGAAGTTAACAAGTTGTCAGAAATATAAAGAGAGGTTTAGAACCGTCTCACTTATATATATATATATATATATATATATATATATATATATATATATATATATATATATATATATATATATATATATATATATATATATATATATTTGTGTGTGTGTATGTTTTACATCTAAAAATTGAAACTGGCCCCGGATATGGATTCTAGGGGTCCTAGTTTGGGCTGATTTGAAGAATTTTTTTTTAATTGTAAAAGTCGAGACCCCCTCATTAGGGAATTGAAGAAAAATCACTAAAATCGAAACTGTTCCCGAATATCCGTTCTAGTGGTCCTGGTGCGCGCCCATTTTATGTGCTTCTCATTCTGTGAAAATTCACTAAAAATGAAACTGACTCCAAATATGCGTTCTAGTGGTCCCATTTGATGTGTTTCTCGTTCTATCAGAATTCACTGAAATTGATATCATTATAAAAAATAATTATAAATGCTGAGTCACGTGTTAATTACTTAGCACGCACAAAGATTAATACAAACTATTTGTGATAAAACATATGGTTCCTACATGTTGTTAATTGACTTTTACAATTACGAATATTGGTTGTGCTGATATATTTAGAGATAAAGAATAATTAGCTGAGCTGTGTAGAACTCTATAAAACACATTAAGTAAATGGCGATTAAACTAATTGAATACAGTGGTCATTTAAATACTATGTTGCCTGGTCACAATTTATTAAACAATTTGAAGCTGCTATTGCCAAAACAGTTTAGCTTAACTATTCGATGTATATTAAAACATAAATATAATGTGTTCTTTTATGAAGCGACCGTATGAATATACACGGTTATTCAAATTAAGTTTCACCATTGGTAACTTCGTTATAATTAAGAAAACAAAATTGTTTAAATTTGCAAATTTGTCGAGGCTATTTACATCGGCATTCTGTTTATTGAAAACGTTCAAAATAATTATTAAGAATCATTCAGAAACATGGCTGGAAGCTAACAATTTAATAACTACGCAACAATTTGGATTTAGAAATAATCATTTGATCAACGATGATTAGGCACACCTGATAGTACATTTAAATCGCTACTCCAGTTAGTGTTTGTGTAAGGTTCACGTTTTTTTCCATATGTACTCTGAATAATAGTAAACGCAACCCTTCGATGACACAAGGTTACAACCCTCTTAGTAAACAATAGAAGTAACCTATTATAATAATAACAATCGACTAACGGTCACATAATATAATTACATAGCTCAACAATCAATCACCTGTCGATATATTACTTAGCAGTTGTGTTATCTACTTAAGAGTAATCATGCAAAAGGCAAAAGGTTTATTACTTGTCAGAATGATGGCGAAGCCTTAATGTACGGGCGTAATGAGTCGGGCGAGCGGGTGCCAAATGTGTCCAGTAACAACATCACTAACCTGTAATTAAAAATTTACCTGAACACACCATTGTTCATCTAAAGCACAACCTAACATATATACGAGGGGCATTCAATTATTAGTTCATTATTCAATTACCAATTACACGCTCCTCTGAGCTACTCAACATCAATGACTATTTATTTTATTTAAGCTCCTTTGAGCAAGCTAACTTTAAGAGCAGTTTGGACATAACTCTCCACTGAGCAACTTCAACATAAACGTCAGTTCCTACTCAATGCTCCACTGAGCAACATTATAAACTCTTAACAACGCACATCAGTGCCTCAGAACTGCTTCTCAATAATGTCTCTAAGTGCTCAAATCATAGCTTCTCAAACAATAAATACTCAGACAATAATTACTCAAGTAGTTACTCACACGATAGTTACTTAAATAATAATTACTCAGACAGTTATCTAAACAATAGTTACTCAGATAATATTTAGACAATAGTTACTAAGATAATAATTAGACAATAGTTCAACCTGTGTGTTTAGTTAGGTGCTGTACCCGGCACTGGGTCCGCGCCGGCTTCCAGGAGTGCAATGAGGCAGAAATTGCCTCACCTAGGGTGCTCGCCTACAGCCAGAGCGAATACTGAGAGGTGCAATGGACACAAAGGGACCGGCCAAACAATGTGCCCCTTCCCAATATCCACTTCTACACTGGTCCTGACTGTGCAATGAGACAACGATGCCTCGGTCTAGCCACCAGATCGGCTCTTAAACGCAACCACTGTGTTGCCTCCGTGAATACTGAGAACTGCAATGGACAGAACGTTGAAGCTACGCTATGTCCCTCTCCAATATCCACGCCTACACTGGTCCTGGCTGTGCAATGAGGCAACGACCTCGGCCTAGCTAACATTTCGGCAAATACAACGCCTACACTGGTCCCTGACTGTGCAATGAGGCAACGACCTCAGTCTAGCTACCATTTCGGCTATCAATGCAACAACTGTGGTGCTGTTACGTAACCTGGGTCTAAGCATAACGCCCACCAGCATGATACCCTACTGGGTGAACAAACAGCGAAAGTGTCCCGCACACCTTTCAAACTATCATCACTTTACTTACAAACAGACTTTACTTTATTTGCTTACTGCAAACTGACATACTCAACAATTTATTAATATTGGCCTAACCTCGTATAAATAACAAATTCAATTTCAACTTTGCTAATTATCAAATTATTTCATAAAGCCCCATTTATTTGAATATGATAATTACTTCTCAATTTATACTTAGCCTTGTATAAATAATAAACTGATTTTAACTTAGCTATTTTTCACAAATTATTTCATAAAGCCCCTTTATTTGAATAAGATAATTACTTCTCAATTTATAACTTATCTTCGTATAAATAATAAACTGACTTTGAACTCTAGTCACAATTTATTTTCATAAAAACTAGTTATTATTAAATGCTTTTCTAAAATCATCCTCAATCATGTACTTATTGAAATTATTTCTCAATGTATAACTTAAACAAATAAGAACAGGTAAAATAAACGAACAAGCCATGTTCAATGAGATGAACTCACCTGAATAAATTTATATATAACGTGCACTGTAAATCTCACTAATATCGAGCATATTTTAATGCAGCTCAGATCATGATTCACGCACAAATGTGGAGGTATGCTTTATTTCAAACTAGTCCTCAAGTTTATGGATAAAGACGATGTGAATAGTGTGAGACCCTTGAATCTAAGAGATATAGTATTAAGACGCTATCTGAACTACATTGCAACCCCACAGCATGTGTTTCGTTCCGTAAACAATTTTTAAGCGCGTCTGGCTCAACTAACACTTTAGTTTTAATGGGACCACATATGTAAAACTTAACGTGAAACTTGTTCACATATTGCCGTGTCTATTTAATACCTACAGAGAATTTTCATAATAAAATAGACTTATGAGCAGGGCAAGAAAATACATTTCTTACATTTGTTTACTTCTAAGGAGCATATAATAATGTCGCTTTAGAAATATTGCTTGAAAAAATGTTAGCCATGATACTATTAGTCACATTTTTTTAACAATACCGATAGTAATAATAATAACTGTATTGTCTTTTAGATTATATACAAGTAATATTGGACTCTTCAATATATAGAGTAGGTATTAGGAATACAATTACAAGCGTAAATAAACAATCTGTTATACTTAGCAGACAAACCACACTTAGGCTAGTATAAGAAGAACACAACGACATACATTGTACAAACAACAAAACATTACAACCAAGACAAAAGTATAAAAATCACAGCCATAGATAATTTAGAAGACTATCCATCTAAATTCAACTTTCTAAGTTTATAGAAAAAATTTAGTTATTAAAATTTGAATCATTTAGTGAAAATTCACTACCATGAAGCACTTGCTGCGTCCCGAACTTTTTTATATTTTTGTGATATGAGACTGTTATATTTTATTCTCTTAATTAGAGGCTTCATTGAATCGTACGACCGTATCGAGGCCACTATAAGAATTAATTTTCAGTTGATGAATATTCAAATACGCCGTCAGCTATTTTCAGTCAGTCCCTTATTTATTAAATTGATAAAACGTACGTTTATAAATCAGAATAATAAATGAGATATAACACCATGATAAAGAACTGTACATTTGTATCAAAAACAACGTCTCTTTACCATAATGTCAAAAAGTAATGTTTTAGTGAATTTTCTTTTAAAAAATCGGTAATGAGGAGATTGCAACTTTTGAATTTTGAAAAAATAGACCCTTTATCTGATTCTTTGGCAGTAGCTTTAGTTAAGTTTATGATTTAACGGTCTATAATTTTTTGCTAATTTTCGTAGAAAAAATTCGTTAATGAGGTAACCGCGACATTTGAATTTTATAAAGATTTCTTCAAATGAGCGCAAACTAGGCCCCCTAGAACCAATATTCGGGTTTACTTTCAGTTTCTATCTGTTTCAATATATACAAGGTGACGTGTTTCTACGGTAAAGCGCAATACAATGGTTACTATAGAAGACATGAGAAAAAATTGTATATGTTAATTATAGGGTGTCTTAACTGCATCTTGTAAAAATATTTTGACAATCACACGCTGGTCCATAAGTTGTTGGTGATCCCTACAATTGTTTTTTTCGAACACCCTTATATTATTGCATTTTTGAATTTTTTATTGAAATCTAATGCATGTTTGTAAGAAAAAAATCGAGACGCAGTAAGTGCGTTTTGATAGCGAATTTACATTATATCCTTTGCTATTAATCTAAGCTTTGTTAGCTAGGATACCAGTTTTCTGGGAAACATTTTAAGTTGATTTTCGGAGAAAAAAAAATACATTTTCAAACAATAAGTAATTTTGATAAAATATGGTACATTGTTTCTACTATATATGCTATACGGATAACCAGATTGATGCCTGCTTGTTTACATCTTGTTTGTTTTACATAATGAATTGTATCAGTCGTGTAGAATGTATAAAAATTTACATAAAGAAAAAGGCTAATTTCCGGGTACTGTTCTTAACAGACTGATATCTATACCTCGTTAATCAATGACACCACTACCGTTGCAGATATACATATTTGTAAAAATACTATGTGCATACTAATCTTAAGAGAAAAAAAAAACAATTAAAGAACTTGGACAAGGTAAAATTCCCGACGCAGACGAATGACAAGCGGAAGTTTTAAAAAGTCTCGACGCAGCAAGTGCGTTATGGTAGTGAATTTCCATAAAAATCTTTTTAATAGCAAATATGCCTATTACAAATTGAACCTATATAGTAAAACTAATGTACTCTGTTTCATCAAATAAGCTTTTAACTAGACTCCCCAAAAAGTTTTTTGCATGAAAATTTACAAACAATTTTTTTCACAAAAATCCGAAAATCTTTTTTAAATAACTTATTAAACATGTATTATTATGCCTTTCACTTCTGAAAGACATAATACAGACTGTCCTATTTGGAACAATTGAGTTACGACAGTTCAATTTCTTTTCAGTTACTATTTGAGAACGCGCCTTATACGATATCTTGATTTTTTCATGAAATAATATAAACGAAAACCTCTATGAATGCGTCATTTGCATTAGATTCCGATTTTTTTTTTGTAAGAACGCCGAATCAAAATTTTTGATATGTGCTAAACGTTGCCAAACAATTGAAATAACTCGAAAAGAAACATGCTATACAATTCGATGGAAAATGCAAAAATGCAATAATATAAGGGTACGATTTAAAAAAAATTGTAACTTCAACGACTTATGGGCCACCTATGATTGTCGAAATAAATAAATGAGATTCAGTTTGAGATACCCTATAATTAACGTATATAATTGTTTCTCATATCTTATATAATAATAGTAATATTGAGCTGTACCGTAGAAATGCGTCACCCTGTATATATGTAAACAGACAAAAACCTAAATCAACCCCGAATATGGGTCCTAGGGTACTTAGCATGCGCTCATTTAAAACAAATATTTCTAAAATTCAAAAATCGCGGTGTCCTCATTAGCAAATTTCTTCAAATGTTGAAAGTAATTTTTCTGGCATTTATTGACCTTTTTGCACCAAAAAAACTTAGCGTTTCTCTGTAATATACAATAGATTTCGTTATCCACAAAAAATATTTTGCTTTTGTGCGTTTATTTGATCATCAGTGGTACACAATTTTTTTTCTTTAAGTGCCTATACCTTTTATTCTTTCACCCTATATAAATTTTGGTACATAGTTAACCTTTTGTGACATAAACCCGTGTCCAAATTTGGTTGCCCTAACTTTGTTATTTCCGGAAATATAAAAATTTGATAAAAGGAAACACAAAACTAGGCAGAATTTCCTGGATAACGAACCTATCCAAGCCATTTGCAAAAGGAAGGTACCAACCAAATTTGATCGAAATCGGCACATTATTTTTTGAGTTATCGCTGTGATACATACATGGCATTTGTTGAGGCTGATAATGGGCCATTAAAATTGTCTGTGGAATTTATTTTCTTTTTGTGTGTTTGTAGAGAAGATATAATAGGTTTCAAAGTAGTCGGAAGGCGAAGACCATCATCTCTCTTATTTAAACAATCGGGACGTTTTTCAATCTAGATTGCTTCGCGGATAATTTTCGTCTTGAAGTTGTAAACCGGTGCTATTGTTTTGGCATTATCGAAGTCTATTTTGTGCCCTGTATGAATATGATGCATGGCCAGCGTCGGTCGGATTTTCTAATTGCAAGGGTGTGTTCATATATTCTATTGTGGATGCGTCTATTTGTTTGTCCTACGTAAGTTCGGGTTGAAACCAACCCAATTCACCTTTGTCCACCGCTCTAAGGAGTAGGCAGATTGAGGCCTTAGAGTGTCCCTATATATTTCCTTTACTTCTTGAAAATGGCTCCAAAACAGGAGCCGAAAAGTCGAGTATTCATAAATTCTGGACGCGGTTCAACCCGACAACCAAGTATGTCTCACATTTAAGACCGCGGAAATCTTTCAGAATATATATATATATATATATATATATATATATATATATATATATATATATATATATATATATATATATATATATAAATTCAAACTTACCTTGGATATTCTGGATATGGGTCTAGTTTGCGCTCATTTGAAGAAATTTTTTCAAAATTTAACAGTCGAGAACTTCTCAATAGTGAAATCTTTTTGGAAAATTCACAAAAAGTACTGGTAAAAAAATATAAAAAATATAAAATATAATAAAATAATGTTTGCAACTAATTGTATAATTGTATAATTTGGGAGTGTTTCTATTCTCAGAAATTGAATATTTAAATTATACCTAAGCAATATGTGATAAAACTGAGGCAATGAAAGAAAGTTACCTATGTTGTGAACATTGAAGAGATAAATAAGAGTCGTGGAAGATTTGCCAATTCTAACAGCAAAAACATACGCTAAAATTCCCGGACGCAGCAAGTGCGTTATAGTGGTGAATTCTAATAAGAATTGTACACTATTATTATACGGCATATCACTAAAATTAATTTTAAACTTACACAGAATGTGAAGATCGATTTTAGAAGTCCTTCTACGCGCACATTTGAAGAATTCTTTCGAAAGTGTTAATATCGATATCCGTCTCAAAGAAATCTTGTATCTAACTAATTTTGAGAAAAAGACCCAAAACTCAATTTTCTATGAAGTTAGAAAATTAAATTTTGCTAAATCTATAGATAGTGTAAGTCTCTTTAAGAAACTTGTATCACAGATTTGATTAACGTGACAAAAGATTTTCAGAGGGAAACTTAATTCATATTTAGAAAAGTGAAAAATTTGTCAAATTATAAAATAGGAGTTATTTGTCGATTCGTTTTAGTCAACTTAATTAAACCGTTTTTTTTTCAATATTAACAATAACAAAATGTGTGCTGAAAATTATGTTTTTAGACTGAAAGGCGACAATGTTATTCAGTCGTTTTAAACAAAAATGAGACCTTATTCAAAACCTATGAATTTTGTACACTATTGTTTCTCCAAATGTCAAAGTAAAACAAAAAAACGATACATTTATCGCGTGAGAACCGAATTTGGAACTTTCCGCGTAGAAGATAAGTACCCTACCAATGAACCATGTGAGATACGTTAACTAACGCTTTGCATGAACCTTGACGTCAGCTCCATGCCCCGGGATATTTTAAATTATCTTAAAAGTAAACCTAACTATTAATCACACAATTAATGTAATTGTCACTTGAAACATATTTTGCGGCTATTTCGGTTTTAGATGACATCTTATGTTTACAGGTAAAACAACAAACTGTTTTAACATATTTTTTATAGAGACGTGAAGTGATTTTATTTACATTTCCACAGTATTATGCTACACTTTCAGGCTAAAACTGTATTTGGGCCGTTCATCAAGCTATAAATATAGTGTATTTAAAAAATTGATTCCCCCAGTTAAAAAAACAATCACTTGGCAAAATTTTCATTTCATGTTCTTTGTCATTTGCGATATTTGTGGCCGAGATCTCACGATTGTTGGTTTGGTTAGTATGTTTTATGCCTCTTATTAATTTTTTTTTTTGGTTACCGTTGATGTATGCTTTATACCTATTGTATGACTCAATATACGCATGGCAGCTAACTACACTGTCTGCCAGGCATTGGACTTTAACCACTACGTCGTTTCAACGCATGTCGTTCAGATTTTATTTTCAATTTGGAAAAAACTCTGAATTTTGTGAACCAAATTACTTATAATTCACAACGTAGGTTCATTTACACCATTTCTAGCCACATGTAAAATATCATTCCAGTTACTATAATACTTTCCAAACTATAGCGTATTCAAAAACATTTTTGTATATGTCTAGCTGATTTACGAACTCGTTCGTGGTCCTAATACAATGAAGATATGAGCCAAGTTTCGTTCAAATCAGTTGAGTATTTTGTGAGTTATCGCTCGGATACACACACAAATATATATATATATATATATATATATATATATATATATATATATATATATATATATATATATATATATATATATATATATATATATATATATATATGCAAGCGGGCGTGGGATTTGGGTTCTAGGGGCCACAATTCGCGCTTATTTTAAAAATTTTCCGAAAGTCTTATTATCGTTACCTCTCTATTAAGGAATTTTCTTAATGAAAATTCACTAATACAAAATATTTAGTATGGAAGGGTTTCACAAAATAAAGCCCAGAAGAATTGATGAATTGAAGACGTATTCTATTAAACAACTTGCCTGTTTGTATCGAATATTCAAGATCAAACAGACAGGACGCTTCCTAGAATACATGGTTAGAAGAAAAGTGCATAAGAACGAAATACGTCATCCTAACAACTACAATACAGTCCAGTCAATCAAAAATTGCGACTGGGAAAGCCAACTTCATCTGGCTGAAAGAAGAAGTCAAGAAATGATTTGCGTTTGGTGATAGTTGGTATTTTTATATTAAGGTAGTACATTCAGAACTTACCTGTGTGTTTTGTTTCTTTAACGTCCGCCTATTTCCATAACTATGGCCAATCACCGACGCCAGGGAGCTGTTTTACCTCAGTATCATGGACATTTTGCCGAACCCCTGCCTTTATGTAAAGAGGGTAGGAATCTTTTACGCGTCTAACATTGCATGGACACGGGACCGACGGCTTTATGCTCCCTTCGAAGGGCGGAGCGTGCAGACATTCAACTTGCTCAAATACAATACCACAACGTCGGTAGATGTTAATGTTCCAGTACGTACGGAAAACTGAAAGGAGAACCCTGGGATCAACCCCAGTACCCTTCGGTTCAGAGGTACACGTTCTTACCACTGAACCACCAAGACTCTCAGAACTTACGTATAAATTACATCTCATAGTGAGATATTTTTTCGGTTACAAATAGTATGTACTAACCTAACACCTGTATAACATAACACTTTCTGCGTTCAGACGTTTAAAAGTATTACATAATTAATAGAATTGCCATTCAAACACATACAACGACTGTTTAGGTCTTATATGATGGCTTATGTTTGAGTTTAAAGATAAGAGACTATTTTAGCATAATTTTTATAGAGACTTGACTTGATTTTGTTTGGCATTCTACTATATTATGCTACACTTTCAGTCCAAAACCACAGCATAATATATTCTATATGATATTCTATATAATATAATCTATGCTGTGCTCAAACTATATTTGGGGCCGTTCATCAAGTTACAAATATAATGTATTTTAAAAATTCATTGAATCTCCCAGTTAAATAATAATAATCTCATAGTGAGATATTTTTTCGGTTACAAATAGTATGTACTAACCTAACACCTGTATAACATAACACTTTCTGCGTTCAGACGTTTAAAAGTATTACAGAATTAATAGAATTGCCATTCAAACACATACAACGACTGTTTAGGTCTTATATGATGGCTTATGTTTGAGTTTAAAGATAAGAGACTATTTTAGCATAATTTTTATAGATACTTGACTTGATTTTGTTTGGCATTCTACTATATTATGCTACACTTTCAGTCCAAAACCACAGCATAATATATTCTATATGATATTCTATATAATATAATCTATGCTGTGCTCAAACTATATTTGGGGCCGTTCATCAAGTTACAAATATAATGTATTTTAAAAATTCATTGAATCTCCCAGTTAAATAATAATCACTTGGCAAATTTTTATTTTCATGTCGTGTGTCATTTTCCATATTTGTGGCCGAGATATCACGATTATTGGATCGGGTAGTATGCTTTATGCCTGTTATTTGTTTAGTTTGATTACCGTTGATGTATGGTTTATACCTGTTGTATGAATAAATATACGCGTGGCAGTTAACTACTCCGTCTGTCAGTCATTAGACTTTAACCACTAAGTACTTTCAACGCATCTTTTTCAGATTTTATTTTTAATTTGGACAAAAATCTAAATTCTATATACCAAGTTACTTAAAATTCACAACATCGGTTTACTTACAACATATCTAGCCACATCTAAAGTCTAATTCCAGTAACTCTGATACTTAAAAAAATATAGTGTTTTCAAAAATATGTTTGTATATTTTTGAGGGAAAAAATACCCGTTATAGGTGATATACGAACTCGTCCGCGGTCTTAATACAATGAAGATATGTGCCAAGTTTCGTTCAAATCAGTTTAAGCTCTGCTCTGGAATTCTTTCCTAACTCTGTTCAACACGTCAGGCGTTACGTTCCTAATTTCTGTTGTTATTTTCATTTTCAAAACATCTAAATCAGCAGGTTGCGTTTTCTACATTCTGTTTTTAAGGTATCCCCATAAAATGAAATCAAGAGGTGTAAGATCTGGTGCTCTAGCGGGCCATTCTATGAATCCTCTTCATCCAATCCGTCTTTGTGGAAAGACTTCGTGTGAATACTTCTGTACTTGAAGCGCAAAGTGGGGCGCGTCTTGTTGAAACCATATCTTTTCATGGGGAATATTAGGTTCCGTTACATTTGGATACAAATCTCCTAACATTGGGACAACCTGTTCTCTTAGCATTTCAAAATATCTTGGACTGTTTAGATTTTCTATAAAAACAGGTAACTACGTGATCATCAGTGATACCAGCCCAAACGTTCAACTTCTGAGGACGATAAGTGGGTGTTTGTCGCATCCAGTGGGGGTTTTCGGCAGCCCAGTATCTGAAATTTTACTTGTTTACATCGCCACTCAAAATACACGTTGCTTCATCGGAAAACAGAACGTCAGCAGAAAAAATATCATTTCTATGTAACATGTCCCGCAGTTGTTTACAAAATTGCAGTCTTCTATCAGAATCACCGTTAATCAAATCCTGAACGTCTTGTAGTTTATAGAGATCCATTTTTAGTTTTTGAGACACCTTAAAACTGTTGATTGACTAACATAATTTTTACGTGCAACTTGACTGGTAGAAGTTGTCGGTTCTTCTTGAAAATCTAATAAAATATTGAGTTTCACATCTTCTTCAACAAACCTGGGTCTCCTAGGCAGTGGTTTAACGTGTCCATAATCACGAAACTGTCAATGTATCTTGGACACAATTCCCTGGGTTAGTGGGCGCAAATCTGGATGTTTTTCATTAAATAGGTTAACAACTTGTGCCTGTGTTCTACACATATCACCATATCCAATCAACATTAATATTTCTGTTCGCAGAGTTTCAGTTAAGTATCGCATTATTAGACTAAAAATTTATTGAAATTATGGAAACAAAATTACGAATAATTTATTAGGAGACGTGCATTCAACACAATACACCACAAAATAAAACAACTGTTAAATTTCACCTTTCACACTGCAAAAATTGGTAGTTAATAAGAAACGATTAATGATACCCAGTACGTTTTAGATAAAAGACAAGATCAGAAATTTAAGATAAGAGCCAGTGAATTTCAAAGCAGATTAGTTCGTTGTGTGCAAGTGAACGGAGAACACTTTGAACATCTATTATAAGAAAAGGACGTTTTTATTAAGTCTATTTTCGAAATTTGAATTTCAGGGTAAACTGTTTAGTTTTAATATTCCGGTATTAAATTTTCAGCCTGCATTGAAAACTGTAATATTAGATCATACAAATGGGGTATCTTCGCATTCAAAAAAATGTGATCCATCGAACTGTTATGAAAAAATGTAGGGTTGCTATTTAAAAAAATATGGAGAAAGTGGTGGGAGTTTAATTTCTTAACTATAACTATAAGATAATGTTCGACAAATTAAACTTCACGTGTCTCAGCGTTTTCCACAAAAACTATTTTTTTGCTGAATAATGAATTTTATTCCATAAGTGTGTTTCACACCGAATATATATATATATATATATATATATATATATATATATATATATATATATATATATATATATATATATATATATATGTATATATATATATATATATATATATATATATATATATATATATATATATATATATATATATATATATATATATATATATATATATATATATATATATGCTGCTGGTTTAGCCTGGCTGTGTTCGAACTGCAGAGCTGGTGCCGCTGCTGCTACAAAATCAACAAATCGTCCCACTGCTGCTGGAGACGGAGGATGACGGCGTTCGCTGACTACCGTGGCCGTAGTCGATGAGGACGCTGCGGGTCCACCAGCTGTACCTGGGGCTGCGCAGCTTACTCTTCCTTTAGGCTCTGACATGCGTTCTGAAGATACGAGTCTTACCGGAATTCTTAGAGAGATTTGGACGGAACTGAGGACGCTACGGGAGTCTGTTATGTTTTGTTCAAATAAGATTTCCGATTTTGAAGTTGTGATGAAGGACTTTAAGACCTATACAAAAAAGGTGGATAATCTGCAAGTTCAGGCTGAAAAATTTTCATCGGAGTTTATGGCACTTAATACGAGAATTGATGAAATGGAACAGTTTTCTCGAAGCAACAATGCTGAAGTGTTTGGCATTCCACAGAAGAATGGGGAAAATCAAATTGAGCTGGTACAGAAAATAGGAGAATTTACAAATTTCCCAGTAGAGCGTAGTCATATTGACATTGTATACAGGGTGCGTACAAGAATCCCAGATAAACCTAAAACTGTCGTGGTCAGATTTAATTCACGGAACATTAGAGATAATTTTCTCGCAGCTTGGAAGGTCGGAAGAACTTCTTTGGGAGATGCTGGGCGTTCTGGTGTGAATATTCAGGGGGTTGGTGATGCACTTTCAATTAGCGAACATCTGACACCTTCGAATAAGCTATTGTTGGCAGATGCAAGAAGGGTTGCAAGAGAGAAGAGCTACCAGTTTATTTGGGTAAAAAACGGCCAAATATTTATGCGAAAGACAGAGCGGTCTCGAGTTATACATATTCGAGGTTGGGATGTTTTTGACAAGCTGTAAGTTTTAGTTTGCTTTTGATACTTTACAATTGTTTATTTTCTTTAAAATTTAAATGGCTCTTAGTGTTTTTTATCAAAACGCCCGCGGTTTAAGAACTAAACTTTTAAACTTTAGACTAAATTTGGCTGCAAATAACTTCGATATTGTTTGTGTGACGGAATCTTGGCTTCTGGAAGGGGTTTTGGACAATGATATAATAAACCGGAATGACTACACTGTGTATCGTAGGGATCGCGCATCTTCAGCTTCACAAAAATCTGGGGGAGGCGGCGTGTTAATCATGGTGAAAAATACTTTCAACTCATCGTCTGTTCTGCAATTACGAACAGACGTTGAGGATCTTTGGGTATTGGTGACGCTTGGGAATGGTACAAAGCTTTATGTAGGATGTGTATATATTCCTCCACAGTCGGAAGACTTATTGCAATGCTTTTCTAGTGGCCTGGGTGATATCATTGGAACAGTTGGCGATTCACCACTTCTTTTGTGCGGTGACTTCAATCGTCCTAGAATAGAGTGGAAACGACTGGCAGATACAGCAGCTTTAATGCCAGCTAACTTTGAAAATAGCTCTGTGCCTTTGCTTGATGCCTTTTCTTTATGTAATTTTAAGCAGTTTAATTATGTTACTAATGTAAATCATAGAATACTTGATCTTGTTATGTGTAATGAAGAGATTGTTGAGAGCTTATTACACTGTTGTTGTCCTCTCGTAGATGAGGACGTTCACCATCCTGGTGTTGAATTCATGCTCTCTATGAAAGCTGTACATTGTTTAAAAAGGGCTGATAATAGCTCTTTTAATTTTAAAAAAGCAAATTACCCTATGATAAATCATATTCTGAAAAATATTCCTTGGCGTGCCCTGATGGAAGGTTTGGAGGTTGATCGTATGGTTGGAAAGTTATACTCTGTTATCTTTGATTGCATTAAATATCACGTCCCAATGATCCGAATAAAGAAAAAATATCCTCCATATTTTTCTCCATCAACAATTGAGAGTATCAAAGAAAAAAATAAGTATCACAAAAAGTGGAAACTTTATAAAACACGGCCGATTATAGTTCCTTTAAAATGTTACGGGCTCGTTGCAAGCGGCAAATAGCTAATGATCATGACCACTATATCAGACTGACCGAGAACTCAATTGCTTCGGATTCCAGCCGTTTTTGGCGTTATATCTCATTAAAGAGGGTCAATCAAGGTATACCGTCTACGATGACATTAGATGAAGTATCTGCTTCATCGGGAGGGGGTATTTGCGATCTTTTTGCCCACTTTTTTAGAAGCGTTTATGAAGATGGAGATGACGCACCGTATACGGATGATACAGATGTGGGTATTGATTCACGCTCTCTGTCCAGCATTTATATTACTGCAGACGAGATACTGGATTCTTTGGCAAGGCTTGATGATAAAAAGGGTGCTGGACCTGACGGGTTGTCGCCATATTTTGTAAAGAGATGTGGCGATTCTCTGTTAGAACCCCTGATGTTGATTTTCAATAGATCCCTGCATTCTGGCATTTATCTCATAAAATGGAAGACTGCCTCTGGTATTCCTATACATAAGGGTGGTCCTAGGAAATGTATGAAAAATTATAGTCTGATCAGTATCTTAGATGTATTTGGAAAATTGTTTGAATCCCTGGTATATGTAAAGCTTTCTGAATTTGTCAAACAAAAAATTATTCCAGAGCAACATGGTTTTAATAGAGGCAGATCCTTGACACCAACTTAACTTTATATACAGAATTTCTATTGAGATCTTTGGAAACAGAAAAGCAGGTGGATGCTGTGTACACCGATTTTTCCAACGCCTTTGATAAAATTAATCATGGCATTTTGTTGAGAAAGCTGGAGGTGATCGGTGTGCATGGAGTTCTTCTGCGTTGGGTTAGTTCGTATATTAGAAACAGATCTCAATTTATATCCGTGTTAGGTTACGAATCTATCCCTTACGAATTACCATCAGGTGTACCCTAAGGATCTCACCTTGGACCACTATTATTTCTTGTATACGTTAATGATATAAATACTTGTTTTCAATTCTGTAAATTTTTGATGTATGCCGACGACCTCAAATTATTTATTCCTATTAATTGTGAATAAGACTGTTTGCGTTTACAGGCCGACCTTAACAACTTGACTAATTATTGTAGCATAAATCAGCTTTACCTTAATTTAGATAAGTGTAGTGTTATAACTTTTACCCGTGGGAAACTATGGCAAGAGTTTCCGTATCTCTTAGATAATAATATTGTTGCGTTTTCTCCGGGTTCTGGATAAGTGAGACTTTTAATTTTAACAAAACAACTTTATTTACACTCTAAATATGGATACAATAAAATTTCTAGAATGTCTCTCTCACAAAACACTTCATTTACTGGCCTTACAATTACTACTCTCAACAAAAGTCACTAATCTGGTACTACAGTCACTACTCTCTTAACACTTTACACTGCTTCTTCAAGTCACTACCACATTATCTTACTGAACTGAACTAACTCGGGCTGGCTTGCTCTCGCTTTTATATACTCGCCGTACCTTCCCCTCCTTTCTAGAGAGTTCCCTTCCAGAACGTTCCAGGACCTTCTTTTACTAGAAGGTTCTGTGAATACAGATCGGTCCCGTGTGTATACAGGGGGATGTGTATACAGGATGATCCAAATGTGGTCACCACTCCTATGTTACACAAGAGGTGTTTCTCGAACTATAAGATCTCTCTGCGTATACAGGGTGTAAGGGTTCTCTGCGTATATAGGGTGTATATACAGGGTGTTCTTAATGTGCAGACCTCAGTTATCCGTTCCGACGGGGTACAAGTTGGTAACTTCGTTATTTCTGGTCCTAGAGGGTTGAGACTTCGCCTGAGGGGGGTCACCCCAGGCACCCCCAGGGGGGTGGGGAGGCGGTGTTGCCAGATTGTGCAAAAATTCCCAGATGTTGGGGAAATTCTGGAGATGTGGCAACACCGCACCTACGTCTATTGAAGTGCTTTGTAACACTGCCCCCCTCCTTAAGACTGTTCGTCCCGAACAGTATTTACCGGCCGCCAACTTGGGGGTTCGTTGCCCCGATAGGGACTCAACCTCTCTATGTGAACAACTTTGGGTTTAGTTCTTGGAGACAGCTGGATTCTGTAGACTAGGTCGTTAATTTTCTTAGTCACCAAGTATGGCCCTTCCCATGGTTTCTGAAGTTTGGGACTGAGGCCCTTTCTCCTTGTTGGTTGGTACAGCCACACTGCATCACCTTCCTTGAATGTATGGGGTGTTGCTCTGCGATCCAGGCGCATCTTCATCCGGTCACTGCTTAAGAGGAGCCTATCTCTGACACATCTGTGTATAGTGCGCAGTTTTCCTTCTAGGTCGGCGACATACTCAGGTAACGTAGCTAGGTCCGCTATGTCCTCGTTCGGTGGTGGTCTCGTCATGTCGATTGGTAACCGCATCTCTCTGCCGGTCAACATCATGGATGGAGTGTAGCCGGTAGATTCATGCTGAGAGCTTCTGTAAGCTAGGAGGAACAGAGGTATCAGCTTGTCCCAGGTTCTCTGATTCTCGTCGACAAACATAGCAAGATACTGATTGATGGTCCTGTTATGCCGTTCTACCATGCCGTCTGATTGAGGGTGGAGTGGCGTTGTTCTCGTTTTCTTTATGCCTAGCAAGTCCATTAGGCTCTTCCAGACCTCTGATTCGAAATTCCGGCCCTGGTCGGTGTGAATCTCCAAGGGTACGCCATGCCGTGATATGACATTTTCCATCAGGGCTTCTGCTACGGTCGTTGCCTCTTGGTTGGGGATCGGCGCAACTTCAGGCCATTTCGAGAAGTAGTCCATCGCCACCATTATGTATCTGTTCCCAGACTCCGTGATGGGAAAAGGTCCTGCGATGTCTACGGCAACTCTCTCCCACGGTGTACCTGAGATGTACTGCATCATTTTTCCTCTGGATCGGGTCTTTGGTCCTTTCTTTGAAGCACATTGGTCACACCTTTTGCACCATTCTTCCACGCTTCTTCGGCAGTTTATCCAATAGAAGCGGTCTCTCACTCTGGCAAGAGTCCTGTTGACCCCAAAGTGGCCTCCACTTCTACTATTGTGTAACTCTTGAAGAACACTGCTTATGCACTCACTTGGCACAACGGTCTGGTATATACAGTCTCTACCATCGGCAGTTTCCCATTTTCGAGTGATCATGTCATTCTTTAGACACAATGAGTCCCATTGTAGCCAGTAGCCTTTAACCTCCGCCCCAAACCGGGACACATCGTGCCACTCAGGTCTTTTCCCCTTTTGTAGCCATTCTCTAATATTTTTCAAGTCTGGATCTGTCTTCTGTGCGTCTCTGATGTATTCAAGATTTACGTCTAGATCGGTGTTATTCTCCTGTCCTGCCACCAGTTGTTTGATCTGATGAGTTACTTTGTCGATCTCTTTGTTCTCTTGTCGCTCGCAAAATTTACATTCATGCACTGAACATGGTCTTCTTGACAGGCTGTCTGCATTGGCGTGACTTCTTCCTCTTCGATGTTCAATCCGGAAGTCGTAGCTCTGCAGTTTCTCTATCCATCGTGCTATCTGTCCTTCGGGATTTCTAAAGTTCAGAAGCCATTGCAGAGCAGAGTGATCTAACCTCACGCGGAATGTTCTTCCGTACAGGAAGCTGTGGAAATGTTCGATGGATCTTACAACTGCCAGCAGTTCTTTCCGGGTTACACAGTAATTTCTTTCTGCTTTTCCGAACGTTTTGCTGAAGTAGCCTATCACAACTTCTTCTCCGGCTTGGAGCTGTGAGAGTACTGCCCCAATGCCATACTGGGAAGCATCGGTGTCCAGTATAAACAGTCCTTCGTCCTGAGGATAAGCCAGCACAGGAGCAGTGAGAAGACGATGTTTGAGCTCTCTAAAAGACTCTTGGCAATCTGGTGACCAGATGAACTCGGCCTTATTTTCAGTCAGGCTATGCAGAGGTTTCGCAATGCTGCTGAAGTACTTCACAAAGCGTCGGTAATAGCTGCAAAGTCCCAGAAAACTTCTGACCTCATGTTTGTTCTTCGGCACAGGCCAGTCTCTTACTGCCTTTATTTTCTCTGGATCAGTTTCTATCCCTTTCTCAGAAACGACATGTCCGAGGAAACTCACTTTCTTCTGGAAGAGGACGCATTTCTTGGGATTGAGTTGCAGATTGGCACCTCTCAGCCTGGAGAAAACCTGCTTCAGATTCGACAGGTGTTCATCGAAAGTCCTTCCAATCACCATGACATCGTCGAGATACACCAGGCATGTTTCCCATGTAAGTCCTCTCAGCACTAACTCCATTAGTCGCTCGAAGGTGGCAGGAGCATTACATAAGCCGAATGGCATGACCTTGAATTGGTACAACCCATTCCCGGTTGAAAAAGCAGTCTTCTCCTTATCGTCTTTATGGAGTTCTACTTGCCAGTAGCCACTTTTCAGGTCTAATGTAGAGAACCACTTTGATCCGGCCAAAGTGTTCAAAGTGTCGTCGATCCGGGGCAGGGGATAACTGTCTTTCTTGGTGACATCATTCAGCTTCCTATAGTCCACGCAAAATCTCATAGTGCCGTCTTTCTTGGTGACCAAAACTACTGGGGACGACCAAGGACTATTAGACTCCTCAATCACACCATCTTCCAGCATTTCGTTAATCATCGCCTTGATTTCATCTTTATCTTCTTGCCGCCGTTGTTCTTCCTCTTGTCGTCTTCTCTCGTCTTCTTCGCGCCGTCTTCTTTCTTCTTCTTGTCGCCGTTGTTCGTCTTCTTTGCGTCGTCTTCTTTCATCTTCTTGTCGCCGTTGTTCGTCTTCTTCGCGTTGCCTCTTGAGGTCTTCTTTATCTTCTTGCCGCCGTCGTTCGTCTTCTTCGCGCCGTCTTCTTTCTTCTTCTTGTCGTCGTTGTTCGTCTTCTTCGCGTTGCTTTTTCAGTAAGTCCATCAACTCTTTGATTTCAGCCATCTTGTCGTAGTCAGTCGATCTGGTGTTTACCATTTACAGCTAGCTTGCTTGTTCACTTCTTCACTCACTTATCCCACACTTCTGACAACAAATTGTTGCGTTTTCTCCGGGTTCTGGATAAGTGAGACTTTTAATTTTAACAAAACAACTTTATTTACACTCTAAATATGGATACAATAAAATTTCTAGAATGTCTCTCTCACAAAACACTTCATTTACTGGCCTTACAATTACTACTCTCAACAAAAGTCACTAATCTGGTACTACAGTCACTACTCTCTTAACACTTTACACTGCTTCTTCAAGTCACTACCACATTATCTTACTGAACTGAACTAACTCGGGCTGGCTTGCTCTCGCTTTTATATACTCGCCGTACCTTCCCCTCCTTTCTAGAGAGTTCCCTTCCAGAACGTTCCAGGACCTTCTTTTACTAGAAGGTTCTGTGAATACAGATCGGTCCCGTGTGTATACAGGGGGATGTGTATACAGGATGATCCAAATGTGGTCACCACTCCTATGTTACACAAGAGGTGTTTCTCGAACTATAAGATCTCTCTGCGTATACAGGGTGTAAGGGTTCTCTGCGTATATAGGGTGTATATACAGGGTGTTCGGAATGTGCAGACCTCAGTTATCCGTTCCGACGGGGTACAAGTTGGTAACTTCGTTATTTCTGGTCCTAGAGGGTTGAGACTTCGCCTGAGGGGGGTCACCCCAGGCACCCCCAGGGGGGTGGGGAGGCGGTGTTGCCAGATTGTGCAAAAATTCCCAGATGTTGGGGAAATTCTGGAGATGTGGCAACACCGCACCTACGTCTATTGAAGTGCTTTGTAACAATATTATTACACAGGTCACTTATGTAAAAGATCTAGGCGTTACCTTTGACAGCAAGCTGCTGTTCTGCAGACATATTGACAATCTTGCTACTGACAGTTATCGTATGCTGGGGCTTATGATGCGGCAGGGTGCAGTTTTACACAATAAAAAATGTTTTATTGCATTATACAATGCGTATGTTGCCAGCAAATTAAAATTTGCGTCTTCTGTATGGAATCCCCAGTATCTTGTTTACAAGGATCGTCTAGAGGAGATACAAAATAGATTTTTAAGGTTTTTTTGCTTTAAACTTAAGTTAGAATTTAATAATGATTACAAAATTATGCGATACTTTTTTGAAATTCTATCATTGGAAGAAGGCCGGCTTGTCTCAGACTGTCTTTTCCTTTTTAAAATAGTAAACGGTTTAATATACTCTCCGGAACTTCTAAGTCAGATACGTTTCAATGTTCCAAATCGACTTCTCAGGGTGGCTGAACCTTTTTCCTTGCCCTTTAGCAGAACTAACGCTGCTCTAAATTCGCCGCTGTCAAGAATGTTGAGAGCGGGTAATGAGTTCTCAGCCATCGACTGTTCAGTGGCTCATTGCTCGGGTATAAAAAAGCTCTGAAAGTCCGACTATTGTTGTTGCCTTGATTTTTTTGATTTCTTGATTCTTTATTTCCATCGATATTATAAGTGTGTGCACAAGTATGTGCATATTGTATTTACAACTTAAATTAAATATTGTTTTGATTTGTTTTTAGAATAATGAATGATGTTTTTGTTATCACTGCTATATTTGTATTTGTATACTCTGTATGTGATCCTATTTTGGGGGCAACCCCGTTGGTATCCAAATAAATGAATATATATATATATATATATATATATATATATATATATATATATATATATATATATATATATATATATATATATATGTAAATTTTAACGGACCTTGGCTTGGGTTCTAGGGACCCAAATTCACGCTCATCTGAAGAATTTTTTCAAAAGCTCCTAACCTCGCTAATAGCAAATTTATCATAATGAAAATTCGCTAAAAATATTTGTTTTGAGATGCTGCAACAGTGGTAAATTTCTACACTGCAATTGTTTTATTATTTGTATGCAATTGATTATCGTAAAGCATTTGTTGCTTGGGTACTTTTTTTGTACAGAGGTTTTACTGCTCTTATAAATTAAAAACAACTTTTGAATGTTGGTGGTTCCTATTATCATCGCAATTTCAGTAAATCCTCTTGTAAACAAAGTTGCTAAGTAATAAGAACCAAAGCCGTATTTCACAATTAGTTCTTGTTTTATTATTGTGCAACAAGAGCGTCGGATCACGTCATAACTAAAAGCTGATAGAAGAGACCGGCACATTAGACTGCAAGCTAGCTTAGTAATTTGAGTTTGTGAATATCGTATTTTAGCGGGATCTGATATCCAGTGGTGCTTTCAGGCTAAATGAAAGTTGGAGCATGTCCTAAATTTACGGATAGAGATCGGCTAATTTTCTCTTAACCATCCAAGTAAAATCGTAAATTCAGGATATAATATTTCCAGAGATAGAAATATATGTCTAACTTACGGGCTACTAAAGCTAGTCTGGATTGTAGTTGTTGCATATGCAGAGCGGCCAGCTGGAAATTGGGAATTTACACGATACATATTTCAGGAACCACTCGACGTTTTTTTTTTCTGAAACTTTTCACATGTAAGAAACAGAATGCGGTCTATTTAAGCAAACTATTTTCACAGTTCTGTGTCTTCCGGTTAGACCGGAAGTTGGCACAATCTTCGTTATTTTAAATAGAATACCCACGTTCTATCGAATTTTCATTAAGAAAAATAGCGAGGTCACGATGAAAAGCTTTTGAAAAAATTTCTTCAGATGAGCGCGAATTTAGGTCCATAGAACCCAAAACCAAGGTCTGTTAACATTTTTATATGTTTATATATATATATATATATATATATATATATATATATATATATATATATAATGTGTATGTATCCGAGCGATAATGAAAAAATACTAAACTGATTTCAATCAAACTTGGCAAAAATCTTGTTTGGGTGAAAACCGAGGTCTAGTTCGTTAATCAGCCTTTATGCTTAAGTTTTTCCGGTGTAAAATCAGGGAAAACTTTTTGAAAATTATCAGAGTAACTTGAATAAAACTTTACGTATGGCTAGAAATAGTGCAAATATACCTATGTTGTAAATTTTGAGTAATTTGGTGCACAATATGTAGAGTTTCTTCCAACTTTAATATTCGCAAAGACATGCGTTGAGACGACTTAGGGGTTAAAGTCCAATGCCTGACAGACAGAGTAATTAACTGCCAGGCGTAGATTGATTTACACAACAGGTATAAAAACCACAAATCAACGGTAACAAAATTAAATATATACCAGGCATAACACGTACCAGCCGAACCAATAATCATGAAATCTCAGCCGCAATTATGGAAAATGACGGACGACATGAAACTAAAAATTTTCCAAGTAATTGATATTTAACTGGGGGATTCAATCAATTATTAAAAGACACTATCTTTGTAGCTTTATGAGCAGCCTCAAATACAGTTTTAGCGTAGCATACATATATTATGCTATCGCATAATATAGTACGGATGTAAACAAAATCAATATAAAAATGATTCTAAAATAGTTTCTTTTATATTTAAACTTAAACATTAGACGTCGTATAAGACCGAAATAGTCGTGGAATGTGTTTCAATAGTAATTCTACTAATTAGTACGTATACTTTGAATATAATATCCTGGGCTTGAATAAGTCGATCTAATGTATCACCTAAACAAAACGTTTTTTGACGTATACCCCGATGGCTCAGACACCTCCTGCTTGTCTTATAAGCAGAAGGTTACGCGATCGAATCCAGTTCGATAAATATATGTTTTTGTATGTTTTATTTTGACGTTTGAAGAAACATTAGTGCACAGATTTCATACATTTTGAACAAGATCTCATTTTTGTTTAAAACGCCTGAATAAGTTTGTCACCTTTAAGTCTGAAATTATAATCTTGTTATTGCTGGTATTGAAAAAACCGGTTTGATTAGGTTGACTAAAACGAAATCGTACTGACGATTAATAAAGAAAAATAACTGATACGTTTATAATTTGGCAGATACTTTACTTTTCTAAATATGAATTAAGTTTCCTTCTGTAAATCTTCTGTATAACTTTAATGAAATTTTTAATACAATTTTCTTTTAAAGAGACTTACACTATCTACAGATATAGCAAAATTTAGTTCTTTAGCGTCATAGAAAATTGAGTATTCGGCATTTCTCAAAAGGAGTTAGAACGCAAGATTTTTTTGATATAAATGGTAACTTTCGAAAGAATTCTTCAAATGTGCGCGTAATAGGAACTCTAAAATCCATCTTCAAGGTCTGTGTAAGTTTAAAAGATTAACTTTACTAATATGCCGTATAATAATAGTGTACAATTCTTATGAAAATTCGCTACTATAACGCACTTGCTGCGTCCCGAAATTTTTTGTCATTGCAATCGATAGCTTATAAAATATTAATGTGACTTTATGAAACATACTGAGCTCTGTTGAGTTGTGTTTCTGGATGGGCTTGAACTTTTCGTTCTTTGGCCGCAGATTTATGAAAGACACTATAGGCCTAAATATTACGGTTTTCTAAATATTCATATTATAATGGAAGAAATGACAGTTGCAAACCTCTAAATCAATTGACGCCCCAAATAAACCTTCAAAAAAATGCATTATTTTATGTTCTGGAGTTCATAATCAAAGACACCGGTATTCAGTAGATAAGCAGAAAATCTTCAAAATTATACAGCGTGACTGCAAAAATCGTCAAAACTTAAATCAAAAAATATAGAATATCTAATTTTCGTGGAAACCCTTTTTTGCTTATGTAACTTATGTAGTTTGCTTATGACGAGATCACAATTTTGAGAATTTCAAAAATTTTCTTTAGATGAGCGTTGAAACCGCCAGAACCCACACTTGAAGCCGGTTTCAAATTAAATATATATATATATATATATATATATATATATATATATATATATATTACGACGGCCACTTGAGGTGGCCGGGGGTTAATACTAGTTTTCCCTAACCTGGGGAATTTCTAGATGACTTCCGGGACACGGCTTTCCTACGGGATCATGCTCGGACGCCAGCGTTTATAGAGTTTGTCAAGGAGTAAACGCGCTCCTGCTGGATGCCCCCCTTCTCCCAAGTCACTGTCAACGGATACGCTAGCCCAGGGTAGTTTCTAGTGGAGACAGGGTCCTCCTAAGCCAAGACAAAGTCCCCCGGGACTTCTGGTTCTGGTCTTTATTAAAGAGCTGGAGTTGAAATGTATTTGGATGGATATTCTGGGGAAACTAAATGAAATATCGAGTAAATTAAAATAAAATTCTATTGTCTAATTATATACACACGGTGGTAACGGGGTCCTGTTACCAAGAAGCCTAGCAATAATGGGCGGCCAGAGGCAGAGGTGGTTATTTGGCCTTATATTATGGTTACGCGCGGATTATACGGGGGCGGTAAAGCGGCAACGACGTTTAAGCGGTGCAGGGTGGTGGCAGGATAGTGGTTAATAGCGGGTGTTCCCAGGCGGGCATGCAACTTACGGGGTGCGTCGAACACCACATCGAGCTAAGCTAGCTGCGCACTAATTCGTATGGCACAAACAAGCATTAGCCAGGATACAGGGGGCGGATTCCCGGAGGGTCGTTTTTGACTGGAACGGAGAGTGCAATCACTCCAACCGTCCCGATACACTATTCCTCCGCTCGGCCGCTTCCCTTGTGATCCCGTGGGAATCGGAGCCTCGGGACCGTGGTCCCCTAACCACCCAGGCGAAGCCCGCGAGCACCGCCCCTGGCGATGATAGCGTGCAGCGGTTTTCAGCAGGCCCCGTCTCACCGCCCGAAGGCACCCAGCGCTGCGACAGAGCGTTAGACAATTTTACCACGGGCCTGCTAAATAATCTTCGACTGTCACGTACCTGGGGCTTTCCTCGGCGGCGATGCTCACACGGCAAACTCTCCGGCGGTGCCCTGCACTGGCCTTGCTCTATGCTTCTTCCGTTAAGCTGATTTTTTCACTCGGCGTATTCTACCACGGCTCCCTCACGGTCGACGTACTGGCTTCTCCACGGCGACACTCGTACTACCGATTCTGTCGCGGTTTCCGACCTCACCGCTATTCCTAGCCCTGCGCTCTCTGCGCGTGTCCGGCCTTCGGTGACTCCCGATGCATTCTCCTCGCGAAAGCAACCTCTGCGGCTTAACGTGTCGGGCTTCGCGTATTATTTTACCGGAGCGTACGCGAATATTCCCACCGTTACAATTGGTAATTATAGTTTATTACGCGGCTGCAGTTATTGTTGCTGCATTTATTATTGCGGTTTATTATCGAGCTAGATAATCCCTTTAAGATTAGTCACCCCGTGACAATATATATATATATATATATATATATATATATATATATATATATATATATATATATATATATATATATATATATATATATATACATATATATTTAATTTGAAACTGGCTTCAAGTGTGGGTTCTGTCAGTTTCAATGCTCATCTAAAGAACATTTATGAAATTCTCAAAATTGTGATCTCGTCATTATATATATATATATATATATATATATATATATATATATATATATATATATATATATATATATACATATGCCTGCATATCCTATGACTGCCTTAAGACAAGTGGCTCTACAAACAGGGATATCAAAGAATTCAATACATAGGATTCTGTTGAAACATAAATTCCACCCTTGCTCCATCTTATAAGTTCAACACCAGTAAGACACTAATTGGCCCAAAAGAGTTCAGTTTTGCGAGTTTATTTTAACAATGTGACAAGATGACATACGATTTTTGGACAACGTAGTTTGGACTGACGAAGCAAAAATAACCAAAAAAAGGCCTTTTAACACACACAAATCTCATTCCTGGTGCGACACAAATCTTCATGCAGTAAAATTACGGGATTTCTAAGAAAACTGTCAATTTAACGTTTTATGTGCTCTAAGAAATAATTGAGTAGTAAAACTGCATTTCTATCAAGAAATCTTAAATGGTATTATAGTATTATTAATTGTACAATTCAAAATATTTATCCATTTTAATTTACGTATTAAAATTTGCAGGCGAAAGATATTTAAACATACTGTAAGATTTAGATGATCAATATTTACGAAATTTACCTCTGGAAGAATACAGGCAAATTATTAATTAGCACGATGGCGCCCCGCCGCACAACGCCTTCCTAGGTAGTAACCTCTTAGAGGAAACATTTTATGACCAGTCGATTTCCAAAAAAAGGGCCTCTTCTGTGGCCTCGTCGTTCTCCTGATTTGGCAGCCCTGGAATATTTTATATGGGGAACTGTAAAAAATATCGTTTGTGTTAATCCAATGACCACAATAAAAGACTTTATGGCAACGGCAAGGAACGCAGTCAAAGGTGCGAAAAATGTTTGGAAACGCAGGGTGGACATTTTGAACATTTATTAAGAAAACTGTTTTCCTCTCTATTAGTAGTTCTTTTACTTATATCCCAAAATAGCAATTTCGATGCTTTCATCATTGACCATGGTTTTTTTTCTGTGTATTTTTGCCTTGATGCCAAATTTTTTTAATCTCTCTATTATTCGTTTAACACTGTTTAGTTACGGTTTCTGTTTATCGGGATATCTATCAGGAAACATTTTAAATGTTCTCGATACGACTTTGTTACGTTAGCCATAGATAACAAACCTATAAATTTAAATAATTCTGAACTTCTAATTAAATCGCCTTGCAATGAAGATGCCCATTATTTCGAAAACGACACATTTCCGGAGCAGACAATCTAATACAAAGTTATCCTTGCTATATACAGACTTGGAGACTACTTCTCTGACTTCACTGTTGGGTTTCACTTTAGTAAATGAAAGACGTAGCCAGCGCGTAAATTAACTGGAGAAAGTGGCCCTTCTAAATTCTAGATGTTCTAGGATGTTCTTTAACGTTTGTGTAACCGGTTTTGCTGCTTGACAGGATCCTTGGGCACATAAAAATTAAATTAATACAAAATCATGACTACAAATAAAGATCCGTTGCTATGTTAGAATGTTTTGATCAAAAAATTCTTTAAAAAATGAAAATAAAATGAAACAAAAGTGACGGATGTCACCTTCAAAATGTCTAGGTGCTGTGTGTCATTATTTAACATAAAGATAGAACTAACCTATGAAATAAGCAAAACACACACACATACAACAATACATAACTAAACAATAATAGTCTCCATACAATAAATATAGCTATCGCGAATGGTTTTTCCATTTTCCAGCTTGCTTCTTTATATCAAGGTAATAAATTCAAAATTTACTTATAAATTATATCCCATAGAATTTGACATATTAGATGACCAAATAAATATTTTAGTTAGTGAAGTGAAATTTAAAAAACACCTAACACAGACAAACAAAATTGGAAACCTAGAAAGGACAAAAACATTTACATAATCGAGAAAGAGCTCCCGCACAAACACATAACTTCTACACAAGATTTGAAAACTTAAGCGATACAATTTTTACAGCTGAAGAAATTTCTTTTCTAAGAAAGGATCTAAGTACTGCCCAAAATATACTGTCACATTTGTCTATGAGGATTAACTTTATGTAACTTTTATGGTCAGTTGTTGAACTCTCTGGAATGATATTTCTGGAAGCGACCAGAAGTGACAGGTGTAGAAAAGTGTAGAAGGTCTAGAATATCTATGGATAGTATAAATAGACGAACGGTACATAGAGTGAGTCAGTTCAATATTAAATTAGTGCGGTGTAGCACATAGTGATCATAGAGTATTAAGCGAGTGAGCAGTAAGTGTTGGTGTATAAGAAGCGATCATAGAAGGCGAATAGTAGAATATAGTTCTATGGTCATTTTGTAAGAAAGAGAAATATTTTAGTTGATACTGGTGTTGGAAAATAGTTGGTTATAATAAAATAATAGTTTGAAAAGCTGTGTTTTGTTAATCAAGAAATCCAGAACCCCGTAGAACGTGACAATACAAACAAAATTAAAGATATATCAGCTTCTGAATCCAAAATTGCTTCGATCTATAAGGCATTACGAAAGAATAAAAATACATGAAAATTTAAGACATTTCACTTCAAAATATGATAAACGTCAAATTAATGAAAATAAAATTGTAAAATCCATTCAGCATAAAATATCAGAAAATTATTTAGTTTTTACTAAAGCTGATAAAGGAAATAGAACTGTAGCTATAAATAAGGACGCATGTAACCTAAAAATTAATAATTTTATTACTGCAGAAAACTTTACAGAAATTAGGAGAGACGCAACAAATTCATTTCAGACAAAACTAAAAGATTAACTTAAAAGAACATCTCTGTTTAGTCAACAAGAAAACAAATATCTTTTATATGAGAGCCCACAACCACCAAATATGTACGGCTACCTGAAAATTCACAAGCCAAATTTTCCTGTGAGACCAGTAGTTAGCTATGTTAACTCACCTAATCATAAGAAAGCGAGCAAACTGGTTTCACTTATTAGAGAATACAATTACGTTTAAAATATTCAGTTAAGAATTCTTCTGAACTACACAAAATCTAAAAAAATTGGGATACAGCAAGTGCGTTATGGAAGTGAATTTTCATTAAAACGTTTTTAAAGAAAATGTATTTTTTTATTAAAGCAGGTGTCAAACTTGGTTACCCATATAACATATATTATAATAGAAACCGTGTACCATATTTCATCAAAATAAAATTATTGTTTGAAAATGTACAAAAAGTTTCCTAAGATAAAGTTAAAATGTTCCCGAGAAAAACTGGTTTCCTACCCAATGAACCTTAAGTTAATAGCAAGTTAAGTTATAGAAATTTAAAACAGTTAATGAAAATTCGCCACCAAAACGCACATGCTGCGTCCCGAATTTCTTTTCACACTAACATTTATTATATTTCCATGAAAAATGCAAAAGTGCATAAGAGCACGCGCTGATTGCGAAATTAATTTTATAAGATGCAGCTCAAGACACCCTATAATTAACATATACAAATTTTTCTCGTATATTAACAGATATATTGAGATTTCTTCTACGATAATTCCCTAAAAATTATAGACTACTAAACCATAAACTCTACTGCCAAAGCATCAGAGAAAGTTTCTATTTGAAATAAATTTTCTGAAAATATTTTAGTGAAATTCACTAAATAATAAGGAGAGGTACTTATTTTTTGAAATTACGTGTCAGATGAAAGAGAAATAGGAAATAAAAAAGTAACTTTGGAGAGATTGAAAGTAAGTTTGGTCACACCAAAGAGAAATTTGAAAGAACAAGAAGAAAGCAGCGTCATTTTCGAGGTCAGCTGATGCCAAGCAAAACTGTGACCGTATGACACAGGACTACTAGTATTATAAGGGATGATAGAAGAATGTACTAAGGTATTTATAGTTTAAGTAAATATTATTATATCGAGTTAGAGACGTGATCACGGAATAAGGGTTAGTGTAAAATATATTTGTGTTTCCTTGAGACTTTGACTAAATTTGAGTTTATGAGAGGGCAGTTATATAGTTAAATTTAGGTATAGAGATGAGTAGAAGCCTCACCTTAAGAAGAGAGTCAGCCGTAGACAGAGAACAATCAAAGGTAAGTGCATGGCATAAACCTTATAAATTTTAATAGGGGCGTTTACAGTGTACATGCTTTTTTCTTGTATTAAGATAATAATAGTAGTAATAGATCGCACAGAATTTATTATAACATAATAAAATAGCGCCCAAACGTGGGATTTTTTTGAGATAACTATACTGATTAACTATACATTACACAAGGATAACCAAGACACACAATAACATAACAATATATATATATATATATATATATATATATATATATATATATATATAAACTGATCCCGGATATGGGTTCTAGAGGTCCTAGTTCGCGCTGATTTAAAAAAAGTTTCACCATCGATACCTCGCTAATAGTGATTTTAAAAAAAATTCACTAAAATAGAGGGTTTCCATTTGGAAAAAATGACCTTTAGCTGTTTCTAAACACAATTTTTTCAACGGAAATTCACTAAAAACCGTAAAGGTAAACTGTTTGTTGGAGCGAGGCATCAGCTGCTCGAATAAGTCGTGTCTCACGTATACTGATTAAATGAATGCAGATAAATTTTCTTTTTAGTTTTGTTTATTGTAAAAATTAATTACAACTATATTAATATCAATAATTGTTTGCAAGTGCAAATATTAGAAATTACCTTTATTTAAAAAAATTATCTAAAAAAATTTTCAAATGCAACATATCTGAAAAATCTATAAAAGAAATTAATTGCTAATTACTTACTAAAACATTAAACAATTTAAAATTGCAAAGTAAAATACAACCAAACCTCGCAACAAAATAACTAACAGAATGTTAGCCCAATTATATGTCCACGGATAACTGGAAACATGAACACTGTCAAAGAGTTATTTTATACTGACAAAACCAACTGTGTTGTAATTAAACTTTTATGTTACATAATATTCAAATCAGCTCTGCAATTTTAACTCGAATGGTTGGATTTGCCCGTTTTGTAGAATAATGCAGTTAATTTTCTGCAAAACTAGCTCTCTGCTATGTCATTGCTGAATGAACTTCATTTATTTAGCCCGAGCATACTTCATCATTGGAAAGCTAATACAAAGTAAAACAGTCTGGACGCAGCATGTGTGTTATGGCAGTGAATTATCATAAAAATGTTTTAACAGCAAATATGTCATTTTTTATTGAAAGCAAGCATCAAATTTGATTACCAGTATAACGTATATAGTAGACACAATGTACCATATTTCATCAATAAACTTTTCGACAAAACTCCCAGAAAAGTTTTTTGCATGCACTAAACATTTATTATTATACCCTTCACTTCTGAAACACATAATACAGGCTGTTTTATTTAAAACAATTGAGTTACGACACTTTGATTCTTTAAATTCAGTCATTAGTTTACTTCTTGTGACGTAAACCCGTATACCAAATTTGGTTGTCCTAACGTTATTTCCGGAAATATAAAAAATTTCCAAAAGAAAACACAAAATTCTCCGGGAAAAACTGGGCTAATTTTCCTAGCTAACGAACTTATCCAAGCCATTTGCAAAAGGAAGGTATCCACCAAATTTAATAGAGATCGCCGCCTCTTTTTTTTTGAGTTATGGGTGTGATATATATATATATATATATATATATATATATACAGGGTGAAATTTCCTATAATGCTTCATCAAAAAGATACAGGGGTGTTGAAGTTGAATTTCAAAAAATAAAATTTCCCAATTTTTTTAAAAGTAGCACATATATTTTGCTGAAACTTCGCATGTGTAGGCTGCTATGTAAGGCGCGTATTCTACCATAACAATTGAATCGGCTAATCCAGCAGTGGCGCGCTTACCCACATGTCATTGGTTATCCCTCAAGAAAAAAATGGGTAAGCCGATGATATATTTTTAATTTTTTATTTTTTGAATCTTACTTTCATTCGTGAACAAAATGACTCTCCTGATAATTTTCTGTACGGCGCTTATTTTACGAGTAAGCAATGAATCAGGTGTTTTAGAGCACAGTTCATGATTTTTAACCAGTCGTTGTATGGTAGAAAATCGCAATGATACACTTTTATGCCTCCATTGGCCTGAATACACGCACGACATCTTTTTAATATGGAAAATTTAATGTCTTGGTAATTTTTTGTACGACGATTATCTTTGTTGTATTTTAGTAAGTAGTAGTCTGGTTTGCCAAAGTTGTCATAAACTGTCACTTGACGTTTAGGTTAACAAGTTATTAATTTGAATAGGTGTAAGTGGTAAACTTTATAAAATTGCAAAATTTTCTACTCTTTTACTTCTTATAATGGAGTACACCTCAGAAGAGTATGCAGATATAATTTTTATCTACGGATATGCTGATGGAAATGCTCTAGTTGCTTGTCGGGAATATCAACGTAGGTTTCCCACTCGCCGTCAACCTACACCAAGGGTTTTTCTCGATCGTTTTCAAAACTTCGGCAGTGCGGTATTGGACAACGTCCTGACGCTAGAGCTAATGGTCGAAGACAACATCAACTTGAAGACGAAGAGAGAGTGGTGGATGCAGTGATGGATCAACCTTCTACAAGTACTCGGAGGATTGCCACGCAGTTACAATATTCTCAAAGCTTTGTTTGGATAACTTTACATCGAGAAGCCTTACATCCATATCATCGACAGAATGTTATTTGCCTTCTACCTGGAGATAATGTGGATCGACGAGTCTTTTGTGAATGGATGTTGGAAATGAACAATCAAAATATATTATTCCCTAATCTAATCTTCTGGTCTGACGAATCAACATTTACAAGAAATGGTATTTATAGTTCTCATAATGAGCACGTCTGGTCATTGGAAAATCCACATGCAACAAGGACTCGCACATTTCAACCTAGATTTTCCATTAATTTATGGTGTGGTATTTTTAACGGCTCACTGTTCATGGAAGTCCAGCCACAACCTTTAAATTGATCTTCGTACTTAGCGCTCCTAGAAAACCGTGTAGAAAACATTCTAGATGACATTCCACTAGCAACAAGAGGTATAATGTGGTACCAGCATGACGGTGCACCAGCGCATCATAGTCGAAACGTTGTTATATGGCTACATGAACATTATAATGAAAGATGTATTGGCAGAACTAGACCAATACATTGGCCTGCAAGATCACCGGACTTAAACCGACTTGACTTCTATCTTTGGGGTGATTTTAAGCGACTGGTCTGCAGTGAACAAATAAATACACCAGAGCAGCTACAACAACTGATAAATAATGCTTTTCGTCATATTCAAGCAACAATGAATCCTCAAGACATTAAATTTTCCACATTAAAAAGATGTCGTGCGTGTATTTAGGCCAATGGAGGCATTTTTGAACATTTATTGTAATAAATAAATTAGTATAAGCCTGATAAAAGTGCATCATTGCGATTTTCTACCAAACAACGACTGGTTAAAAATCATAAACTGTGCGCTAAAACACTTACCTGATTCATTGCTTACTCGTAAAATAAGCGTCGTACAGAAAATTACCAGGAGAGTCATTTTGTTCACGAATGAAAGTAAGATTCAAAAAATAAAATTAGATATCATTGGCCTACCCGTTTTTTTCTTGAGGGATAACCAATGACATGTGGGTACGCGCGCCACTGCTGGCTTAGCCGATTCAATTCTTATGGTAGAATACGCGCCTTACATAGCAGCCTACACATGCGAAGTTTCAGCAAAATATGTGTACTACTTTTTAAACAATTGGGAAATTTTATTTTTTGAAATTCAACTTCAACACCCTGTATCTTTTTAATGAAGCATTACGGGAAATATTTTTATAGGATATACCCTCTCTAAAATTGTACAAAGAACATGGGGTTTCATTTTTGGACACCACTTATGAATCACCCTGTATACATTTAAACATATAAAAATTCAAACTCAGCGTGGATATGAGTTCCAAGAGGCCTAGTTCGCGATCATTTGAAGAAATTTTTTCAAAATTCAAAAGTCGAGATTTTCTCATTAGTAAATTACTTTCGCATCCTCACAACGTGTGGAAGTATGGCATCGGCGACAAAAATTTCAAAAATTTGTTTTGGTTTAAACGTTGTAAAAAGGGTCAAAACATATAGAAAACTTCATTTGGGAACGAATTTTTTTCTGTCGGTCTGTCGATCTGTCGGTCTGTAGGTCTGTCGGTCTGTCGGTCTGTCGGTCTCTCGGACTGTCGGTCTGTGTGTCTGTCTGTTTGTAGCCACGATAACTTTAGAACGAACTGAGATATCGTCTTCAAATTTGGTATACAGTTAGCACCCGACAAACTAACGATTCAGATTGTTTTTGGGTCAAATCGCTTTAGGAGGCAGGGGATGAATTGGGCGTGCTTTGGTGAAAATTGTATTTTTTCGTCAAAACTCCAGTAATAAACGTTTTAGGGTTTATTTATTAGAAAACTTTTAATTTCATCAAACATCTGGTATTCTGTGCTAAAATTAAATTAGCGGTTGAATGTGGAATGCGGTGGAATATTGTTGACAATAATTTCGAATTTTTTTTTGCTAAAACGGCGTAAAAACATACAAAACGTGATTTTTTGGAAGAACATTTTTTTGTCTTTCGGTCGGTCGGTCTGTCGGTCTCTCGGCATGTACGTCTGTCTGTAATAGGCGCAATAACTTTAGGACGAATTGAGATATCATCTTCAAATTTCTTATTCAGTTAGCACCCGACAAAGGAACGCTTCGAATTATTTTTGGGTAAGATCGCTTCAGGTAATAGGGGATAAATAAGGGGTGATTTGGTGAAAATTGACATTTTTTCAATAAAACTCGAGTAATATAAGGTTTCAAAAGTTTATGGGTACAGGAACACAAATATGTTTTGTGGTAAAGTCATGGGCCCTAAATTCATTCCATGAGAATGTCTTTCTGAAGCGAATAAATTATCACAGCTATGTGGAAGTTATGATTGAATTTGCAGCACAAATTTTCAAAGAAAATTGAGTAATAAGGCAGCTAAAATTCGTATTTAAAAGGGATGGATATATACAGTGTGTCTATTAATATGCGCCCCATAAATTCAAAATCTGAATTTATATGAACTATTGAAGTAACTTCTTTCTAAGTGATATTTTCACAACTAATTGCAGCAACCGCAAACCTTTACTAAACGTGTAAATGTTGGACTAGGCTGTTAAGGAGGGTACAAAAACATAAAAGTTCGTTTAACTAAAAAATTACAAATTACATACAGCGTGTCCATTATAAAAGGTTGCACCTGCGTTCTTCAGAACACCGCTGTAAATTTCCAAAATCCCTAAAACACGTCGATTTTGCTTGGAAAAGGGACATATTTTTAACACTAACAGAAGTACCAGAATTCAAAGAGCCTCGGTGGTTCAGTGACAAGAACGTGTGCCTCTGAATCGAAGGGTACTGGGTTCGATCCCAGGGTTCTCTTTTCACTTTTTCAGTACAAACTGTAACATTAACATCAACCGAGATTCTGGCATTGTACTTGAGCAAGTTGAATGTCTGTATACAAGCCTATACAACTTAGACTCTGTCACAAAGCACATAAAAGCCACCATAACATTTTTATTACAAATGGATTTGTACATTAGTGATGTCACATCGAGTGGAAAAAGAGCACTGAATTATATCAAATTGGATAAGTATATTTTTCTTGGTTCATGATGCATACTACAGTCGAAAATCGAAGGATTTAAATCAGCTGGGCTGCTGTTGTTACATGAACAGAATGGATTGTCTTCAACATTCATTTCCTATAAATGAGTCTTAAAAGCCCCATGAGCAACAACTATTAATGAAAACGAAATGAGCTGCTGGAGGCATAGAGTCATGGTTGGGACGACATCGCCTTTAGACTATGATGATGATGGTATTTGAGCGGACATCCTAGACTTTTGTTTTATTAAATTTTAAAGTGTAATGTCACAGAAGATATACAAGGAGATGGTTTTAAAGTGTTACAATCGGATCACATTTGTAATATTTTTGACATTTATCACTGCTCGTCATTTTGAAAGGGCAGCGGCACGTTATCAGTGTCAAATGAAATGGTGTTTTTTTTTCTTCTTCAAAAATTCAATTCTCCGTGAAGAACTACGTATGTACGTAGAAAATCGTTTTCCAATAAATAAAATTAGAGTAAGAATTATCATGAAATACCTTAAGCTTAACGATGGTTGTGTTCTTAATGGTGTTCGAAATCTCTTCTAATGCATATTTATAAATTTTTCAATAAGTTTGGAAAAAAAAACAAGAAAAGGTGTGGTTGCAGCAAGACGGAGCCCAGCCACAGTTTATGTGCCATGTCAGAAACACTGCAAATACCATGTTTGGAGATATATGAATTGGTCGTAGCGGCCCGGTAAACTGGCCCGCAATGTCTTCAGATCTCATGCCTTTAGATTTTTTCGTATGGGGGTTTATAAAAGACACAAAATAACACCAAACACGCCAGAAAATGTGAGAGACCGGATTAGACAAGCATGTACGTTAGTAACCTCCGAAATGTTGAACAATGTGCGCTACTCTTGCCAAATATTGATTTTTAAATGTTTGGAAGTAAATCGAGGACATTTCTAACACCTTTTAAAACACAAAAGCCTATTTCACGCTAGTTCTTGCTCTAATTTTATATATAAGAAAATTCAAAAGTATGCCACCAGTAGAGCTAACGCAACGATTTTCTACGTACATACACAGTTCTTCACGGAGAGTTGCATTTCTGAAAAAACACAATTGCATTTGATATGTATGACGCGACACAGGTCCTTCAAATGAGGAGGGGGGTAAATGTCAAAAATATGTCAAAATGTGTTGCCCAGCCTACTTATCAGCTCATCAAATTTGGAGCAAAATACTCGTGATTTTTTAGATATCCGACTCTAACACTTTAAAATTATCACCCTGTATAGGCATGTCAATTACGTGGATTATGAAAGTGATGATTCAGTTACAAGATTTTGTACAAACCATTTTAACAAAGATTTTGCCTTTAAGTTGAGCTCTTCGACATTTTAGACATTCCGTGCATTTCGTGGTAGAATAACGGAACGATTATGATTAACTAGGTTTTTGGCAAAGTTATGAATTTTCATTGTGCTGATTAAATATAAGGTTTGTACAAACACTGTGCATCAGAGCATATTAATTCTCCTTCTCAATATTCATAGCCCTGTTAAATAATGGAAATTGTTGACTTCTAGTTGTAAAGCGCCATATGCTGTGTTTGTTGTCAGGTTATATATGTGTCCGTAGTCCCTTGATGGCTTTAACAACTCGTAGTATGTTGGCAACATTGTCATTTTATCATAGCGTTTGGTCGTAAGCGGCTCCCACATAAATAACGACAAGCTTTCAAATTCTATTGTATATATGTGTTTTGATGGTACAATAGCGATGGAGCTTAAACATATAATGTTACTAATTTTCTAATCAATATTATAGTGTTGAGGCAGGAGATAACTTAGGGGTGGGAAAATTCCTTTATCAAAGTGTAAATAAATAAAATGTAACCTATTTTACTAGAAGTAAATACTAAAATGATATAACAAATTTAATTGCCGGAAAAGTACAAAACGATGGCTTAAGCATTAACAACCTAAGATGTAAATAAAATAATTTAATAATTAAATGCAGCACTAAACAAGATACATGGAGGAGTCCGTAACTCCTATACCTACCAGAATTACACTTATGGGTAAATAATACACGCAATCAAATAGAAAAGGGATAAAAACAAACCTGGAGTAGAATGTTAAATGTGCAACTGTATATTTTGAATGCTATTCATTGACGCTTAGAGGTTTTTGTCAACTGTCATATTTGTAAGAATAACGTCATAACAAGAAAATTTCTGGACGTAGCAAGTGCGTTATAGTAGTGAATTTTCATTAAAATATTTGAAATAGCAAATATATTTTTTTTTAAGAAAGCAGACATCAAATTTGGTTACCAGTATAACATATATAGTAGAAACAATGTACCATATTTCATGAGAATAACTTTACTGTTTGAAAATGTACACAAATTTGTCAAAAATAAACTTAAAATATTCCCGAATAAACTAGTTTCCTGGCCAAAAAACCTTATAGGTTAATAACAAATTGAGTTATTCAAATTTGAGGCGTTCAATAAAAATTCGCTACCATAACGCACTTGCTGAGTCCCGAATTTATTTTCTTACAAAATATTCATTATAATTTCGTTGTCGAAATTCCATACATTTAAGGTCAGCTCAGAACTGGGACTGACCGGGGAATCCGTCTGTCTAATTAAAACAAATCATTGTGTATTTCAACTGAGCAGATTTTCCTGGCTAACGAACTTATCCAAGCTATTTGCAAAAGAAAGGTACTCACCAAACTTGAAAAAAATCGGCCGATTATTTTTTGAGATATCGGTGTGATACACACACACACACACACACACATATATATATATATATATATATATATATATATATATATATATATATATATATATATATATATATATATATATATATATATGTACACCATTATTATGCGGCATATTACTAAAATGAATACTTTAAACTTACACAGATTGTGTTCTAACTCCTTTTGAGTAAAATGCCCAAAATTTCATTTTCTATAAAGCTAGAAAATGAAATTTTGCTATATCTATAGATACCGTAGGTCTCTTTAAAAGCAGTTTGTATTACAAATTTCATTCAAGTTACAAAAGTTTTCCAAAAGCAAATTTAATCCATGTTTAGAACAGTAAAGTATCTGCTATGTTATAAACGTAGCAGTTATTTTTTTCTTATTAATCGCCTGAATCATTTCGTTTTAATTAACCGAATCAAACCGGTTTTTCCAACAGCAAAAATAGCAAAAAAGTTCATTAAACCTAAGGCCACCACTGATTTAGAGTCCTCTGTTTGCCCTCTGGCTCTGATATAGATAAAATATTAAAAACTTGTCAGGTTAAGTTATAAAGGGATTTCAAAAACCTCGTCCGGCATTAAAAATACAAAACGCAGAAAATTTGGCTGCGATTTAGTCTCCCTCTCGGTATCAGTCTCTACCTAAAATTCAGTATATAAGGTGATGTTTATTAGTAAGCAGTTTTGAATTTTTCATCCTATGATGACGCTAACCTTGTTATTGAAACGATCTTCAGGTCTTTAAAAATATCTGCTGTGGTGTTTTGGGTTCTCCAAGTGTACTTATCCCGGGGTTGTTCCCAAGACATTTTTCTTGTTTACATTGTTTTTGTTTATTCAATGAGAATGGTTGTAGGCATGCAGAAGGGGAAGGAGAACCCCTGAGACCAAGCAGGGAACCAATATTTTCAATTTTTGTTTATATTTTACTTCATTTAGTTTGTTTATTTTTCTGAATTTGAGGTTACCTTGTTTCAGTCTTACATAGAGAGCTACAATATTTCATCATTTTCAAAAAGTATGGATACAGCAACAGTAAACAAGTATTGAAAGGTGTCTGGGTGAAACAAGTACGTTGTGGTAGAGAATTTTCGTAAAAATATTTCAAATTTGATAACTCAGTTTCCGCTAGAATCTCCAGTCTTAAACCATAGTACAACCACAGCATTCTCTTTGCTGTGGTGAAACTTTGTAAACGAAGCGTGGGTACTAAATGAAAGAAAAATAACATAATGGGCTTCGCGGATAACTACAAATTTGTCTTAAAAAACCTTTTTGGTTATTTTGTTTGCATTGTTCGAATGGGTTGACTAAAACAAAACCATCCAAACAATTAATAAGAAAAAATATCTGCCATATTTATAATTTTGCAGGTACATGGTACATTCCCTTTGTAAATAATTATTTTTTTCCTGGAAAACTTTTGTAACTTTAATGAAATTTGTAAAATAATTTTTAGGGAAGTTTCGTAGAAGCAATCACTAATGGGGAGAACCTGACTTTTGAAAAAAAAGTTTGCAAATGAACACGAACTAGGACCGCTAGAAACCATACTCGGGGTCAGTTTCAATATATATATATATATATATATATATATATATATATATATATATATATATATATATATATATATATATATATATATATATATATATTTGTGTGTGTGTGTGTGTGTGTGTATATATGTATCACACCAATAACTCGAAAAATAATAGGCCCATTTTGATCAAATTTTGCATGTACCTTTCTTTTGTAAGTGGCTTGGATATGTAAATATATAACTGAACATGTTTTAGGTTATCACCTGTAATTTCGTTCCGCGGAAGGTCGGTTGACCTCAGATTTCCAAGAATTTCATCTGACTCAGACTCACTAGATACATGCAGATTTCTTATAACATCATTAATTGTTTGTTCTATAGACTGAGCAGCAGTAAACTGAGACGTACTAGGAGAAAAACTTTCGGTAGCACCACTTGTAGTCACATTTATTCTCTTTCTAGCGACGTAAGAATCAGAATCTGAAGACACAGAACTAAGAGAACGTTCGTTATAACTTTCAGATGAATATTCATGTGGTTCATCATCAGATAGAATTTCATCAAACAATGCTTGTAAATGACGTTTTTCTTTTTCATATTCTCCCATGTTAGCGCAATGTATAACATAATGTATCACTAGAAGAGATTTATTCAACCGGACAAAACAATAGATACACATAAACTGCTCGAAAGCGTCATCGATGTGCAAGCTTGAACTTCCATAAAGTGCGAATCACATGTGCACCACTTGGCCCAGTCAGTGGAATTTGATCCTCAGGCCGCGCGGTGACACGTGATTCGCACCTAAAAAACTACTTAGCTGCAAAAAAATAAATTAAAAATCATGAAATACGATTGTTTTATGTTATATGCAGCAAATTGCAAAACAAAAATAAAGTTGGCCGGGGGATCTTTTTTCTTAGATTACGACAGTCAACGTGTTAAAGAATTGCTTTTAATAATATACCTTACCAATAGCGTACAATTCTTATAAAAATTCACTACTATAATGCCTTTGATTCGTCCCGAACTTTTTATCTCTTGTAATAATTCAGAATTTTGGTAATCTGATTTTACCTCGTGATAACAATTAAGGCGTGCCAAAATGATATAATAATATTTTAGATTTTGTAGAATCCTTTGCTTTGTGTTATTTTTTTTTTATTTTTTTTAATTCTGTTGCTGTTGAAGGCAAAGCTTAGAAAGCCATCTCCAAGGGGGATAAGAAAAAGATCTGCAGGAGGAAGGAGAGCTATGCAAATTTACATTTACAAAGTGTTCAAGCAAGTACCTCCCGACACCGATATCTCAAGCCAAGCGATGAGCATAATGAACAACTTCACGACATATTCGAGCGCATCTCCGCCTACGCCTCCCCGCTCGCCCATTACAAAAAGATCCAAGATAACCAGTCGGGAGATGCAGTCCAACGTTAGGCTTCTTCTGCCCTGTGAACTCGCCAAACACGCCGTCAGCGAAGGCACCAAGACAGTTAACAAGTACACCAGCTCAAAATAAATAAACGTGTGTGTTTCAATTGTGTTACCTTACATAAGGAGCTGGAAAACTGCGGCCACATGGGGGCCGTCTTTTTTTAACCTTCGTTGATACGTCGTCGTAAGTTGCGTCAGGTAAAAAAATTTTAATTTTTTTTAAATTATATGTCTTTCACCCGTTACAACTTTTATGCCAGAAAACGACCGTACATCGTTTACTTCGATGAAGTCGCTGCCTTTTTTTGGCCGTTTTCTGTTTGGGTGCCCTCGATTTATTTGTGAAGTCGGCTTTGGCTTTTTTTTTGCCTGGACGGCGAACTCGGTTTGGCTGCAGGTTTATTTCTGGCACCGGCACCGACAGGATTCTACATCTTGGGGCTGGAAGTGGCCTTTTTCGGTTTCGTTGCGGTTTTCTTGGCTGCCGTCGCTGCCTTCTGATTATCGCTGGCAACGACTCCCTTCGCTTTCTTGTCGCAGCCTTCCTAGACGCGGCCCGATGCCAGCCTGAAGGAACCGCAAGCTCGCTTTCCCTTTGTCTGCACCAGAGAACCAGAGGCGACGCCAGACTTCAAGTATTTTCTGATGAACGGCGCCAGCCTATCGCCTTCCACCTTGTCATTTGCGGCGATGTAGTCCTTAATGGCTTGTCACGACAAACCGTCGCGTTCTTTCAGGTCCTTGATCGGCTTGCCCACTATCTGGCACGTCGGAGTGCAAAGGTTTCGACTTGGGGTTTTTCATTTTCGTTTCCTTCTTTGGCTTCCACTTTTCACCGGAGCTTCTACGGCGGGAGAAGATTGAACGGCCGTATCTGCCATTTTCGTTTCGTAGGTTGGGTTTTCCATGTAACTTTTGATGTTCGGATTATCGCTGGCAACGACTGCCTTCGTCTTCTTGCCGCCGCCTTCCTAGACGCAGCCAGATGCCAGCCTGAAGGAACCGCAAGCTCTCTCGCCCTTCGTCTGCACCGGAGAGCCAGGGGCGACGCCAGATTTCAAGTATATTCTGATGAACGGCGCCAACTTGTCGCAGTCCACCATGTCGTTTGCGGAGGTGTAGTTCCTAATGGCTTGTCACGACGAACCGTCGCGTTCTTTCAGGTCCTTGATCGGCTTGCACACTATCTGGGACGTCGGAGTGCAAAGATTTCGACTTGGGCTTTTTCATAAGGAACCGCAAGCTCCCTCGCCTTTTGTCTGCACCAGAGAGCCAGAGGCGACGCCAGATTTCAAGTATTTTTTGATGAACGGCGCCAGCTTATCGCCGTCCACCTTGTCATTTGCGGCGATATGGTTCTTAATGGCTTGTCATGACAAACCGTCGCTTTCTTTCCGGTTCTTCATCGGCTTTCCCTCTATCTGGGACGTCTAAGTGCAAAGGTTTCGACTTGGGGTTTTTCACTTTCGTTTCCTTCTTTGCCTTCCACTTTTCGTTGGAGCTTCTACGGCGAGAGAAGATTGAACGGCCGTATCTGCCCTTTCCGTTTTAGGTTGGGTTTCCCATGTAACTTTTGATGTTGTCATGGGTTGCTCTTCATGCAACCATACCAAATTTAATTAAACTATGGTTGTAACGAAGTTACTTTTTGTGTACATATTTATTTAGTTTTATGTCCGGAAGTTGTACCAAATGCAGTTTCGAAAATAATTTTATTTAGCTTTAAGTATGAGATATCTTATTGAAGATTGCTCCCATATGGAAATATATCAGTTCCGAAGCTTATTTTGCTGTAAATATAATTTTAATTTACCCGTTTATTATTGCCCGAAAAAGCATCTAAATCTAGTTTAAGCCCCGAAGTTATTTTCCGAAATATGAAAGTGCCAAATGCATTTTATATTTAATTTACCCGTTTATCATTTCCCGGGGATGCATCTAATTAAGTCCCGAAGTTTGTTCCCGAAACATAAAAGTGCTAGACTTACTTTTATAAATGACATATCTTATTGAAGATTCCTCACACATGGAAATATATCAATTCCGAACCTTGTTTTACTGTAGATATAAATATAATTTACTCGTTTGTTATTGTCTGAAGATACATCTAAATCTAGTTTAAGTCCTAAAGTTGTTTTCCGAAATATAAAAGTGCTAACTACACTTTCATAAATATTTAAGTTGCTCGTTTATTATTTCCCGAGGATGCATCTAATTAAGCCCGGCAATGGTGGAAGCGATGGACTTGGAAAACTGATAACAGCCCGCTATGTAAGAATGCCCCGCACTGTACACCGGCAGTCAGTGTACGGTCGGTAATTAGTTGTTTGTTGAGTTAGTAAGTCGTCCAGCGAGTAGTAGGTAAGCAGGCGTTCTCCAGTACACCAGTGCCGCCGCAATCCAGTATCGTCTAGAGGTAAGAGACATTTTCTTGGTATTTCCCTTTCTTGGACCGTGTACGTCCATGTCCAACACCCACCACTTGGTGAAACTAAAGTGTGCAAGTCCTCTTTAGCTGAGCTGATACCCCCCCCCCCCCCAATCCCTTGGGCCGTGATCGTCCGTGCCCCAAGTATTACCGCTATGTGGAGCTAAGGTGTGTACGTCCTCTTTATCGAAACCGACCTTCCCCTCCCATTCTCTTGGGCTGTGTGCGTCCGTGCCCCAAGTGTTACCGCTAGGTTGAGCTAAAGTGTGTACGTCCTCTTTAGCGAATCCGACCTTTCCCTCCCGTTCTCTTGGGCCATGTGCGTCCGTGCCGAAGTGTTGCCACTAGGTGGAGCTGAGGTGCGGACGTCGTCTTCAGCCGAACCGAACTCGCCCCTATTTCCATCTTGTGCCGTGTAAGTCCGTGCCCCAAGACAAGCCCCGAGGTGGAGCTAACGTGCGAACGCCCTCGCTAGCTGAACCGCCTTGTTTCCCTCTCTCTTTCTCTACCGGCGGTGCAAGGAGATCGGCGACGTGACCATTGTACATATATCTATAGAAGTGTATATAAGTAGACTAGGCTTTTTGTCAAGTGATATGTTGTGTCCTCGTTAAAATAAATAAAGTGTTTTGTGTACTTAACCTTGTATATATTCTTATAGCCAATTAGCTATCCCGAACATCATACCAAACGTGCACGGAGGACTTCAATAAACCAAAATCTGGCGACCGTGAAACACCAAATTTGTAAATAGACGTGGTCGTCATCACATGGTATAGAGCTTAGTATATTATTAGCACATTTCCAAGGTAAAAAAGAACAGAACAAGGCTATACTCCAGACTGAATTTATTTAGCAAAAGCCCTACGCGTTTCGGCCCATATCTCTGGCCATCTTCAGGGGCTTCCTGAAACATGACAAAAGGTGGTTGTGTCAGAAACAAAGTTTCTGGTAGGTCGGCAAGTATCACACGACACAAGCCGATACAAAATTCTAAACAGTCTTACAAGAAATGTTTAAACAGAAACTAAAGTCAACGTTGACATGCTCTACAACAGTTACATTAATAAAATAAAAGCTAAAAGCTAAAAGTTGAGAAATTAAAAACATCAAAATGTCCAAAGCTTGGTCGAGGCACCTTCATGCAGCAAAGCAACATAGCAAAAGCAGTAAAATTACAAAAACAAGTAGAAACCCGTGTAAATTAAGTTTAAAAGTGCACTGACACACAACAATCTAAGGTCTTTAAACAAATAGATAAAGAAGCTGCCAGGGCAGGCTGCACAACCAGAGCAGATCTTTCAGAGAAAACACTGAGTAAAACCTATGATACCTATAAAGAATAAAACCAAAATGGCCAAACATACTTACGTTCTGTTTTTTTATAACAGGAACTGAAGTTTACAAGAAATCTATCATAGTTTTCAACAACTGTCGCTTTTGTTTCCTTGCACCATACGGGTGAAGGCAGAATTAGAAGCATTAAAACCTCAAATCACAGCAATGGACAAACGGCATTACAAATAAAAATTCCGCATTTGAAATGGTGGACAGTTAAAAGCCGAATATCTGAAGTGAACGGGAAGGGGGCAAACAAATGAACTACGACTTTTAGCTAAAAGTGACAAGTGACAGACAAGTGACATTGACATCTACCCGGCCGTGCCGAGCAGCACAGAACACGTAACATTTCCGGACTCCTTGACTCCACAGAATACTTAGGTTTTTCACTGTAGATGGCACTAGTTCAGTATATTTCTATAAATTGGTGGAAAGTTAATCTCACTGGTATTAGAAGCATTTAGAACAGTGTTGTTGGAGTTGTAGGTGTATTTCCATCTCTTCAAGGACGAACTGTTCAATTCCAAAAGTGGATGGGTGAAGGATTTTAACATTGTTTTCTTTATCAACGACATGACCAGTCTCTCAAGGTGGCAACCAAAAGCTAAATGACGTTATGAGCATTGTTTCTGCTCCTGAGATGTTCGGAAATTCTCGTGTTTAGGGTTCTCCCAGTTCTACCAATATACACAGTGTTGTAATCAGGATCTTCACAGCTAAGGCAATAAACTCCTGACTTCTTCAAGAGGGGGATGTCGTCTTTATTGTGAACTAACATCTTGTTCAGGGTGTTCTTAGATTTGTAAGCGAATTTTACGCTGTCTCTCAAACTTTTGTGATGGCACTAGTAATGGGTCCACAATATGTCAATGGAAAAAGCAAGTGTTGTCAGCCTGAGATGCTGGGATGACTGAAGTGTCTTCTCTATTATTAGCACTATTCGATTGATAGAATAAGTAAAGTAATTTATTAATAAGGCAGAGAGCGTTTAACATTTGTTGAAAGAAGCACCCAAACAATTATGAAGCCAAACAAACAGTCTGCCTCTGCTTATAAAAATTACTGCGTTCGGATTCCACCGTATCCCCCCTTTTAACAGTTATTATCATTTGTGTATTATTTAGTACATACTGACAAACAACTAATAAGGCTCTGACATTGTGTCTAGGTCAAATAGCTGCGCGCCTTAGCTTTTGAAAGTGGCAAAAGATTGTCGGTCTTGTACCCCTTGCGATGTTGGGTAGGAAAATACACATATTCTTGTTACAAGAGCTAGAAGCTTACTAATATTTTAGGATTGTCAACGTATTAAATGCTTCCTGGCGTCGCCAATTAGAAGCATTTGCGAAAATAGACTGAGGTTAAAAAACAAGGAAACAATACAATATAAAAATGGAATTTTGTTAAGAATATATATGTACTGTCTGCAAACATAGTTACACAAAAGTAATCTAAAATAATCTAAAAGCTCTATGCTAGACTGTCACGAACCATAACACAATTACGCGGCAAAAGAATAAGTGAGGTACATATGAATCCATAGAGACGAATCCTTGGAAGCTCGTTTGTCACTGCACATTCTTGCTAGTTTTCTCGTTTGTCTTTTTTATAGCCAGTCATTTTTTATACACGTGAACGCATCCGATATCGTTTGCAGTCGAAATATTTTCAGCTTTTCGGTCCAGATTTAAAAGTATAAATATTCTGTGCTTGTTATGAGCCAAATATAGATTTTGTCAATTTAACATGTCTCCGCTTCCAATAGACACATTTTCTAGTGAAACTTTGTTATTCTAAATATACAGAGAAAGTTACTTCTTCTCTCGGCTCATTTTGATGACAAAAGAACTATGATGTTATCAACATGCACCTACGCAACAAGTGTGAAAATGTATGTATGTGACTAAACATTAACTTTTTTAAGACCTTTTTGTTAAATATCCAAAATTTGTTCATATGTTACAGCTGTGGCACAACGGGTCACACATTTTATGGAACGGCCTAATTTTAAGAATTATTTACATAATTTTTAGTGAATTTTCGTAGAAAAAATGTTTGTGTCTCCAAGAATAACAAAGTTATGACAACCAAATTTAGTATGCAGGTTTATGCTACAAAAAGTAAATTATGTGCCTAGATGTAGATCTCTAAGTTAATTGAAAAAAGTTGTTAGCATTAAAAGAAAAAAGGCTGGATGCAGCAATTGTTTTATGGCAGTGAATTTTTATAAAACTGCTTTGAATATCAAATATGTCTTTTTAATGCAAGCAGTCATCAATTTGGTTACCGGTATAACCTATATAGTAGAAACAATGTGCCGTATTTTATCAAAATAACTTATTGTTTGAAAATGTACAAAAATTTTCCGACAATAAACTTTAAATATTGGTTTCCTAGACAACAAAAAACTAGGTTAATAGCAAATTGAGTTATTGAAATTTGAAACATTTAATGAAAATTTGCTACCAAAACGCACTTACTGCGTCTCGATTTTTTTTCTTCCAAACATATTTCGATAAAAAATGCAATACGATAAGGCTGTTCAAAAAAAAAATTGTAGGGATCACCAACGACTTATGGGCTAGCCGGTGATTGTCAAAATAATTTTATAAGATGCAGCTCAAGACACCCTATAATTAACATGTACAATTTTTTCTTGTCTCTTGTATAATAATAATTATATTGAGCTTCACCATAGAAATCCGACACCCTGTATATATGTAAACAGATCATAACTGAACGTAAACTTGGATATGGATTCCAGGGGGCCTAGTTTGCGCTCATTTGAAGAAATCTTTTTAAAATTCTAAAGTCGCGGTCTCCTCATTGACGATTGTCTGATTTTCCTGGATAACGAACACATCCAAGCTATTAATAAAAGAAAGGACTTGCCGAGTTTCATCAAAATCGGTTAATTGTTTTTTGAGTTATCGGTTGGATACATACGTATATATATATATATATATATATATATATATATATATATATATATATATATATATATATATATATATATACATATATATATATATATATATATATATATATACACATATATATATATATATATATATATATATATATATATATATATATATATATATATATATATAAACATATAAAAATCAAAACTGACCCCGGATATGGGTTCTAGCGGCCCAAATTCGCGCTCATTTGAAAACATTTTTGCAAAGTCTCACCATCGATACCTCTCTATTAGTGATCTTTTTTTAAATAAAAATTCACTAAAAAATGGGTGTCATTGATCATAAGTAAGGCCAGGACATCTTGAGTGGTTTACAAAATCTATTAAATATTGTAATGCGTGTCTATCGGCAAAGGTAATGTTTTCGCAACAAGGTCAAGAAGTACCAGAAAATTTACTATACAAATTTTATAATTTTCTTCTTAACTCGTTAAGTGGGGAGCAGATTCAAATAGTTTTTACAAGCAGTGCGAAAAAATTTTGTTTCTAAATATTATATCTTTTTTACCAGTATTATATTAAATATAAGCCTAGGTATAATTTTTGTTGTTGTTGGAGGTCAATTAATTATTGAGGTCAGTGGCGTGGGAATAAAACTCGGTTTGTTTTATAGTTGTAAAAAAAATTATTGCCATCGCAAACTATTTATTTTTCTATCGAGTTTGTAGTTTAACAAGATCTTTTGATGGTTCTATATCAACGAATATACGAAAAGATTGTAAATCTATTTGTAAAGTTTCTTCTTTGCAGACAGCTTGTTCGCCTGCCAACATTTTTATTACCCGCGCCACTATAACGGCATCTTCAATCATAGATCCACCTATTAACTCTAGAGTAAACCAATTTTGACGGTTTCTTCTTCGCACACTTGGTGACAGCATGAGTATGTGAACTAACGAATTGATCTAGGTAGAAAAAGTACGCAATATATAGATGTCAGATGCAAAGACGTCATATGACATCCTCCCCACTGTAGCGTCCACTGAGGGTTGATGTCATCCTCCCTTATAGAAATTTTAAAAAGGTGTACATTGGGGATTTTTAAACAAAGCTTGTGAAACGAATGCGGGTTATGTAAAAGAAATGTGGTAGAAAGAGCGTTTAAAGAACATTGGTTTCTCCTTCATCCTCCCTTGTCCTTAATTTCAATAAAATATTTGCAGAAATTTCATTTCAAATAGGCCATTTATAAATTTACTGGATTATAATCTGCTCGAAGACTGAGGCCAAGAAAAAATGAATGCGCTAAGGTAAAAGTTGTACTGTACGCTGATGATACTGCGTATTAGCAGATCTTAAAGAGAATCTGACAGACTGATGACACTAACAAATAAAATGAAGCTACGTGTGAACGCAAAAAAGAGTAAATTTGTGGTGTTTGAGAGGGTGAAACAAGTCATTCTCTCGATAAATGGTAGTCTGATAGAGGAAGTGAGGGAATCTATATCCGGCAAGAGTGTTTCCAACCTGCGGACGAATACTGTGTAAAGTAGGGTAAGTGTAAATAGAAGGGGGGTGGGAACTATGACCACTGTAGCTAGGAGTAAATGTATATCTAAAGAGGCCAAAGTCGCTGTATATAACAGCGTACTGATCCCAACTTCGTTATATATATATATATATATATATATATATATATATATATAATTGTAAACAGGGGGTGGTGTATAGTATTGTTGTATTGTGTAGTATAGTATATTTGCACTGTTTAGTTTATTTTATTATAGCCCCACGATTGTGTGACAATTATAGTATTTAAGGAGTGTATGATGTTGTATTTTTGTATTTTGTATTTAGATAAATGTATTATATGTTATTTAGTGTTATTATGTTTAATTTTATAGGTTGTTATATAGCAAATAATGTAATTTATATTTGTGTGTATTTTATAGCAAATAAATATGTTCGCAATTGTATTTTATATTGAATAAATGTATTTTTTAAATATTTTGTTTGTTTTATTGTGTATTCATGTTTATGTTGGGCGCCTTTTGTTTTTTACTTATATTGAATTAAATATTAATTTAAACACGAATGTCTGTTTATTTTAGGACACTCGCTACCTATACCTTTATAGCTAACGTTATATTGCTTTTGAATGTCAAAGTATCAATTTTAGATTATAGTCTATTGTTAAAATATTTTCTATTAAAATAAATATTTACCTGGTCCTCTTATGGATCTATTTCCTTTACCACAGCTAGCTAAAGTTGAGTTTCTCTTTTTTCAACAGAGATTATTTTATATTTGGGTTTACCAAAGCCGAAAATCCTTACACTTGCAGCTTCTATATTTTATTTGCTGAACCTATCTACTCACTTGAGGATTGATTAGTCAATGGACAGACGCATTTTGACAGCAGTAGAAAAATGAAACAATGATCAATATACTATTTTAAATCTTTAAAAGAAAACATTTATTCTGGTTATCAAATTTTCCTATGGATTTATCTTTAACTAATTTTTACTTTATTTATCTGTCAAAGTTTAAAAATCTTAATTGGGATCCCTTATATTTCATAATTTTAAATACAAATATGCCAGCTTTTGTTAAGGATATTAATAATTTTGATTGTGATTATTATTTTCAATACGATGCTTAAAATTTGACTCTACTTTCTATAACGAATCCAATTACTTTCATTTGCAATATTTGTTACCATAGCAACCTTGCTTATTCTGGTAACCTAGAAAATTGAACCTTAAAATGGTTGAAAAGGTTTGATATTTCTTACGTGATGTCCCGCGTAGCGCCCTCCTTTGGTTCTTCCTAGTACTTCTTATATATATATATATATATATATATATATATATATATATATATATATATATATATCTGATTTATATTCCTAAACTTGGCAAAATTGCTTCTTTAAATGACATTTCCATCTTTTTTGACGTATTATTATTGAATTAATGGATGTTTACGATCTTGTTTGGAATTATACTGCAGTTTTTATTGATCTTGGATGGAATCACCTGGATTTTAAACTATGGCGTGGGTTGAGATTTTCAATTTTCACTGTTATTTATGGTATACGTACTGGTATTCTTGCTAGAAGTTGTTCTGATGTTGTTTACTGGTAGGTATAACCTTCTTATATCACTTTCACTATTGATTACGCATTTATTTAACTCTTAAACATTTTTCTTCATCTGCAAGCTACTAGCTTGTTGTCTTAATCGGCTTCCACGTAACAATCCTTTTTCATCCTCGCGGAAATTAAGATTCGTCTCGTTTTTGTTTTATATGACGAATCAAATTTGTTAATTACTATTTGAATTTGTTTATCAACCAGTTACTGTTTCTGTTTCAGCTAAGACCAATAGCATTATAGATTTCACCAAATGAGTCAAGAGAGAGTCATTTCCTTTCGATAATTCAATTATTGCATTTTAGAGTCAGGTGAGTCAAAATAGTTTGTTTTGAAAATTTCTAGCCTATTATTTTTTTCAACAAAAAAATCAATTCTTAATCATTCTTATTATTGTAATTATTAAGAAACTCATTCTTTATTTACTAATTTGACACATTTACCTGTCCTTACATAATTTATCTTAATCATATTCACAAATTTTCATGAAATTTATTACTAAATACATTGCATTTAAAATTCACTAGTTTTTTACTTTGTCGAAGACAGTTTATGAAACTTGTCCATTCACTGGCTTGTTTCATCTCTGTCTACAAAGTTTTGTCTCTGGGATTTATATCACTTTTATAACTTTGTACATTGTTAAGCAGTTCATTCATTTACTTGAATTGTTCAATTTATGTACAATACAAAAATTCGTTGTCTTATCTGGTAACTTTAAATGATGTCTTGATTCATTCATTGACGAATACATATAGTTATTTATTTTAAATTTCAGGTTCAGTTAGATAATAGTCTGTAATCTGAATGTAGCTGAGACAAAAAAATGGATTTTTATTTCCAGGTATTTATTTGAAAACTTTTATTATTAATATTATATATATATATATATATATATATATATATATATATATATATATATATATATATATATATATATATATATGTATGCTCACATAGTTGGTGCTGTTGGTAAGCTTCGTTATCTATCATACAGACTGGTTAAATTTAAAAAGATTCTGAATTCTCATCAATTGAGATTTGTGTATCGTGCTTTGGCCTAGTCTGTGATTCGATATGGTGTGATTGGATGGGATGACATAATGGCCACTCATCTAAAGCCATTGGAAATATTGCAGACGTGTTTTACAAAGTTGAAAATGAAATGCCAAACACTTATCCGAGTGGTTGGTTTTTTTTTTGACATAAGACAGATGTATGCCAAGAGCGTTCTGGTGGTGGATTAAAAACTTGGGTGTGTCAGGTATAGCATATAAGAAAATGGAGTGCTGTTGGAATGGACTAAGTAAGACGACTGACCGGTAGAACAAGAAGGAATAAAGTAAGGAATGAATGGGTTATGAACAAATGTTTTATCAAAATCGGTTAATAACTTATTGAGTTATCGCGTGGATACCTACATACACACACACACACACACACACACACACACACACACACACACACAGATATATATATATATATATATATATATATATATATATATATATATATATATATATATATTTAAACCGACCTTGGTTTCGGATCCTAGCGGCCCAATTTCGAGCTCATTTGAAAAAAGATTTGCAAAGTCTCACCGTCGACACCTCTGTAATAGCGAATTTTTTTAAATAAACATTCTCTAAAAATTCATTAAAAGTGAATATGAGAGCAGTGTGCTTAGATGGTTTGGGCACAGCCAACAAATTGTTATTTATAGAATGACAAGGATAATTTATAAAGACGATGTGGATCATGAAAGTGGTCGCAGATCACACAGGAGAGCTTGATCGTATGTTGTGGGTAATATATTGAAGAATAATGAGGTAATTTGCATAATGGGAAAACATGCATGCGGAGATGTATGAATGTGAAATAAGCGAAAATAGCATGTCAACAGAAAAGTACATGGACAAATAGTTTTAGGAATTAGCACGGACTTTGTGGTGTGCCTATCACTTTATGGGAATCTCGTGACGGGCACTAGTAGCAGTAGTAATTAGTTTTCTTCCTACTTTACTTTTTAGTCTAAGAATTTAGAATTGAGCCAAAGTTCTTTCGCAGCAAACATATTGAGATTTTCTCATATTTATGCATCATTTGTTGCCAGACAAAACGTAACAAAATCTGACAGTTTATTATTTTACGAATTCGATGCATTTAAAGTATTTTGCTCTATGGAATGTATATTTTATGCTGAATCGGACGCTGAAAGTGTTTGACTTCTAAATCTTCGAATATATTCAAATTTCATGGACATGTTATAATATAGCAATATATCATTGAAATATCTCGCAAAACTCTTGACTGCATAATTTAGAAGGTTCATTTTTTATTCAAAGGGTTTTGTATTGGCGTTTTCTTTTCTAGCAGCTTACTGTGGTTTTGTTTTGTGATTTCACCAGATTCCTGACGAATCGCCTATGTAAAGTTGTTATTAAGTACATATTGTTTAATACAATTTTTAAGTTTTATTAATGATCAATTTGTCAAAAACACATTGGATATGACTGCGTATTATTTAGTGATTTTTTCTAGAAACATTTTACTAATGAGAAGATCGCGACATGTGAATTTTGAAAAAAAATCTTCAAATGAGCGTGAACAAGGCCCCCTAGAACACATATCCGGGGCCAGTTACTATGTTTATATGTTTCCGCACACATACATACACACACAATATATATATATATATATATATATATATATATATATATATATATATATATATATATATATATATATAAATATATATATATATACATATATATATATATATATATATATATATATATATATATATATATATATATATATATATATATATATATATATATATATATATATATATATATATATAGAGTGCCGCATTGAGAATGAAACAGACCGACTTGCGTCCAGAGATTTTTTTTTAAGAAACGCTAAAACACGTCAATGTTAATATTGAGGGGGACATATTTTGACATAAAACTCAACTTTGTCACATCAACCCCTTAAGGGTGGTGATAACAACCCGTATATTTTAAATAGGGAACATGGTTGGGTGTTACATTATTTGAAAGCTCTTTCTTTTCTGAATTCAGCACACAAATTTTTTTGGAAGTTTTATCTACTCGCTTAAAAATTATTCACACTTGGAGTTGCAAGAACGTATTTCATTCATTATGATAAGAAATGCACTAATTAGTCAATTCTTCGTTAAACAAACTAAAAAACAAAATTAAACGTTCAAAAATGTTTATTCAGTTAAGTAAGTGTTCAAATTTTGTTCAAAACGAGCTCAGACATTCTGGAGCATTTGTGGAGTTATTAGAAGGCATTCTTCAACAATGCGTCGTCGTAATTCTTCCAGAGACTCCGGTTCTGTTGCGTAAATTCTACTCTTTAAATGGCCCCATTAGAAAGAAGTCTAAAGGAGTTAAATCCGGTGATCTATGGGGCCACTCAATAGTACCTCTACGCCCAATCCATTGTCCTGACGAACTCCTTCTTGTTGAAACACTAATTGATTTTCTTGATAGCGACCATCATTTTCAACAATGTCAATTAGTAGAGGGTAAATGATAACTTCTAGTAACTCCAAATACGTTTCGTCACTTAAATTGCCATCAAGAAAAATCGGTCCGATTAAACGGTCTCCAAAAATGCCAGTTCAGACATTCAATTTCTGTGGAGTTTGAGTGTGGACTTCGTGAAAATTTCTTGGATTATTATCTGCCCAATAACGACAACTATGACGATTGACTGTAGAGTTTAATAAACACGTACACTCGTCTGAAAAACAGATATTGAACAGAAAGTTCCCGTTATCAGCTATTCGTGCAGTCATAACTTCACAAAACTCCAGCCGCCGATTAAAATCATATTCATTCAGTTGTTGTACAAGATGAATTTTATACGGGTGAAATTTATGATGCTTCATATTCGCTGAATAGTTCTTCTTTTGATGTTTAAACAGTGGCCAATTTTCTCGTGCTCAAAGTTGGGTCTGCAGCAATTTGTCCTAAAACTTCAATCTCAGTAGTCTCATTTCTAACCGGAAATTCACGTTCAGGATCCCGTTTTTTGTTGGCTACTGAACCACTTTGTCGAAGCTTTGCAACTAACTCCAAAATGTATTTTCTGTTAACATGTTTGTTTCGTTCATTAAACAAATTTGCGGTACGGTTGGCACAGTCATTGTTTTTGAAAAAAAGAGTAATTATTTCAACTCTTTCTTCTACAGAATACACCATTGTGAAATTAATTTTCGGTAGTACTATCAAGTATCAAACCGACCGATAAACTGAAATGATAAACCGCGTTTCTCTTAGCCCGATAAGAAATGTTCTTGTAGTCAATTTTTTCTTTACAAACCAACAAAACATTGACTATCAGCACATTTCTTATCGGAATGAGTGAAATGCGTTTTTTCATCTTCAACTGTGAATAATTTTTAAACGAGTTGATAAAACTTCAAAAAAAATTAGTGTGCTGAATTCAGAAAAGAAAGAGCTTTCAAATAATGTAACACTAGAACCATGTTCCTTATTTAAAATATAAGAGTTGTCATCACCACCCTTAAGGGGTTGATGTGACAAAGTTGAGTTTTATGTCAAAACATGTCCCCCTCAATATTAAAATTGACGTGTTTCAGCGTTTCTTAAAAAAATTCTCTGGGCGCAAGTCGGTCTGTTTCGTTTTCAATGCGCCACCCTATATATCACTTGGAGAATTTAAAAAATCGGCCGATTTTGATCAAATGTCGCGAGTACCTTTCTTTTGCAAGCAGCTTGAATAAATTCGTTAGCTATAAAATTCAGAACAGATTTTCAGGGAAAATTTTAGGTTTCTTTCGGATTTTTTTTTATCTCCGGAAATAACAAAGCTATGGCAACCGAATGTGGTACATGGTTTCCAAACTATCCGGACACCCAGTAACAGTGGAGCAATCTATTAAATTTATTAAGTTATTGAATCATTACCCCTAGGCGCCGTTTACGGAACAATTACCATCATTCAAGTGAATTCGAAAGGAGGAGCTGCTCATGTACAGAGTCATTATCCGGCCAGCCTTGACCTTTGCATCACCTGCATGGGCCACCGCGGCCGTAACACACATCAAGACCCTTCAAATCATCCAGAACAAAATTCTGAGAATAGTTACCGGAGCGCCTTGGTTTGTCCGAAACAGTCAGATTCACTCTGATCTGGAAATGCCTTCGATACTTGAGTTCATAACTCAACTATCCATAACTCAGTTCGCAAAAGCCGCTTCTCACCCAAATGCTCTTCTCCGTAGTGCCACCGACTACGACGAGCAACTTCCACATAAGCATAAGCGTCCAAAGCTTATACTTACCCGCTAACGCCCCCGCGGCAAAAACAGAATGGAAACATTCATACCCAAAAAGTCATTGTGTGAAATCTCTCCGACGGAGGTATGGACTAAGGTCCGGTACTCCCAGGGAGGGGGTTTTAGTGAGTACAGTCTCACAGTACCTCGATATCCCAAGGCACCTACGGGGCCGTGAATGAGGTCTGCATGAGTATTTCCGCCTCCTGTATCCAAAAAAAAAGGAGGAGCATCGTTGGTATGCAAGAATCCAGCTTTTCAATCAGACAAATTTCCGACCGCATGGGACGCAGTTCGTCTACAGTGTTACAGTGTTTGTCCAGTTGGTGTGAAGAAGCAATCGATAATCGTCGTCATTGATCCGTACATCCTCGACCAACTTTTGCATGGGAAGATATTCATTTGAGGATTACGGCAGCTTCACAAGACAAAGTTTCTACAACACGGTCGATTGGAAATGCTTGTCCGGGAGTTTTACAACAAATAGTCTCTATGACAATGGTATCTCGCAGAACACGCGCTTTGAGGCTTCGTTCGTATAGACCATTTTTATGTCGCCCACTGACACCTCGATATCGTGCTGCTCGGCTTGATTGGTGTAACGACAGATCAAATTGGGATGGTGAATGGCATCGTGTTGTGTTCTTTGACGAATTTTCATTATGTTTTTGGGTCGACGATGGTCGCAGAAGAGTAAAACGTTTACGTAGAGAACACAGAAATTTACACGGGTGGTGATGGTATGGGGTGCGCTAACATTTTTATTGACAGGAATTTGTAAACAAATGATCACTTACGAAACTCACTGCATCCGGTTGCACGAGGGTTAATTCAATCCCTTTTTCTAACAAAACAACGCATGTCGTCATACAGCAAGGGTTACCACAAGGTTCTTACAAGAAAATAAAGTGACCCGGCTTATATGGCCTTCTCGCTCCCCAGACTTGTCACTAATCAAACATGTGTATGGAATAGCTCCTGGTACGCACCAAAAGATGTCATTATAGCTGAGATTCATTTCACTGCGTATTTTAAAGCCTCGCTACATTTACTCAATATCTTTAAAATGTGGTTAAACTAAGCACATGTATTTCTTAGCCCGATCGGACCAGTTAAAAAAAATGGACATGTTCCCCTGGTAGAGACTATTATACTATATACCAAAGATTCAACTTTCTAGGTTAGTAGCAAATTGAGTTATTGGAATTTGCGTCCCGAATTTTTATTCTTTTTTGCTTTTTACATACACATAAATAAACCAGGCGTATGTGTTTTGTTAATTACACGTTACGTTTTCTCTTTGCACTCCAAATAAACGAACAGTTGGGTTCTTTAGACTTACTATTTTTATGTCAATTTTCATTAGACAGTATGTCCTCTTCATGTCACCTATAATCTAGCAGCTCATAGCAGCTGAGATAGTAATATGTAGCTGTACCAGAATATGGCAGACTGACTAATCTTAACTACAACGAAACCGGTATCTGTTTTTCACGTAGGCCGGACACACCAGCAAGCTAGGCACGCAAAAATATATCACAGATTAATAATATACTGTAGAACTTATGTAGATGCATATTATTCTTTGTTTTGCATGGCGACACTATCTAATAGTTCATATAAATTATTTTCTTAAATAATACCAGCGGCATTCTAACAAGTCTGTTCTACTTTTCATAGAAATATATTATTATCGCAGTGCAGTATGCTGGTTAATTATACTCATATAATATTCACCAGCAAACTCTTTGATGAAGTTGCTTTATCCCGCAAGTCTGAGTTTTGTTAACAACGCCACAGTTTTCTAACTCTTGTTATGTTAATTAAAGTCTAGGCTAAAGCTTGTTATAATATTATAGAAAACGCTATCAACTTTGGTAGAGGATTCATATGCATAAAATCGTTTGCCATAATTAGCGTTGCCATAAATTTTATATAAGATTAAAGTAAATAATATTAAATATACATTACATATACGGCACTGTATTTTTAGGCATTTGCTGTTGTCGTTGTTGTTCACATTCCATGGCCGTGGCTGCAAGTCATTAGTTCATTTTCCCATTTTCATTAAAAGTAGTAGTTTCAACTCCAATATAAAATTTGCTAATGTAACAAACATCTATCCCTTTGATCACCTTGCTATGATTGTGGTACACATCACACCTATATCTCAAACAGCCAAATGGAATAAATTCAGTATCAATTGTTGTGCATCTTTATAAAACATCCCGAAGCACGTTAATTTTGATTTAAAAAATGACATCCCGCCACTTGTGAAAAATTCATCCCTTTTTCTTCTCCCGCGGGGCCCGACCTGCAGATTCTGGGTTATTGTACACGCCCTGTGGCATTTTTACTCCACCCATTCCAAAATCACTGTGCCTTGAACTAGTCTTCACAGCGATTGGAAGGGTGAAGTTTTAAATTGTTCTGCCTCCAGTCTAGGCTGTCCGTAGTTCAGTTGCCTTTTACGGTCCAGATCTTTACGCTGCAGATTCTGGGTTATTGTACACGCCCTGTAGCATTTTTACTCCACCCATTCCAAAATCAACGTGCCTTGAACTAGTCTGCACAGCGATTGGTAGGGTGAAGTTCTAAATTGTTCTGCCTCCAGTCTAGGCTGTCCGTAGTTCAGTTGCCTTTTACGGTCCAGACCTTTACACTGCCGATTCTGGGTAATACACACCCTGTAGCATTTTTACTCCACCAATTCCAAAATCACCGTGCCTTGAACTAGTCTGCACAGCGATTGGTAGAGTGCAGTTTTAAATTGTTCTGCCTCCAATCTAGGCTGTCTGCATTTCACTTGCCTTTTACGGTCCAGATCTTTACACTGCAGATTCTGGGTTATTGTACACGCCCTGTGGCATTTTTACTCCACCCATTCCAAAATCACTGTGCCTTGAACTAGTCTGCACAGCGATTGATAGGGTGAAGTTTTAAATTGTTCTATCTCCAGTCTAGGCTGTCCGTAGTTCAGTTGCCTTTTACGGTCCAGATCTTTACACTGCAGATTCTGGGTTATTGTACACGCCCTGTGGCATTTTTACTCCACCCATTTCAGGATCACTGTGCCTTGAACGAATCTACACAGCAGCTGGTATGGTCAAATTTTTAATTGTTCTGCATCCAGTCTAGGCTGTCCGTAGATCATTTGCCTTTTACGGTCCAGATCTTTACACTAGCACATGATGTGCTGGGCTAATTCTTCACACTTGTTGTGCATATTTATAAAACATCTCGAAGCACGTTAATTTTAATTTAAAAATGACATCCCGCAACGTGTGAATACTTCGTTCCTTTTTTGGTCTCCGGTAGTGCCCGCACTGCAGATTTTCGATTACTGTCCACGCTCTGTACCACTTTTACTCTACCCATTCTAGAATCACTGTGCCTTGAACAAGTCTACACAGCAGCTGGTAGGGTCAAGTTTTGAATTGTTCTGCCTCCAGTCTAGGCTGTCCGTAGATCATTTGCCTTTTACTGTCCAGAACTATACACTAGCACAGGATGTGCTCTGTTGATTCTTTACCCTTGTTGTACATTATCATAAAACATCTCAAAGCACATTAATTTTAATTTAAAAAAATGACATCCTGCAACTTGTGAATACTTCGTTTTTTTCCCGTAGGGCACGCACTGCAAATTTTGGTTTATTGTACACGCCCTGTACCATTTTCACTCTACCCATCCCAGGATCACTATGCATTGAACAAGTCTACACAGTAGCTGGTAGGGTCAAGTTTTAAATTGTTCTCTTTCAGTCTAGGCTGACCGAAAATCAATTGCCTTTTACGGTCCAGAACTTTACACTAGCACAAGATGTGCTGGGCTGATTTTTCACCCTTATTGTGCATATTTATAAAACATCTTGAAGCACCTTAATTTTAATTTACAAAATGAGATCCCGAAACTCGTGAATACTTCGTGCTTTTTTTCTCCCGTAGGGCCCGCACTGCAGATTTTGCCTTATTGTACACGCCCTGTACCAATATTACTCTACCCATTCCAGGATCACTATGCCTTGAACGAGTCTACAGAGCTGCTGGTAGGATCAAGTTTTAAATTGTTCTGTCTCCAGTCTAGGCTGTCCGTAGATCAGTTGCCTTTTACGGCCCAGAACTTTACACTGGCACAGGATGTGTTGGGCTGATTCTTTACCCTTGTTGTACATTATTATACATCTCAAAGCATATTAATTTTAATTTTAAAAAATGACATCCTGCAACTTGTGAATACTTCGTGTCTTTTTTTTTCTCCCGTAGGGCACGCACTGCAAAATTTTGGTTTATTGTACACGCCCTGTACCATTTTCACTCTACTTATCCCAGGATCACTGTGCCTTGAACGAGTCTACACAGTAGCTAGTAGGGTCAAGTTTTAAATTGTTCTCTTCCAGTCTAGGCTGACCGAAAATGAGTTGCCTTTTACGGTCCACAACTTAATACTAGCACAAGATGTGCTAGGCTGATTCTTCACGCTTGTTGTGCATATTTATAAAACATCTCGAAGCACGTTAATTTTAATTTAAAAATGACATCCCGCAACGTGTGAATACTTCGTTCCTTTTTTGATCTCCCGTAGTGCCCGCACTGCAGATTTTGGATTACTGTCCACGCCCTGTACCACTTTTACTCTACCCATTCTAGAATCACTGTGCCTTGAACAAGTCTACACAGCAGCTGGTAGGGTCAATCTTTGAATTGTTCTGCCTCCAGTCTAGGCTGTCCGTAGATCATTTGCCTTTTACTGTCCAGAACTTTACACTAGCACAGGATGTGCTCTGTTGATTCTTTACCCTTGTTGTACATTATTATAAAACATCTCAAAGCACATTAATTTTAATTAAAAAAAATGACATCCTGCAACTTGTGAATACTTCGTTTTTTTTTTTCTCCCGTAGGGCACGCACTGCAAATTTTGGTTTATTGTACACGGCCTGTACCATTTTCACTCTATCCATCCCAGGATCACTATTCATTGAACAAGTCTACACAGTAGCTGGTAGGGTCAAGTTTTAAATTGTTCTCTTTCAGTCTAGGCTGACCGAAAATCAATTGCCTTTTACGGTCCAGAACTTTACACTAGCACAAGATGTGCTGGGCTGATTTTTCACCCTTATTGTGCATATTTATAAAACATCTCGAAGCACGTTAATTTTAATTAAAAAAATGAGATCCCGGAACTTGTGAATACTTCGTGCTTTTTTTCTCCCGTAGGGCCCGCACTGCAGATTTTGACTTATTGTACACGCCTTTTACCACTATTACTCTACCCATCCCAGGATCACTGTGCCTTGAACGAGTCTACACAGTAGCTGGTAGGGTCGAGTTTTAAATTGTTCTGCCTCCAGTCTAGGCTGACCGTAGATCAGTTGCCTTTTACTGTCCAGAACTTTACACTGGCACAGGATGTGTTGGGCTGATTCTTCACCCTTGTTGTACATATTTATAAAACATCGAAAAGCACATTAATTTTAATTAAAAAAATGACATCCCGCAATTTGTGAATACTTCGTGTCTTTTTTTTCTCCCGTAGGGCCCGCACTGCAGATTTTGACTTATTGTACACGCCTTTTACCACTATTACTCTACCCATCCCAGGATCACTGTGCCTTGAACGAGTCTACACAGTAGCTGGTAGGGTCGAGTTTTAAATTGTTCTGCCTCCAGTCTAGGCTGACCGTAGATCAGTTGCCTTTTACGGTCCAGAACTTCACACAAGCACAGGATAAGCTGGGCTGATTCTTCACCCTTGTTGTACATATTTATAAAACATCGAAAAGCACATTAATTTTAATTAAAAAAATGACATCCCGCAATTTGTGAATACTTCGTGTCTTTTTTTTCTCCCGTAGGGCACGCACTGCAGAGTTTGGTTTATTGTACACGCCCTGCACCATTTTCACTCTATCCATCCCAGGATCACTGTGCCTTGAACGAGTCTACACAGTAGCTGGTAGGCTCAAGTTTTAAATTGTTCTCTTTCAGTCTAGGCTGACCGTAGATCAGTTGCCTTTTACGGTCCAGAACTTCACACTAGCACATGACATGCTGGGCTGATTCTTCACCATTGTTGTACATATTTATAAAACATCGAAAAGCACATTAATTTCAATTAAAAAAATGAGATTCCGCAACTTGTGTATACTTCGTGTCTTTTTTTCTCCCGTAGGGCACGCACTGCAAATTTTGGTTTATTTTTCACGTCCTGTACCATTTTCACTCTACCCATCCCAGGATCACTGTGCCTTGAACGAGTCTACACAGTAGCTGGTAGGCTCAAGTTTTAAATTGTTCTCTTCCAGTCTAGGCTGACCGTAGATCAGTTGCCTTTTACGGTCCAGAACTTCACACTAGCACATGACATGCTGGGCTGATTCTTCACCATTGTTGTACATATTTATAAAACATCGAAAAGCACATTAATTTCAATTAAAAAAATGACATCCCGCAATTTGTGAATACTTCGTGTCTTTTTTTTCTCCCGTAGGGCACGCACTGCAGATTTTGGTTTATTGTACACGCCCTGCACCATTTTCACTCTAGCCATCCCAGGATCACTATGCATTGAACAAGTCTACACAGTAGCTGGTAGGGTCAAGTTTTAAATTGTTCTCTTTCAGTCTAGGCTGACCGAAAATCAATTGCCTTTTACGGTCCAGAACTTTACACTAGCACAAGATGTGCTGGGCTGATTTTTCACCCTTGTTGTGCATATTTATAAAACATCTCGAAGCACGTTAATTTTAATTAAAAAAATGAGATCCCGGAACTTGTGAATACTTCGTGCTTTTTTTTCTCCCGTAGGGCCCGCACCGCAGATTTTACCTTATTGTACACGCCTTTTACCACTATTACTCTACCCATCCCAGGATCACTGTGCCTTGAACGAGTCTACACAGTAGCTGGTAGGGTCAAGTTTTAAATTGTTCTGCCTCCAGTCTAGGCTGACAGTAGATCAGTTGCCTTTTACGGTCCAGAACTTCACACTAGCACATGACATGCTGGGCTGATTCTTCACCATTGTTGTACATATTTATAAAACATCGAAAAGCACATTAATTTCAATTAAAAAAATAACATCCCGCAATTTGTGAATACTTCGTGTCTTTTTTTCTCCCGTAGGGCACGCACTGCAGATTTTGGTTTATTGTACACGCCCTGCACCATTTTTACTCTACCCATCCCAGGATCACTGTGCCTTGAACGAGTCTACACAGTAGCTGGTAGGGTCAAGTTTTAAATTGTTCTCTTCCAGTGTAGGCTGACCGAAAATCAGTTGCCTTTTACGGTCCAGAACTTTACACTAGCACCAGATGTGCTTGGCTGGTTCTTCACCCTTGTTGTGCATATTAAAAAAAGATCTCGAAGCACATTTATTTTAATTAAAAAAATGAGATTCCGCAACTTGTGTATACTTCGTGTCTTTTTTTCTCCCGTAGGGCACGCACTGCAAATTTTGGTTTACTGTTCACGCCCTGTACCATTTTCACTCTACCCATCCCAGGATCACTGTGCCTTGAACGAGTCTACACAGTAGCTTGTCGGGTCAAGTTTTAAATTGTTCTCTTCCAGTGTAGGCTGACCGAAAATCAGTTGCTTTTCAGTCCAGAACTTTATACTACCACAAGATGTGCTGGGCTGATTCTTCACCCTTGTTGTGCCTATTTATAAAACATCTCGAAGCACATTAATTTTAATTTAAAAAAATGAGATCCCGCAACTTGTGAATACTTCGTGCATTTTTTTCTCCCGTAGGGCACGCACTGCAGATTTTGCCTTATTGTACACGCCTTGTACCACTATTACTCTACCCATTCAAAGATCACTGTGCCTTAAACGAGTCTACACAGTAGCTGGTAGGGTCAATTTTAAATTGTTCTCTTCCAGTCTAGGCTGATCGAAAATCAGTTACCATTTACGGTCCAGAACTTTACACTAGCACAAGATATGCTTGGCTGGTTCTTCACCCTTGTTGTGCATATTAAAAAAACATATCGAAGCACATTAATTTTAATTAAAAAAATGAGATTCCGCAACTTGTGTATACTTCGTGTCTTTTTTTCTCCCGTAGGGCACGCACTGCAAATTTTGGTTTATTGTTCACGCCCTGTACCATTTTCGCTCTACCCATCCCAGGATCACTGTGCCTTGAACGAGTCTACACAGTAGCTTGTCGGGTCAAGTTTTAAATTGTTCTCTTCCAGTGTAGGCTGACCGAAAATCATTTGCTTTTCAGTCCATCCCTTGTTGTGCATATTAAGAAAACATCTCGAAGCACATTAATTTAATTTAAAAAATGAGATTCCGCAACTTGTGTATACTTCGTGTCTTTTTTTCTCCCGTAGGGCACGCACTGCAAATTTTGGTTTATTGTTCAAACCCCGTACCATTTTCACTCTACCCATCCCAGGATCACTGTGCCTTGAACGAGTCTACACAGTAGCTTGTCGGTTCAAGTTTTAAATTGTTCTCTTTCAGTGTAGGCTGACCGAAAATCAGTTGCTTTTCAGTCCAGAACTTTATACTACCACAAGATGTGCTGGGCTGATTCTTCACCCTTGTTGTGCATATTTATAAAACATCTCGAAGCACGTTAATTTTAATTTAAAAAATGACATCCCGCAACTTATTAATACTTTGTGCCTTTCTTCTCCCGTAGGGCACGCACTGCAGATTTTGCCTTATTGTACACGCCTTGTACCACTATTACTCTACCCATTCAAGGGTCACTGTGCCTTAAACGAGTCTACAGAACTGCTGGTAGGGTCAATTTTAAATTGTTCTCTTCCAGTCTAGGCTGACCGAAAATCAGTTGCCTTTTACGGTCCAGAATTTAACACTAGCACAAGATGTGCTGGGCTGATTATTTACCCTTGTTGTGCATATTTATAAAACAGTTCGAAGCACTTTAATTTTATTTAAAAAAATGACATCCCTCAACTTGTTAATACTTTGTCCTTTTTTTTTTCTCTCGTAGGGTCCACACTGCAGATTTTTGGCTTATTGCACACGCCCTGTACCACTTTTACTTGACCCATTTCAGGATCACTGTGCTTTGAACGAGTCTACAAAGCTGCTGGTAGGGTCAAGTTTTAAATTGTTTTGCCTCCAGTCTAGGCTGTCCGTAGATCATTTGCATTTTACGGTCCAGATATTTACACTAGCACAGGATATGCTGGGCTTATTCTTCCTCCTCGTCGCAGAGTCTGCATGTGCAGTGCCACTCATCCAGATGGATCTTTTTAGACCAATGGCGACAATTTTGACGATTAGAACGTTCGTGAAGTGTAAAATTGCACACACCATAATACAAAACTGGTCCTAGTTGGAATACATTCAGTTGTTCTCAAAAAGACGCTATTCTATTCTTCTATATCCTTTTCCATGAGCTCCTGAGCTTGTATCAATTAGATAAGGATGCATTTTATTTTCTACTAATATCCGAATAATCGATGAATAGCTAACCTCTAATGTTGTGGCTGCCTGTCGACACACAGGTTTTCCTCAAACTCAAGAAATACATCCAATTTGCTTTTGTTTGTATCCATCCCCAAGCTTAAAAAACTGCTTTTCAATTTTGCTAATTGTCCCTTGGGGTATAGGACGCAACCTGATATTTTTTTCATAAAGTAGGTGAGCAACTCCAATCTGTGATCGTGTTTTATCTTTGTTACCAATTATTTCTGAAATTGTTGTTTTATGAATTTATGTTAAATAATGAATAAGAATCCGTTTGAATTTATATATATATATATATATATATATATATATATATATATATATATATATATATATATATATATATGTATATATATATATATATATATATATATATATATATATATATATATAATCTTATTACTAGAAGAGTATCACAAGTATCGGTCATGGAATCTTATAAACAATGAGATACCTACTTGAATAAGGTGAATAAAAGAATAGACAATATGATTGTTAATTTGTTTAAAACTTTACAACTTTTTTACACATAAATTCTTATTTACTATACAATTATTTATTACGCTATAGCGTTAGTCTCAACGTGTATACGTGACAAAGTAGAATATTATATACCATGAGGTTTTTCTTCGCTAGTAATTGTGCTTAATAAAATGGTTTTTAAGTATTTGGTAAACTGATCTTTTTAAAAAATTCCTTATTTTCTTGTTTACAATCCGAAATCACATGCTATGCATCACATACTTCCCCGAACATACACATCTAATCAGATCTTAAATTTATATAAGAGAATGTAAGGCTAGATGCATTCTCGCAACAGTTAGAACCGTAGACCGGTTTCGCTCTCATTAGAGCTCTTCAATACGGCATACTAATTGTAGCGAAAATACATTTTTTAAATATATTTTTTGGATACAGGAGGGGGAAATGCTCATGCAGACTCCATTCACGGCCCCATAGGTGCCGTGGGATATCGAGGTACTGTGAGACTGTACTCGCTAAAACCCGCTCCCTGGGAGTACCGGACCTTAGTCCATACATCCGTCGGAAAGATTTCACACAATGACTTTTTGGGTATGAATGTTTCCATTCTGTTTTTGCCGCGGGGCGTCTAGCGGGTAAGTAGAAGCTTTGGACGCTTATGTTTATGTGGAAGTTGCTCATCGTAGTCGGTAGCGCTACGGAGAAGAGCATTTGGGTGAGAAGCGGCTTTTGCGAACTGTTGTGGATAGTTGAGTTATGAATTCAAGTATCGAACGCATTTCCAGATCAGAGTGAATCTGACTGTTTCGGACAAACCATGACGCTCCGGTAACCATTCTCAGAATTTTATTCTGGATTATTTGAAGAGTTTTGATGTGTGTTGCAGCCGCGGTGGCCAATGCAGGTGATGCATAGGTCAAGGCTGGCCGGATGATGACTTTGTACATGAGCAACTTGTTGTTCATGGACAGTTTGTAATTTCTATTTAGAAGTGGGAACAGCTTCGAGATGAACATCCAGGCTTTTTTTCAGGCGTGATCGACATGGGGACGCCATGTTAAGTGTTTGTCGAGGAAAACCCCGAGGTATTTGTCGGAATCTTGCCAGGGAATTAGACGGTTGTCTAATGATACGTGTTCGTAAGGTGTGTGTCTCCTCTTGGAAAATAGGACAGCTGAACATTTATCGGGATTTATGGCTAGAAGAGATTCCCTATACCATGCTTGCAGCTCGACTACAGCGGTCTGAAGTTGTTCGGTTATTATCCTTGGCTGAGTGGAGCTCCTGAGGATGGTAGTGTCGTCTGCGTACAGTGCGTATGTCACGTTTAGTGCGACAAATATATTGTACAGCAGAGGGGAGATATCAGAACCCTGCGGGAGACCAGCCATGGCTGAGTACGTTCTAGATCTGGCTCCCAGATGTTTGACCTGGTACTTCCTCTGTTGCAGGTATGACCTGATTAGCAAAATCAGAGGGAGAGGATAACGAAATGATAGAAGTTTGTTTAGAAGGCCCGCATGCCAAACCTTATCGAAGGCTTGAGCAATGTCAAGAAATATTGCACCAGTTGACTTGTTTTTATTAAATCATTCGGTGATGTCTTCCATCACATGAAGAACTTGGTCTGTGGTGGAGTGCTGGTGTCTGAAACCGAATTGCTCATCCGGGAGGATATGATTTTCTGAGGTGAATGAAGCTAGCCTTTTCTAAATCAGTTTTTCGGCGATTTTGCCGATGACTGGTAGTAGGATAATGGGCCTGTAGTTCTGGGGGAACAGCGGATCGTTGCTGGGTTGCGGGATATTGATAATGTCGGCAAGTTTCCACATGAAAGGAAAATGTTGAAATCGCAGCATGGCATTCATCACGGCTTTGCGGGGAAAGTTTTTCAGGGCTGCGTTAGAGATTCCATCGTATCCCGGAGCTTTGCTACTTTTTAATGATTTCATTATTTGGCAAACTTCTTCCAAAGTTGTGGGCTCGATAGTAGTGTCTGGGGTGGCGCGAAGCGCACATCTGACGTAGCGGTGCGTTCTTGCTACATGCGACAGATCAACGTTGTTATAATTCGGGCTGAATTGCAACTCCAGATGATCTGCGAATGCAGTAGCTTTCTCCGCATCAGTGTATACGACACCGTTACGGCCGTGAAGTGGGGATATCGGAAGTTTTTGGGAGCGAAGGTCTTTGGCCATTTGCCAGACGGAATTGTCTTGGGTAGACAAGGTTTGCAGGCGTTCCTCCCAACGATTGTTGCGGAGTTCTTGTAGGGTGGATCGTACTTGTTTGATTAGTCTGTTTGCGTCTCGTTTGTCGATGGGGTTTCCGGTGCGTCGAGCTAGTCTACGCACGCGGTTTTTTTCGAGTATCATTTCTCTGATACTGGACGGAAATGTTGGCAGAGTGCTCTGGGCGGCGTACGTCCTTGATGCATGGTCGATAGAACATTGAATTTTGGACTGTAGATTATCCACTGCACCCTCGAGTTCGGGAATGCTGCGGATAACCGGAAAATTACCAAGGGTGTTTTTAAGGTGATCTGTGAAAACTGACCACAGTACCTTCTTCCTTGGGAGGGCGGGTTCTTCGCCGAGCTGCAATATGACTGGGTTATGGTCCGACGAGAGGTCGTTTTGGGTTGATATTTCATGGAGAAGGGTGGTGTTCGACATGATTACTATGTCGAGCACGTCTGATCTACCTGCACTGCCGAAGTGTGTGGGTATTTGGGGAGCCTCAACCGTGCAGTTTGCATGGTTTTTGATATAGGCTTGGAGGATTTTCCCATTTGTGTTGGCATTACGAGAATGTCATTTGGGGTGTTTGGAATTTAAATCGCCAGAAATTATTATGTGCTGGTTGGTATCGAATAAGAGGTCTAGGTCGGCGTCTAGAATTCTCTTTTGTGGAGGGTTATATGCAGAAATGGGCTTTATTGGGCCTGCAGATGAAGTGTTGACTACGATTTGCGTAGCCTCGATGTTTTTCAGGGCTGGTGTACTGAGAGGGTGGTGGTCAATATTTGTCTTAACATACACTGCCGTGCCGCCACCCCTGGAAGTGGTGCGGTCATTGCGGTACAGTGTATAGTTGGGGAGTTTTGGATTGGTTGGAAGACGCATTTTGGTTTCTTGGACTAGAATAGCGTCCCGTTTTAAGCGTTGGGCGAATTCTTGGGGCTTATTTCTTTTGCAGGCTAGTCCGTGTGCATTCCATGATGCAACCTGCAGGGATTGTGGCTTTCTTCGAGAAGTCATTTACTTCTTGAAGATTGACACGATTCCGGGGATTAGCGGGATGGTGGAAGTGATCAGCGTCAGCAGATCAGGGGAAGTTTGGAGAATGTTCAGGACTTTCCCCGCGACCAACTTCAGCTGTGTGAAATTGATCGTGGTAATAAGGGAGAGTGCAGTGGAAGCTGCTTTTGCAGGGGGAGCTGGGTTGCGCTTGGGTGTAGCTGGTTTCGGGGTTGTTGAGGGTTGGGCGGGGCGAGAAGATGCAGTGGCAACCGCATAGGAAATTTGCGGCTTCCGTTGGGAGGTCTGTTTGTTGGGTTTGGGGAATTTCGGGCAAGCTTTATAGTTGGCGGTGTGACCATTCTCGCAATTGCAGCAAGTTGGGTCGATGGATAGGGCCTTTTTACACTCCACAGACAAATAGGGGCCGCTGCATTTTAAGCAGTGGGGGGCTCCGCTACAAGACTGTTGGGAGTTACCAAACCTTTGGCAGCGATGGCAGTGGTCCGGGAGTTTCCTTTTGTGTAGCGACTCCACCTTGACGAGGAGTTTTCACACAGTTTTGATGCCGAAAATGGACCTTTCGGACTTGGGGAGGTTGGTCATGATGAGGGGCATGGGGATTTTTTTGTTGTCCCTACCTCTGCGATGCATACGGTGGACACCATCGGGATGGAAACCTTGTTTGATGAGGTCTTCGATGGGGATGGTTTCACAGGACCCCCCCCCCCCTAAGGACAATTTTTAGTAGTTTCATATAGGGACAAAGTATGTGAGGCTAGATGCATTCTCGCAACAATTAGAACCGTAGATCGGTTTCGTTCTCATTAGAGCTCTTCAGTACGGCATATTAATTGCAGCAAAAATACACCTATAAAGTAATATGGCTATAGTAGCCAGCCTTTCAACACTAAGTGAGTGGTGGACGTGCCGCCACCTAGTTGCGGAACCAAGTAGTATGTTGTCACGCCAGCTCCAAATAACACAAAACCGGTCTACGGTTCTAATTGTTGCGAGAATGCATCTAGCCTTACATATTTTGTCCCTATATTAGGGTAGAAATGAGCCAGGGTTAACAATTTATTAATTTTTTGTTAGGTATATACAGTCTCTATTTTTTTAACAGATGTGTTATTTGGAGGTTGCGTGACAACATACTACTTGATTCCGCAACTAGGTGGCGGCACGTCCACCACTCACTTAGTGTTGAAAGGCTGGCTACTATAGCCCTATTACTTTATGGGTGTATTTTTGCTGAAATTAGTATGCCGTACTGAAGAGCTCTAATGAGAGCGAAACCGGTCTACGGTTCTAATTGTTGCGAGAATGCATCTAGCCTTACATACTTTGTCCTTATATTAGGGTAGAAATGGGCCAGGGCTAACAATTTACTAAATTGTTAGTTGTATACAGTCTCTATTTTTTAACACTTTGTGTTATTTGGAGCTGGCGTGACAACATACTACTTGGTTCCGCAACTAGGTGGCCTCACGTCCACCACTCCCTTAGTGTTTATATAAGAGAAGTAATAAGAGTTGTTTTTGTGTATTAAAAAATATTTTCTATAAAAGCAACTGCTAAACCAGGGTTTCTTGCACCTTTGGTTCGATATCTCTATAAAATTTGCTATTTTCCTCTTTGGCATATTGTCTGACGATAACTAAATGGTAAGCTTAATTTTTTTCTCATGTAAGAAAGTCTTGCACCCGGCACAGATATCCAACATATTGTTCATCTTGCATTGCCTTTAAGCGAGTTGATCTACAATAATTTCATTATTGACTATTCTTCTACGCTCTCTACACCAATCACCCATTTATAGCTAACGAGTAGTGCTTTTAAATGCTTAGATACGTAACTCAAAGTACAAGTGGTTGTTAGAATTTTTTTATATTTATTTAGTTTTAGACATTTACATATAATTAGCCTAATTCTAAATATAATTAGATGCTTAGATATTTCATCATTAAAGGGTAAATGGTACATTTAATAGCGAAAACACGAATTAAAAACAATTATGGTATAACCATTTTTAATAATAAGATAACAATTTAAAAAAATTTAACTAAAAAATTTTTTTTTTTTTTTTTAAATTTAATTTTATTGGCTGCGGCATCTTAGGCCATTAGCACATTCTTTCCCATCATTCAATATTGTTTTAAATTTTCCAGACAGAGTCAACTTGGCTCGCCCGGGAATCGAACCCGGGACCTCTCGCTTAGCAGGCTGGCACCTAGCCACCTGCGCCACGAGGGCGTCAACTAAAAAATTAAATCATTAAAATAAATAGCCTAGACAGAAAAACATAATTAGAAGAATAACCTATGTGAACATGATTAATCGCTACGAAAATGGAAAATAGTCTAAATATTCACCTATGGTATAAAAACCCACACATCATATATTTAACTGTTATATATTTAGAGCCTCGGTGGTAAGAACGTGTGCCACTGAACGGAAGGGTACCGGGTTCGATCCCAGGGTACTTCTTTCGCTTTAGTACATACTGTAGAATTAACATCAACCGAGGTTGTGGCATTGTATTTGAGCAAGTCTACACGTTCCGCCCTTTGGAGGGGGCGTAAAGCTGTCGGTCCCGTTTCCCAGCGATGTTCCGCATGTTAAAGATCCCCACCCTCGTTACATAAAGGCAGGGGTTCGGCAAAAATTCCAGGATAGTAAGATGAAACTGCTCCCTGGCGTCGGTGATTGGCCATAGTCGCGGAAATAGATCGACGTTAAAGAAATAACAACAATCAACATTTATATAAAAACTATTGCTTGACCTCGCCTTATATGTATTTAGAGCATTTGTATTTTTCCTATGTATTGTATTTTTTCCTTCCATTTTGCAGCCTTGATAATGGAATGAATAATTCCGAAAGCTCGGCAATATAATACAGAGTTTTTATTTTGCAACTGACTGCTATCCCACAATTATATCTTATTAGAGATGAATCAAGAGATGCAATTTGTATAGTGTCTGATGAAATATGTATTTCATACAATATAAATGCATTAAATAAAAGTCTGGACGCAGTAAGTGCGTTATGGTAGTGAATTTTCATAGAAATGATCAGGCACAAAATATTTTTATAACTTTTTTGTTTTAAGGTAGAAATATAAATTTTGGTATATAGTTTTCCTTTAATATCGTAAACTTACGTACTAAATTTGGTTACCATAGCTTTTCTATTTTCTTGAGATAAAATATTTTTCCCAAAGAAAACCCAAAACTTTCCCGAAAACCTGGTTCGATTTTCATGGCTAACGAACTTATCCAAGCCACTTACAAAAGAAAGGTACATGCTCAATTTGATCAAAATCGAGCATAATTTTTTGAGTTATCGGTGTGATACATATATATATATATATATATATATATATATATATATATATATATATATATATATATATATATATATATATATATATATATATATATATATATATATATATATATATATATATATATATATATATATATATAGGGTGTCCCACGTCGAGTAATGTATTAGATTATTTCCGAAAATACACATTTTTGAGTGCTGAAAATTTGTATACGGAGGTTTCCGAAGATGCTGTATTTAATGGAAATAATTTCCAAAATGGTGGACTACCGGTTACACCGTAAATAGATGTAAACATCGTTATTTTAAATAGAATACGCTGTATATTATTGCATTTTTAGAATACTCATCCAATTATAGGTTAAAAGTTATTAGGGTGTGCTCTCCTTATCTTCACTTGTTTTCGAGTTATGTCAATTCATTTGAGAATACTGTTCAAGGGGAGCCTGACTTAATGAAGGTGATTTCGTGCCGTGGTAGGGTGCTGAAAAATCTTTAATTTCTCAGACACCTTCCAAGACCATTAGGCTTCGACAAGATTGTGTGGAAAAATTGTTTTATATACAGGGCGTTATGTAGGATGTATTAGAATTTGGTGTGCTTTAAACTAGAACAACTCATTTATTTCAAATAGAACACCCTGTATATTATCTTCTAGTTGAACATATCAGATAATTCTCTTTCAAAATGTATTAGCATTCCCTATACCTAAAGTTGATAATTGTCGAGATATTTGCGGTTTACCAAAAAAAAAAAAAAAAATATTTATGAAATTTCAACAAATAACAGAAAATAGCCAAAAGTATTGAAAGTTCAAAATGATTATGACTAGCTAAGAAACTCATGATTGATATTGTTCAAATTGTGTACCATTCGCACTAATACATCGCTCTAACCGTATTACAACTCCTTCACTTGTTGTACGCCGTATTTCTGCGAGATCAATATTATCCAAACAATTACAGACTCTGTCTTCAAGTTCTTCCCTAGTGTTGACTGAAGTCGTCTAAACATCTAATTTCAATTTACCCAATAGGTAAAAATCCAGAGGAGTGAGGTAGGGCGACCGTGGGGGCCAATTGTATGTTCTGCCGCGTCCCATCTACCTCTCTTCGAATTCATCATTTAAAAAGCTCCTCACCTCTGCTAAATAATGCGCAGGAGCCCCGTCTAGTTGATACCAACAATTTACATACGCAGTAAGTGGTAAATTGTCAAAGAAATCGGAGACAGTGGTCTGCAAAATCTCTAGGTATTGCACAGCTGTCAGATTATTATCGTAAATGCAGTACGATATTTTATCATCCATTAGAAGAGCAAACAAGTTAAAGCTGAATTTCCTCTGAAAACAGCGTTCTCTTTTGACATGAGGATTGTCTTGAGCCCAGTAGTGAATATTATGTCTGTTAAATATTCCTTCATGGGATATCTTTGTTTCGTCGGTCCAAATTATGCTTTTCAGAAATAAAGGATCGTTTCGGTGTCTTTCAAGGAGAGTGTGACAAAATTCAAATCGGTGGTCTGGGTCGTTCGGTTCCAGAGCTTGTACACTTGTAAATTTATAATTATGCATCTTATGCTTGGACAATATTCTCTGTATGGAGGCACGTGCTATGTTCATGTCATGTTCAGCTAAACGTATTGACGCCTTTGGATAAGCTTCGAAATAAGATAACACAGATATTTGTGGGTCTTCGTCTTCTGTAACTGGAACTGATCTTGATGTTTGTTTAATCGTGCAACTTCTCGTTCTCAAGAAATTAGTTTCATAACGTCTGAATTTCAACGCAGTCATTGGCGAGGACTCGGGATACCTATCATTAAACAGCCGACATGTTCTGCTGACCACTCTGTTGCACTCTCTATGAAAATAAAATAAATTCAGCAATTGTTCGTTTAAATAGCTGGCAATATCCATATAACGTAGAATTCCTATTAATTCAGACAACAAAGACAAAATAACTCACGTTGTGAATGACAGAAATATAAAACTGACAATAAACTTGAAAATTTCACACATCACATAGCACTCTTAGAATCCATACAGATTTTAGACATACTCCTAAATTTGCCTTTTTTTCCGGTAAACCGCAAATATCTCGACAATTATCAACTTTAAGTATAGAAAATGCTAATACTAATACCGTTTGAAAGCGAGTTTTCTGCTCTATTCAATTAGAAGATAATATACAGGGCCGTTCCATTTGAAATAAATGAGTTATTCTAGTTTAAAACACACCAAATTCTAATATATCCTACAGATCACCCTGTATATGAAACAATTTTTCCTTACAATCATGTCGAAGCTTAATGGCCTTGGAACGTATCTGACAAATTAAATAATTTTTAGCATTCTAACACGACACGAAATCACCTTCATTATGTCAGCCTTCCCTTGAACAGAATTCTCAAATAAATTGACATAACTCGAAACCAGTTGAAGATAGGGAGAGCATACTCTAATAACTTTTAACCTAAAATTAGATGAGTACTCTAAAAATGCAATAATATACAGGGTGTTCTATTTGAAATAACGAGTGTAACCGGAAGTCCGCCATTTTGGAAATTACTTATATTGAATAGAGCATCTTCTGTAACCCCCGTATACAAATTTTCAGCACTCAAAAATGTATATTTTCGGAAATAATCTAATACATTACTCGACGTGGGACACCCTATATATATATATATATATATATATATATATATATATATATATATATATATATATATATATATATATATATATGAACTATATGACTATATCTGTGGGTGTATACTAAGCAGTGTGTATGGTTTAATCCTCAATTTTGTTGCTAGTATTGTTAGTCATAAACCTTTCCTTACCTCTCGTCTGTCTAATACAACAGTTTGTGGCTAATGGACTTAGTTTCCGAGGACATCAGGATACAAAACACACACACACACACATATATATATATATATATATATATATATATATATATATATATATATATATTTGTCAAACTAAAGTAATTTTTATCTCCTACAAACTTAAAGATTTTGGTGAAAATAGCAGAGATTTATGGTAAATGAAGGTGATGAAGGTTGAAGTGTTAGAAGGTGCGAAATAGAAGAGAAAAAAGAATTTAAGTTTGGTACGTCAAAATCTGAAGTTTATTTAATTTGGTGTCGGACTGTCAAACTATTTAGGATTCAACCTTCTAAATTATGTTATATGATACACCACAAGTCGCATAAGACTTATTGTATTAACATAATGTATAATTTTTGTCAATAAACAATAATAATAATAATATATATATATATATATATATATATATATATATATATATATATATATATATATATATATATATATATAAAAATATAAAAGTTGTGGGTGACCCCGGATTTGGGTTCTAGGGATCCTAGTTCGCTCTCATTAAAGACATTTTTTCAAAATTCAAAAGTCGCTATCTCCCTATTAGTGAAAATTCACTAAAACCTTTATATAGATTTGTCTGTTATATTAATTATTAATTGCTTCGCTAAAATTCATACTGGCAAGTTAAGTAAGATATTTATTTCCCATTATGAAACTTAAAACCCCTGATGAGGTCTAACAAGAAACACTTTTAGAAATCCAATTTACCAAAACAGTATTTGGAGTCAAGCCATCGTTATACCTATAAAATTGGCGTAATCAGAAGATTAAATTAGCTTATGTAAAGCAAGTTGAAAATTTCATACACAGGACCAAATGATGGAAGCACGAACTCAGGACGGAAGTTATTTATTATGGTTTCCTGGAAATTTATTAATTAAAACCTACTAAAACCTAAATGTCTATTATCGGTGACGTCTTCAAGGAGTACTGCATATTAAGGAGTATAACAGGCCATTATTACTTTCACTACGAAGTCATATCTAACATTTTGCAGAAATTTTAGCGAATTTTCGTAAAAAAATTCTTCAAATGAGAGTGAACTGGGAAGTTTAGAACACATATACAGGCTAATTTCCAATTTTTACACACACACACGCATATATATATATATATATATATATATATATATATATATATATATATATATATATATATATATATATATATATATATAGAGGGTGACTCATAACTATTGGGACATAGAGTGAGCGCAGATTATTTGGACCAAAATATGAGGAATGGACCAAACATGCTTTAATAAAATGTTGCTTTGAAAAAAGATATAGGTTGTTAAAGGTGACATATTTTTTTCGTTTTTGCTAATAATTTTAAAGAAATTTTAAAACCATAGCATTTTTGAATGGAGAGTGAAGAGATATTCCAATCAAGGTATTACCAGCCTCTACTTCCTATCTAAAAAGTCTGGACGCAGCAAGTGCGTTATGGAAGTGAATTTTCTTTAAAATGTTTTTAATAGCAGACATGTCTCTTTAATGCAAGCAGGAATCAATTTGCTCACCGGTATAACCTATATAGAAGGAACAATGTACCATATTTTTCCAACATAACTTGTTTGAAAACGTGCAAAAATTTTCCGAAAAGAAACTTATAACGTTTCCGAGAGAACTCGTTTCCTAGCTGACGAACCTTAGGTTAATAGCTAATTACGTTATTGAATTTTGAAGCGTTTAATGAAAATTCGCTACCAAAACGCACTTATCGTTTGTCAAAATAATTTTATAAGATGCAGCTCAGAACACCCTAGAGGTAACGTATACAATTTTTTCTCGTATTTTGCATAATAACAATTATATTGAGCTTTACCGTAGAAATGCGTCATCCTGTATATATATAAACAGAAAGTAAACCCGGATATGGATTCTAGGGGGCCTAGTTTGCGCTCATTTGAAGGAATCTTTTTAGAATTCAAAAGCGGCGGTTTCCTCATAACGATTTTTTTCTACGAAAATTAGCTATAAATTGTAGACCGTTAAACCCTAAATTTAACTAAAACTACTTCCAAAGCGTCAGAGAAAGTGTTTATTTGAAATGAATTTTCTGGAAATATTTTATTCAAATGAAGGGGAATGATGGTTGAAGCTGAAATTTAATGGTTTGCAGAACACTCTTTACATAATCCGTATATCTTTCAGGTTCTTTGCCTAAATGTTGGCAATTTTGACATTTCAAATCGCGACTTTTTACGTTTTGAGGAAAACCCCAGTTTTTTTCTTTAAATTCCTCTAACTCTTTTGTCTTTAAACTTACAGACCGAAATTTTGCTAAATTGTTCACCCCTTATATATATATATATATATATATATATATATATATATATATATATATATATATATATATATATATATATATATACCTATATAATTGAAACTGACCCTGGATATAGGTTCTAGGGGGCCTAGTTCGCGGTCATTGGAAGAATTTTTTTCTAAATTTTAAAGTCGGAAGCTCGTCGTTAGTGAATTTTTTTTTGAAGAAAATTCACTAAAACAAGCACTTGTGAAGCCACGGGAAAAGTCTACGACTGTATTAAATGTGGAACGGTTTCACTAAGTTAGGGCAAGAGCAAACCACCAGATATGCTATTCAAATTGAAGTCTTAAACTTTAATCTCCTCTTTGTCTAATTATTTTCTATAGAAAAACGCGCTACAAAATTCATCGGAATAACAACAAACTAATTAGATAACGGTAAAGTGAAATGAGACTAAAAACAAAAATTGGAAAAAGTAAAGTCACTAACTAGGATTCGAACTCGTCATGCAGAAGTTAACTGAATTTGATTATCGGATTTACAGGGACTTAGACCACTGAGATATACTCGACATGTGTCTACTAGCAGCTATATCCCCTCATACATTTGTTCAATGTTTTAAAATGTACATAAAACTATTTCGATTTACAATAGATTTTTAGTCATATTATAACGAAATCAAGGAAAATAACGGCTTAGACACATATCTAGGAGCTTGTTAGTCATTTCTTGTAGTTTTTTTTTACTCTCATTCATACTCAATCAATTTCGACATTTGAACTTTCTTGAATCAGATTTAATTAATTAAAAATTAATTTACTTCTAACTTCTCGTTTTTCAAGATAGTGTTCTGAATTTTGGTACACGGGATACACTTTATGGCAGAAACTAGCTTACTAAATTTGGTTGTCCTTACATTGTTATTTCCGGAGATATAAATATTTTTCGAAAGAAAACACAAAATGTTCCTGGAAAACCCTGCGCCGATTTTCCTGACTAACAAACTTCTCCAAGCCACTTGCAAAAGGAAGGTATGTGCCAAATTTGATCAAAATGGGACCATGATTGTTTGAGTTATCGGTGTGACACATACATATACATACATATATATATATATATATATATATATATATATATATATATATATATATATATATATATATATATATATATATATATATATATATATATATATATATATATATATATATATATATGTATATATATAAACATATAAAAATTGAAACTGACCCTGGATATGGGTTCTAGGGGGCCTAGTTCGCGGTCATTTGAAGAAAATTTTCCAAAATTCAGAAGTCGGGATCTCCTCATTAGTGATTTTTTTTAAAGAAAATTCACTAAAATGTGAGGGTTGTAACTGTCACTCGAGCGTGGTTGAATGAAGGGGCGAAGTTGCATAATTAAAAATTGACTCGTTTTGGGATAGTTTTCTAAATATGCACAATAAAAGAGATACTGAATTTATTCAATTTGGCTGTGCCACACTGTATAAATTTTTAACTTCACTTTAGTAAATTATCTCCAGTGGTGGCACTAATATGCAATTAAGGCGTTATCTGCATATTTGTCGGTTTCTGACAATACCGTAGACCTAAATTCGTTGCTGCTCACACAATGCAGCTAAATTCAGCTTGTGTTTAGTTTTATTGCAGTCCTGTCTTAGAATTTAGTAAGGTCTGCTTTGACCGTTGAATAAAGATTATGAAGACGGAGCAGAGTAATAGGAGGAGACAGATAGTGACTGGCTGGGAAGTCGCGGGACCAAAGAAGTGGGAGAAAGTGAGGGAGTGAGAGATAAGGACAGAGAGAGTGAGTGATATCGGGAGCGCTCAGTAGCGTTGTCAGAAGGAGAGCGGCCGGTTCAGTTCGGGAGATGGGGTATTGATCCGGGGTGCCTGCCCTCAGAAACGAACAGCTCCGGGCTCTGCTCTGCAGGGTTGCCACAATCATCATAACAGAATGATATATGAAATGTTTTGGTTTCACTATACCAGGATGGTATCGTGCTTACACAATAAATGCCTTTGGACTTTAGGATGTTGAAAACTCTTGGTTTGGTTAATGAAATATATATATATATATATATATATATATATATATATATATATATATATATATATATATATATATATTAAGTAATATTGGGTTTACGGTGATGTATGGAAAGTATCTGTTCCAACAGAAAATTATATATAGGTTGGCGCATTGAAAACGAAACAGACCGATTTGCGTCCAGATAAATTTTTTTAAGAAACGCTGAAACAAGTCAATATTAATATTGAGGGGGACATGTTTTGACATAAAACTGAACTTTGTCACATCAACCCCTTAAAGGTGGTGATAACAACCCTTATATTTTAAATAGGGAACATGGATCGAGTGTGACGTCATTTGAAAGCTTTTTCTTTTCTGAATTCGGCAAACTAATATTTTTGGAAGTTCTGTCAAGTAGTTTAAAAATTATTAACAGTTGAAGATGCAAAAACGCATTTCACTTATTTCAATAAAAAATGTGCTGATAGTCAATGTTTTGTTGGTTTGTAAACAAAAAATTGACTATCAGAACATTTCTTATCGGAATAAGAGAAATGCGGTTTATTATTTCAGTTTATCGGTCGGTTTGATACTTGATAGTACTACCGAAATCTAATTTCATAATGGTGTATTCTGTAGAAGAAAGAGTTGAAATAATTACTCTTTTTTTCAAAAACGATGACTGTGCCAACCGTACCGCAAATTTGTTTAATGAACGACATCCGAACAGACATGTTAACAGAAAATACATTTTGGAGTTAGTTGCAAAGTTTCGACAAAGTGGTTCAGTAGCCAACAAAAAAACGGGATCCTGAACGTGAATTTCCGGTTAGAAATGAGACTACTGAGATTGAAGTTTTAGGACAAATTGCTGCAGACCCAACTTTGGCGCGAGAAAATTGGCCACTGTTTCAAACATCAAAAGAAGAACTATTCGGTGAATATTGAAGCATCATAAATTTCACCCGTATAAAATTCATCTTGTACAACAACTGAATGAATATGATTTTGATCGGCGGCTGGAGTTTTGTGAAGTTATGACTGCACGAATAGCTGATAACGGGAACCTTCTGTTCAATATCTGTTTTTCAGACGAGTGTACGTTTTTATTAAACTCTACAGTCAATCGTCATAAATGTCGTTATTGGGCAGATAATAATCCAAGAAATTTTCACGAAGTCCACACTCAAACTCCACAGAAATAGAATGTCTGGACTGGCATTTTTGGAGACCGTTTAATCGGACCAATTTTTTATGGCAATTTAAGTGTCGTAACGTATTTGGAGTTACTAGGAGATATCGTTTACCCTCTACTAATTGTCATTGTTGAAAATGATGATCGCTATCAAGAAAATCAATTAGTGTTTCAACAAGATGGAGCTCCTCCGCATTTTTCACAACGTGTTAGGGAGCTTTGAACACAGAGTTTCCAGAGCAATGGATTGGGCGTAGAGGTGCTATTGAGTGGCCCCCTAGATCACCGGATTTAACTCCTTTAGACTTCTTTCTATAGGGCCATTTAAAGAATAACATTTTTGCAACACAACCGGAGTCTCTGGAAGAGATACGACGATGTATTGTTAAAGAATGCCGTCTAATAACTCCACAAAATCTCCAGAATGTCTGAGCTTGTTTTGAACAAAATTTGTACTTGTGTATGGAAGCTGGTGGTCAACAATTTGAACACTTACTTAATTGAATAAACACTTTTGAACGCTTGGTTTTGTTTTTTATTTTTTTTTTAACGAAAAATTGACTTATTAGTGCATTTCTTATCACAATGAATGAAATACGTTCTTGCAAATCCAACTGTGAATAATTTTTAAACGAGTTGATAAAACTTCCAAAAAAATTAATTTGCTGAATTCAGAAAAGAAAGAGCTTTCAAATGATGTAACACTCGATCCATGTTTCCTATTTAAAATATAAGGGTTGTTATCACCACCCTTAAGGGGTTGATGTGACAATGTTGAGTTTTATGTCAAAACATGTCCTCCTCAATATTAAAATTGACGTGTTTCAGCGTTTCTTAAAAAAAAATTTCTCTGGACGCAAATCGGTCTGTTTCGTTTTCAATGCGCCACCTTATATATAATTTTCTGTTGAAACAGATACTTTCCATACATCACCGTAAACTCAATATTACTTAATATGTTAATATATATATATATACATATATATATATATATATATATATATATATATATATATATATATTATTATTATTATTATTATTATTATTATTATTATTATTATAATGCGTTTCTTAAAAACAATTATCTGGACGCAAATCGGTCTGTTTCGTTTTCAATGTGCCACCCTGTATAGGTTACACTGGCAACCAAATTGGATGCGTCCTTTTATTAAACCCTGTATAATAACGAAATGCAAAAATTTAAATGTCAAAATTTTATAGCAAATAATGTCACTTTCAAGAAGATTTAGAGCTGTTCCAGTTGTGGAATATAATCAAGATAAAATTGTATCATGCAGTCACAAGTTTATAATTTTACTTCTACATCGCCAATCCGTGTGAAAGTTTGGCATTGGCGTGAGCGAAAACTTTTCTGTCTGTCGGTCTGCATGTCTGTTTTTAGCCACCACGATAACTTTAGAAAGAATCGCCTTCAAATTTTGTACACATTTAGCACTCGACAAACGAACGATTCGGATGGTTTTTGGGTAAAATCGCTCCAGGGGATAGGAGTTGAATGGGGGATGATTTGGAGAAGACTGACGTTTATTTCGTTAAAACTCGAGTAATATAACGTTTCAGGGTTTGCGTATTAGAAAACTTTAAATTTCATCAAACATCTGGTATTCTGTGCTGAAATTAAATAAAGAGTTGAATGTGTGGGAGTGGAACATCGGTGACAGAACTTTCGACATTGTTTTTTGCTAAAACGGCGTAAAAAGTCTCAAAACATATAGATTTTTTAAATCTGTCGGTCTGTCGGTAGGTCGGTATGTTGGCCTGTGCGTCTGCCTGTTAGTAGGCGAAATAATTTTCTAACGAATTGAGATATTATCTTCAAATTTGATATCCAGTTAGCACCCGACAAAGGAACGCTTCGAATCGTTTGTGGGTAAGATCGCTTAAAGGGGTAGGGGATAAATGAGGGATATTTTTGTGAAAATTAACATTTTTTCGTTAAAACTCGAGTAATATAAGGTTCCAGAAGTTTTTGGGTACGAAAATTCTAATATTTTTTTGTAGTCAAGTCATGGACCCTAAATTCGTTTTATGATATTGTTTTTCTGAAGAGAGTAGATTATCACAGCTATGTGAACGTTATAATTCAATTTGCAGCACTATTTTTGTAAAATGTGCTGTATAATTAATTATTTATTAATAAACTGGTAAACTAAAAATAAATATAAACATAACACAATCAAAAATATTTTAAAATTAAAGGTTATAAACATTTGTTGAATACATTATAGTTTACCTGATAAAAATTATACAATGTGTTTTACAATTAAACTTACTGCCAAATTATATGTAAAGCTGAACGTTCAACAACTTCAACGGGTAGAAAAGCTCACTTACCTTACGGATGATGGGCAAGGTAGCACAGATCTGAGAAGAGGGATCTCGATGGCTAAGCATAAAATATATAACGTACTTCTCCCACTAATAAATAATTTAACATGGACCTGAGGAAGAAGCTCATCAAGTCGTACGTATGGAGTGTGGTAGTATATGGGGCGAAAACCGGACTTTGACTAAACAGGGCATGAGGAGAAAAAAACTTTTGAAATGTGGATACGGAGAAAAACTCAAAGACGCAGCAAGTGCATTGTGGTAGTGAATTTTCATAAAAATGTTTTTAGTAGCAAATATGTGTGTTTTTTGTTTTAGAAAGCAGGCATCAAATTTGATTACCAGTATAACATATATATTAAAAACAATGTGCCATGTTTCATCAAAATAACTTTATTGTTTGAAAACGTACAAAAATTTCCGAAAGTAAACTTAAAGTGTAACCGAAAAAATCCGTTTCTTGGTCAACCTTATAGGTTAATAGCAAATTGAGCTTTTCAAATATGAAGCTTTTAATTGAGCTTTTCAAATATGAAGCTTTTAATCAAAATTCGCTACCATAACGCACTTGCTGCGTCAAGAATTTCATTACTTACAAACATGCATTATATTTCGATGGAAAATGCAAAAACATAAGGCGTTTTCGACTAAAAAAAATTATTTGTATCACCAACGACTTATGGGTCACCTGTGATTATAGAAATATTTTTCAAGATGTAGCTCAAGACACCCTATAATTAATGTATATAATTTTTTTCATATATTGTAGAATAACGGATACATTGAGCTTTATTGATTTTTTACGAAAATTCGACAAAAGTTATATAACATTAAACGATAAACTCTATAGTTAAGACTACTTCCAAGCATCAGAGAAAGGGTCTATTTAAATTGAATTTTCTGAAAACATTTTAGTAAAACGAAGGAAAATGACGGTTGAAACTAAGACTTCAGGGTTTGTAAAACATTCTTATTGGGACATTTTCTTTCCACATCCCGTATTAGATTCAAGTTCGTTGCCTAAATGTTGCGAATTTTGACGTTTTAAATTGTCACTTTGACGTTTTGAGGAAAACCCCAATTTTTTTTAATGCCCATAAATTTTTTGTCTTTTGACCTACAGCGCTTTTTTTGGGAGGTAGTTTACATATAGCGATATAAAACGATGTACCAAATTTGTTTGCCCTTACTTTGTTATTTCCGGAGATATGAATTTTTTTCTAAAGAAAACACAAAATTTTCCGGGAAAACCTCGGCAGATTTTCCTGGCTAACTTCAATTTTTTTTAAAGAAAATTCACTAAAATGACAAAGACAAGGTACACCGATAGAAATACCAATAAAAGTGTGCTAGAAGCGGTGAGAGGAGTAAGATACTTGCTGAAAGAAATTAAGGAAAGAAAGGTAAAATTTATTAGCCATATTCTGAGACATGATAATTTTCTAACAACATTTTTTAAAGGACACATAGTTGGAAGAAATGGAAGAGGTAGACCAAGCGGAGAACTTCTGGAAAACCTGCCATAATTGATGAAGTGTGGAAGCTACAATGAAATAAAGAGAGCTGCTGAAGACAGACAAGCATGGTTGCGACACCGCCTGTAGTCTGAGATGATGGTGATTAAGTATTTCAGTACATACAGAAAATAGCAAGTATACGAGAGCAGTAGCATTGTGTCTGTAAACTGGTTTAAATACGTTCCGCCCTTCGAAAGGGGCCTTAAGCTGCCAGTCCCGAGTACCACACAATATTGGGCTCATCAAATATTCCTTTCCTGCTTACAAAATATGGGGATTCGGCAAAATTGCCAGGTTCGCGAAGTGAAAGTTTCCGTGGCGTCGATAATTGTCCATAGTCGTGGAAATAAGCCGATCTTAAAAAAACCAAAACATATAGCAATATAATATTTGAAACCTATATTTAAGCTTCAATAAGTATATTTTTGGAAACCCCTAGTTTATCACAACATAAGTTTAGGCCAGACGATAGTTCCGTGAGAACATTTGACTTCATCCGATAGTCCACAGTTTAAGTATCCTATAGTTCACTGAATCTAACTTTGCTGACAAGGCAGTTGGGTTTAAAATCATATCATGGGGAACTAGATTTTTCCAAAGTGTACTTAAAAACAACTTGCCCGTCACATATCATCCAGCTCGGTGGTCCAGGGGTTGGAACGTGGGCCCTGGACCCAAGGGTTTCGTGTTTAATTCCCAGCAGAGGCCGGAAACTTTTTTCTGTACATATTTCAAGTTTACATCAATCGAGGTTTTGGCATTGTGTTCAAGCAAATTGAATGTCTGCACGTTCCGCATTTCAGGAGTGGCGCTAAGCCGGCGGTAACGTGTACCATGCGATTTACGGAACGTTAAACATCCCTACCAGCCTTACAGAAACGAAGGAAATCCGTTAAATTTTCAAGATAGTGAGGTGAAATTGCCCGCTGGCATCGCTGTTTGGCCATACTCGCGGAAATAGACCGAATAAACAAGATACAAATACAGTATCATCTAGCAGTCTTGATGGCGCAGAGTTTTAGCTTACACCCACCATTTATTTGTTTTTTATTGTATTTGGGCTGTAGTTTTTTTGCACCCTTCACCCTTCGCATGGGGTATAAGCTTGTCGGTTCTGAAACCATATCGTCTGGCAAACACTTATTGTTTGACATACTTTTCACTTAAGTTCGATTGTATATTAAAGTACATATTGTTTAACTGCCTGATAGTTTTAGTGAATTTTCGTAGAAAAAATTCACTAATGTGGAAATCCCGACTTTAGAATTTTGAAAATTTTTTTTTAAATAAGCGCTAATTAGGCCCCCCAGAAAACTTATCCGGGGTCAGTTTCAATTTTTATATGTTTATATATATATATATATATATATATATATATATAGTGTTACAAAGCACTTCAATAGACGTAGGTGCGGTGTTGCCACATCTCCAGAATTTCCCCAACATCTGGGAATTTTTGCACAATCTGGCAACACCGCCTCCCCACCCCCCTGGGGGTGCCTGGGGTGACCCCCCTCAGGCGAAGTCTCAACCTTCTAGGACCAGAAATAACGAAGTTACCAACTTGTACCCCGTCGGAACGGATAACTGAGGTCTGCACATTCCGAACACCCTGTATATACACCCTATATACGTAGAGAACCCTTACACCCTGTATACGCAGAGAGATCTTATAGTTCGAGAAACACCTCTTGTATAACATAGGAGTGGTGACCACATTTGGATCATCCTGTATACACATCCCCCTGTATACACACGGGACCGATCTGTATTCACAGAACCTTCTAGTAAAAGAAGGTCCTGGAACGTTCTGGAATGGAACTCTCTAGAAAGGAGGGGAAGGTACGGCGAGTATATAAAAGCGAGAGCAAGCCAGCCCGAGTTAGTTCAGTTCAGTAAGATAATGTGGTAGTGACTTGAAGAAGCAGTGTAAAGTGTTAAGAGAGTAGTGACTGTAGTACCAGATTAGTGACTTTTGTTGAGAGTAGTAATTGTAAGGCCAGTAAATGAAGTGTTTTGTGAGAGACATTCTAGAAATTTTATTGTATCCCTATTTAGAGTGTAAATAAAGTTGTTTTGTTAATCTTTAAAGTCTCACTTATCCAGAACCCGGAGAAAACGTAACAATTTGGTGTCAGAAGTGGGGTAAGTGAGTGAAGAAGTGAACAAGCAAGCTAGCTGTAAATGGTAAACACCAGATCGACTGACTACGACAAGATGGCTGAAATCAAAGAGTTGATGGACTTACTGAAAAAGCAACGCGAAGAAGACGAACAACGACGACAAGAAGAAGAAAGAAGACGGCGCGAAGAAGACGAACGACGGCGGCAAGAAGACAAAGAAGACCTCAAGAAGCAACGCGAAGAAGACGAGAGAAGACGACAAGAGGAGGAACAGAGGCGTCTTGAAGATAAAGAAGAACTCAAGAAGCAACGCGAAGAAGACAAAGAAGACCTCCGAAGTATGTTCCACAATATGAGAGTTGATGTAAAAGAAGAAATTGAACAGATCAACGAACAAATAGAAAATGTGGACAAGAAAGTAGAAAATGTGGACAAGAAAGTAGAAAATGTGGACAAGAAAGTAGAAGATGTGGAAAATACAATGGGAGTGGTAAACAGGAAAGTAGAAAATGTAACAGAGGATTTGAACAAACGATGGGAAGAAGTAGAGGGGTTGAAAGAACAAATGAAGATGATGATGAAAGGCACAGAAGTCAGACATAGAGAACTGACAGAGCAGGTGATGGGCCAGACTGACAGAACTCAACCAAGAGGAGTTATTGGAATGTCCCCAGTTCAAAATCGTCCGGAAGAAAATATGCCAATCGTGCAGCAGCCTCATGGAACCTTGAAGCCGCCGACTTTTGACGGAGAAACATCGTGGCCCATGTACAGGAGGCAGTTTGAAGCAGCAGCTCTCAGCAATGGGTGGAGCGAACAACAGGCAGCAACTGCTCTAATTCTCTCGCTTCGAGGTAAAGCCCTAGAAATCCTCCAGAACATCCCGGAGTCGAAACAGCAAAACTACTTAACAGTGATACAGGCCCTAGACTTGAGATATGGTAACAAGTACATGAGCCAGGTCTACCAGACACAACTAAAGACAAGGGTCCAGAAGCCAAATGAGACTCTGCAAGAGTTCAGTGCCGAAGTGGAGAAACTTGTGCGACTGGCATATCCCCAAGCCCCAGAAGAATTTGTCAACCAGATCACCGTCCAGACCTTCATCGATGGGGTACTTGACAACGAGATGCAACAAGCTTTAAGGCTCGGAAGATTCAAAACACTTACAGACTGCGTCATTTATGGTTTGGAATTTGAAGCAGCCAAGAATGCATCTCAACCTCGCCGAAACAGGCTGCGCGAAGTGAAGGAGATAGAGGACCATGCAGACACGACAGAGGAACTAAGGCGAGAAATCAAGTTGATGAAGGAAGCCATAAGCAAGCTCACTGCAACGGTTGGAGCACGTAGGACGAAAGCAGATTGGTCAGACATAGAATGCTACAAGTGTGGTAGGAAAGGGCACATAAGTAGGCAGTGCTTACAAACCCAACAGGTGGCTCGCAGAAGACAAGAATATACCAACAGGGAGCGCCATCAGGGAAAACGACCTGACGCCAGTGTAGGTGGGCGACACGTGGCATACGAGACCCAAGGCCCCAAGGTCAGGGTCTCCACTATCCGACGCTACCGCGAGAGCCTCGTTATACCTGGCAGCATAGACGGAAGACAATGCAGTTTCACCATCGATACTGGTGCTACTAGATCCGTTGTACGTCCAGACATGTTGCCAAACGGGTCCGCACTCACGACCAACAAACAGCCTGTGTTGGAGACGGCAAAAGGAGATAGGATACCTGTGCATGGAGAGGTCACTGTTTTCATTAGGCTGGGCAGTACTGAGCTACAGGTAAGGGCTGTCGTCGCAGAAATCGTCGACGAATTTATTCTGGGCCTGGATTTAATGGAAGATTTCGATGTCCTGTCAGTAGACTTCCAGAATAGGATCTTGAAAATCGGTAACGAAGAGTTGTATTTATCTCCAACAGCAGGCGAAGATAATCCCAGGGTGAGACTTATTGTCGACGAGGATACACGGATTCCTGGTAACAGTGAGAAGATTGTCAGAGCCAGACTAGAGAAGAAACTTGATGGTATGTCTGCTCTCATAGCGGAGCCCCTAAAAGATAGACATGATGGTGCCCTCGTCGCACGATGCTTAGTAGACCCGAAGAGGACAATACCCATAAGAGTGGCTAACGTGCAAACTAACAGGGTCACATTGAAGAAAGGTGAGGTTATCGCCACTTGCGAGCCCATTGACCGAGTGACGTTGTCAAGAAAGGTGACACCCACGGCATTAGACAGAAGACTGCCAGTAGAAATGGTGGAGCGGTTCAAGAATTCTTGGGGCCAATTGAACGACATGGAGATGGAAATGGCCCTGAAGTTCGTATTGGAGGAGGCCGATATTTTCGCCCAAGATAAAATCACAGGTCGTACGAGTCTAGTGCAACACAGAATTAATACTGGCGACGCAAGACCAATTAGACAGCCGCCGAGAAGACTGCCTTTTGCCAAGCAATCAGAAATCAAGGCGATGGTTAACGAAATGCTGGAAGATGGTGTGATTGAGGAGTCTAATAGTCCTTGGTCGTCCCCAGTAGTTTTGGTCACCAAGAAAGACGGCACTATGAGATTTTGCGTGGACTATAGGAAGCTGAATGATGTCACCAAGAAAGACAGTTATCCCCTGCCCCGGATCGACGACACTTTGAACACTTTGGCCGGATCAAAGTGGTTCTCTACATTAGACCTGAAAAGTGGCTACTGGCAAGTAGAACTCCATAAAGACGATAAGGAGAAGACTGCTTTTTCAACCGGGAATGGGTTGTACCAATTCAAGGTCATGCCATTCGGCTTATGTAATGCTCCTGCCACCTTCGAGCGACTAATGGAGTTAGTGCTGAGAGGACTTACATGGGAAACATGCCTGGTGTATCTCGACGATGTCATGGTGATTGGAAGGACTTTCGATGAACACCTGTCGAATCTGAAGCAGGTTTTCTCCAGGCTGAGAGGTGCCAATCTGCAACTCAATCCCAAGAAATGCGTCCTCTTCCAGAAGAAAGTGAGTTTCCTCGGACATGTCGTTTCTGAGAAAGGGATAGAAACTGATCCAGAGAAAATAAAGGCAGTAAGAGACTGGCCTGTGCCGAAGAACAAACATGAGGTCAGAAGTTTTCTGGGACTTTGCAGCTATTACCGACGCTTTGTGAAGTACTTCAGCAGCATTGCGAAACCTCTGCATAGCCTGACTGAAAATAAGGCCGAGTTCATCTGGTCACCAGATTGCCAAGAGTCTTTTAGAGAGCTCAAACATCGTCTTCTCACTGCTCCTGTGCTGGCTTATCCTCAGGACGAAGGACTGTTTATACTGGACACCGATGCTTCCCAGTATGGCGTTGGGGCAGTACTCTCACAGCTCCAAGCCGGAGAAGAAGTTGTGATAGGCTACTTCAGCAAAACGTTCGGAAAAGCAGAAAGAAATTACTGTGTAACCCGGAAAGAACTGCTGGCAGTTGTAAGATCCATCGAACATTTCCACAGCTTCCTGTACGGAAGAACATTCCGCGTGAGGTCGGATCACTCTGCTCTGCAATGGCTTCTGAACTTTAGAAATCCCGAAGGACAGATAGCCCGATGGATAGAGAAACTGCAGAGCTACGACTTCCGGATTGAACATCGAAGAGGAAGAAGTCACGCCAATGCAGACAGCCTGTCAAGAAGACCATGTTCAGTGCATGAATGTAAATTTTGCGAGCGACAAGAGAACAAAGAGATCGACAAAGTAACTCATCAGATCAAACAACTGGTGGCAGGACAGGAGAATAACACCGATCTAGACGTAAATCTTGAATACATCAGAGACGCACAGAAGACAGATCCAGACTTGAAAAATATTAGAGAATGGCTACAAAAGGGGAAAAGACCTGAGTGGCACGATGTGTCCCGGTTTGGGGCGGAGGTTAAAGGCTACTGGCTACAATGGGACTCCTTGTGTCTAAAGAATGACTTGATCACTCGAAAATGGGAAACTGCCGATGGTAGAGACTGTATATACCAGACCGTTGTGCCAAGTGAGTGCATAGACAGTGTTCTTCAAGAGTTACACAATAGTAGAAGTGGAGGCCACTTTGGGGTCAACAGGACTCTTGTCAGAGTGAGAGACCGCTTCTATTGGATAAACTGCCGAAGAAGCGTGGAAGAATGGTGCAAAAGGTGTGACCAATGTGCTTCAAAGAAAGGACCAAAGACCCGATCCAGAGGAAAAATGATGTAGTACATCTCAGGTACACCGTGGGAGAGAGTTGCCGTAGACATCGCAGGACCTTTTCCCATCACAGAGTCTGGGAACAGATACATAATGGTGGCGATGGACTACTTCTCGAAATGGCCTGAAGTTGCGCCGATCCCCAACCAAGAGGCAACGACCGTAGCAGAAGCCCTGATGGAAAATGTCATATCACGGCATGGCGTACCCTTGGAGATTCACACCGACCAGGGCCGGAATTTCGAATCAGAGGTCTGGAAAAGCCTAATGGACTTGCTAGGCATAAAGAAAACGAGAACAACGCCACTCCACCCTCAATCAGACGGCATGGTAGAACGGCATAACAGGACCATCAATCAGTATCTTGCTATGTTTGTCGACGAGAATCAGAGAACCTGGGACAAGCTGATACCTCTGTTCCTCCTAGCTTACAGAAGCTCTCAGCATGAATCTACCGGCTACACTCCATCCATGATGTTGACCGGCAGAGAGATGCGGTTACCAATCGACATGACGAGACCACCACCGAACGAGGACATAGCGGACCTAGCTACGTTACCTGAGTATGTCGCCGACCTAGAAGGAAAACTGCGCACTATACACAGATGTGTCAGAGATAGGCTCCTCTTAAGCAGTGACCGGATGAAGATGCGCTTGGATCGCAGAGCAACACCCCATACATTCAAGGAAGGTGATGCAGTGTGGCTGTACCAACCAACAAGGAGAAAGGGCCTCAGTCCCAAACTTCAGAAACCATGGGAAGGGCCATACTTGGTGACTAAGAAAATTAACGACCTAGTCTACAGAATCCAGCTGTCTCCAAGAACTAAACCCAAAGTTGTTCACATAGAGAGGTTGAGTCCCTATCGGGGCAACGAACCCCCAAGTTGGCGGCCGGTAAATACTGTTCGGGACGAACAGTCTTAAGGAGGGGGGCAGTGTTACAAAGCACTTCAATAGACGTAGGTGCGGTGTTGCCACATCTCCAGAATTTCCCCAACATCTGGGAATTTTTGCACAATCTGGCAACACCGCCTCCCCACCCCCCCCTGGGGGTGCCTGGGGTGACCCCCCTCAGGCGAAGTCTCAACCTTCTAGGACCAGAAATAACGAAGTTACCAACTTGTACCCCGTCGGAACGGATAACTGAGGTCTGCACATTCCGAACACCCTGTATATACACCCTATATACGTAGAGAACCCTTACACCCTGTATACGCAGAGAGATCTTATAGTTCGAGAAACACCTCTTGTATAACATAGGAGTGGTGACCACATTTGGATCATCCTGTATACACATCCCCCTGTATACACACGGGACCGATCTGTATTCACAGAACCTTCTAGTAAAAGAAGGTCCTGGAACGTTCTGGAATGGAACTCTCTAGAAAGGAGGGGAAGGTACGGCGAGTATATAAAAGCGAGAGCAAGCCAGCCCGAGTTAGTTCAGTTCAGTAAGATAATGTGGTAGTGACTTGAAGAAGCAGTGTAAAGTGTTAAGAGAGTAGTGACTGTAGTACCAGATTAGTGACTTTTGTTGAGAGTAGTAATTGTAAGGCCAGTAAATGAAGTGTTTTGTGAGAGACATTCTAGAAATTTTATTGTATCCCTATTTAGAGTGTAAATAAAGTTGTTTTGTTAATCTTTAAAGTCTCACTTATCCAGAACCCGGAGAAAACGTAACAATATATATATATATATATATATATATATATATATATATATATATATATATATATATATATATATATATATATATATATATATATATATATATATATATATATATATATATATATATATATATATATATATATATATATATATATATGTATCACACCGATAACTCAAAAAATAATGGGCCGATTTTGATTAAATTTGGTGAAAAAATTCCTTTTGCAAATGGTTTGGATAAGTTCGTTAGCCAGGAAAATCTGCCCGAGTTTTTCAGGAAAATAAGTAAGGGTAACCAAATTTGGTGCGCAGGTTTACATCCTTATGGGTAAGTTACCTACAAAAATTTAGCTATGTAGCTCAAAAGACAAAAAAGTTATAAGCATTTAAAGAAAAATAAATTGGGGTTTTCCTCAAAACGTCAAAGTGGCGATTTAAAATGTCAAAATTGGCAACATTTAGGCAAGTAACTTGAATCTAATACGGGCTATAGAAATAAAATGTCTCAAGAAGGATGTTTTACAAACCCTAAAGTCTTAGCTTCAATCGTCATTGTCCTTCATTTTACTAAAATATTTGCAGAAAATTCATTTCAAATAGACCCTTTCTCTGATGCTTGGCAGTAACCTTAGCTATAGAGTTTATCGTTTAATGGTATATAATTTTTGTCGAATTTTCGTAAAAAATCAATAAAGCTCAATATATCCGTTATTATATAAGATATGAAAAAAATTGTATATATTAATTATAGGGTGTCTTGAGCTACATCTTAAAATAATATTTCTACAATCACAGGATGTCCCATAAGTCGTTGGTGATACAAGTTTCCTTTTTTTTTAAATCAAACACGCCTTATGTTATTGCATTTTTGCATTTTCCATCGAAATATAATGCATGTTTGTAAAAAAAAAGAAAGACTGAACGCAGCAAGTGCGTTATGGTAGCGAATTTTGATCAAATGTTTCATATTTGAACAGCTCAATTTGCTATTAACCTATAAGGTTGACCAAGAAACGTGTTTTTTCGGGAACATTTTAAGTTTACTTTTGGAAATTTTTGTACATTTTCACACAATAAAGTTATTTTGATGAAACATGCAACATTGTTTTTACTAAATGAAAATTCACTACCATAACGCACTTGCTGCATCCAGAATTTTTTTATTATTAATATTATTGCTACCTACTAAAATATTAAATTCTGAAGAAGAATTAATTTGGTTGCTTCAGTTGAACATATTATTAATACAAATGTTTTATAGTGTGTTTGTACCTTTATAAACGATTAAGCGTTCTTATCTTAGTTGTGTAATTAAACAAAAAGTTGTTCATCGGCTCTTTTATCTCAAATTCCTTTAAAATCGTCCTCTTTCTGTCGTGATGTGTAGTGCGAGCATGTTTTAATATTAATTTGTCATTCTTAATTTAATTCGTGTCGGTACATTTCCACGTTACAAGGATTTCGCGCGGCTGGAAGCTCTTCAAACAGTTTAGGAATTCTGGCTTAATGTCATTTTATTTAGCCACAGACGCCTGAAGTTTTGGAAGACGTCAGCATGTGCGGTTTTTCTTTTAGTGAATTTTCTTAGAAAAAATTCTCTAATGAGGAGATCTCGACTTTTGAATTTTGAAAAAATTTCTTCAAATGAGCGCTATTTAGGACCCCTGGAACCCAAATCCGAGGTCGGTTTCAGACTTTATATGTTATATATATATATATATATATATATATATATATATATATATATATATATATATATATATATATATATATATATATATATATATATATATATATATATATATATATATATATATGTTTATATATTTATGTGTCACACCTATAACTAAAAAAATAATGGACCGATTTTGATAAAATTTGGTGAGTACCTTCCTTTCACGAGTGGCTTGGACAAGTTCGTTATCCAGGAAAATCCGCCGAGGTTTTCCCGGAAAATTTTGAGTTTTCATTCGAAAAAAATTCTTATCTCAAAAAGTAATAAGCCGATTATAATAAAATTTGGCATGTACCTTTCTTTTATAAATGGCTTTGACAAGTTTGTTAGTCAGGAAAATCGGACGAGGTTTTCCAGATAAATTTTGAGTTTTCATTCGAAAAAAATTTTTATCTCAAAGATTATTAAGCCGATTTTGATAAAATTTGGCATGTACCTTCCTTTTGTAAATGGCTTGAATAAGTTTGTTAGTCAAGAAAATGGGACAAGGTTTTCCGGGAAAATTTTGAGTTTCCATTCGAAAAAAATTTTTATCTCAAAGAATAATAGGCCGATTTTGATAAAATTTGGCATGTACCTTCCTTTTGTAAATGACTTTGACAAGTTAGTTACTCAAAAAAATCGAACGAGGTTTTCCGGAAAAATTTTGAGTTTTCATTTGAAAAAATTTTTTATCTTAAAAAATAAAAAATCTATGATAACCAAATTTGGTAGGTAGGTTTACGATATAAAAAGTAAACTATACACCAAAATTTAGATTTCTATGTTACAAGAAAAAAAAGTTATAATAAAATATTTTGTGCCAGATCATTTCTATGAAAATTCACTACCATAAGGCACTTGCTGCGTCCAGGCTTTTTATTTCTTTAAATCAAATGAAGTGTTATATTTTAAAAATAATATATTGGTGATAATTCGTTAAAAGAAAGTCAGTGTTTCTGTGTTCGGTGTCCTTTTATGGGTTATGGTTATGGTTATGGTTTCTGTAGCTGCGCGGAAAGAATGGGAATGCAAGCATACGTGTGAGTTTTGACTATATTAGTGCTATAATATTAAATGATTTTATAAGGTTTATTTTTTCACATTTTGTTTCTAAGTTTTCATATTTTTTTAGAACAGTGTCTTGTGTAATATAGTTCTGGAACAGTTTTTTTTTTTTAAGTTACTCATGCTATTAGTCACTAGCCTGCTATTATTTTTTACAATTATGCAATATTACTTTTAATGCTTTTCATACATTTAACTGACATATTTCTACGTGTGTAAAAAGTGACGGTATTGAAGTTTTTTAATTCTATCTTTACCTTTTAGTGAATTTTCTTTAAAAAATTCTCTAATGAGGAGATCCAGACTTTTGAATTTAGAAAAAAATGTCTTCAAATGTGCACTAATTAGGCCCCCCAGAACACATATCCGGGGTCAGTTACAATTTTTATATGTTTATATATATATATATATATATATATATATATATATATATATATATATATATATATATATATATATATATATATATATATATATATATATATATATATATATCAAATAATGGGCCGATTTTGATTAAATTTTGTGAATACCTTCCTTTTGCAAATGGCTTGGATAAGTTCGTTAGCCAGGAAAATCGGACCAGCTTTTCCCGGAAAATTTTGTGTTTTTTTTTTTCGAAAAAAAATTATATCTCCGGAATTAACAAAGTAAGGGTAACCAAGTTTGGCACGTGGGTTTATATACTCATAGGTAAGTCACCTACCAAAGTTTAGCTCCGTAGGTCGAAAGAGAAAAAAGATATAGACATTTAAATAAAAATAAATTGGGGTTGTCCTCAAAACGTCAAAGTTGCGATTTGAAACGTCAAAATTGGCAACATTTAGGCAAATAACTTGAATCTAATACGGGCTATGGAAATAAAATGTCTTAAGAAGAATGTTTTACAAACCCTGAAGTCTTAGTTTAAACCGTCATTGTCCTTTATTTTACTAAAATATTTCCAGAAAATTCATTTCAAATGGACCCTTTCTCTGATGCTTGGCAGTAACCTTAGCTATAGAGTTTATCGTTTAATGGTGTATAATTTTTGTCGAATTTTCGTAAAAAATCAATAAAGTTCAATATATCCGTTATTATAGAAGATACGAAAAAAATTGTATATATTAATTATGTGGTATCTTGAGCTACATCTTTAAAAAATATTTCTACAGTCACAGGGTGGCCCATAAGTCGTTGGTAATACAAAATTTCTTCTTTTTTAATCAAACACGCCTTATGTTAATGCATTTTCCATCGAAATATAATGCATGTTTGTAAGAAAAGATATTCTGGACGCACCAAGTGCGTTATGGTAGCGAATTGTGATCAAATGCTTCATATTTGAATATCTCAATTTGCTATTAACCTATAAGGTTGACCAAGAAACGAGTTTTTTCGGGAACACTTAAAGTTTACTTTCGGAAATTTTTGTACATTTTCAAACAATAAAGTTATTTTGATCAAACATGGCACATTGTTTTTACTATATGGATTATACTGGTCACCAAATTTTATGCCTGCTTTCTTAAAAAAAAAAGACACATATTTACTATTAAAACATTTTTATGAAAATTCACCACCATAACGCACTTGCTGCGTCCAGACTTTTATATATTTCTGGCGAATTTTCATGAAGAAAATTCGCTATTAGACATGTATCCATGGGAGACGTTGCAAAAATGTCTCCAAATGAGCGCGTTTTAGTGTCTCAAAGCGCAAGGTCCACTGGAATTTATATATATATATATATATATATATATATATATATATATATATATATATATATATATATATATATATATATATATATATATATATATATATTAGAGCACTCAATCAAAATTCTCTACCATAATGCACTTACTGTACGGGAATTTCATATTTTATGCCTAAAGTCGTTTTTTTTTTTTGTTACAGAGTAAGTATTGAAGAGATTGTAGCTGCGACGTGGGATACAGTCAGCCTTAGTGGCGCTCAGTTGAGGTTGGTGTCTTTTATTTAATTTTATCGAAAAATGTGCACAAATCGAGAAATCGGTTACAGGCGTAATGCGTATTTGGTTCGCGCTGTTGTTTATTTTTGTGCAAATACGTAAATTCGAACAATTAGTCAGGTAATCAGGTAAGGATTTGGTATACATTTATTCACAGTATTCGTGATATTTACCTGAATTCATATTTGATTTTTTGTTTTAGATGCTAAACAGAAGACCTAATTATCTTTTTTTGCATGATAGTAGTAATAATAATAATGAAATGGTGAAAATATATTTTTGGGTTCTATTTTTTTTATACATTTTTAATATACAAGGGCCTTTTTCAATCCCCCCTTCAGTGACATCGATTTCACATTTTCTGGATAGTCTTTTACAAACCAGATTTTATTGTTTGTATGTAACAAGTAATTATTTTTCGTTCATCGTTGGTAAATCGTTTTCTTTTTGTGTATATTTATGTATTATCCACTTTTTAATCGATATGTATTTTAGACTAATTAATTTCTTTTCAGCAAAAGGTAATATTTTTCTTCTGTTTTTACTAAACATTTATTCTCTTTCAGCTCTGGTGAGTTTTCTATCTTTGTGGTTAATTTTTCGCCAATTGCACTTGTCACTCTGTTTTTTCATTCTCTATTATTTTTAGATTTAATAATATTCTTGTTACTTTCCTAATATGTATTTTATTTCCTTGATTTTACTAATCAATTTTTTTGGAGCGATATTATAATTTTATATTTCAGGCTTAATAAAATAATATTTTTCAGCAAACTAATAATTTTTTAGGTTTTTTATTTAAATACATTTGCTATTGAAAAATTTGGTATGTTTTGTGTTAAATTTTTGTGTGCGCGCGACGTTGCGCAAATACCCCATCGCTCTCCTCGCTGGAGTGTAACATATAATAAAATTCTAAAGGCGTTTACTTTTCTGATCACATAAATTTTATTTAGTCCAAAAATTATACAATACATGATGCACGATATCAAAACAGTTTAATTTGAAATTTACTAATAAGGAGATCGGGACTTTTGAATTTTGAAAAAAAAGTCTTTAAGCGAGCGCAAACTAGGACCCCTGGAACCCATATATATATATATATATATATATATATATATATATATATATATATATATATATATATATATATATAACTCAAAAAATAACAGACCGATTTCGATCAAACTTGGTGAGTGCCTTCCTTTTTCAAATGGCTTGGACATTCGGTAGCCAAAAAAATCGGCTCAGTTTTGGCCGCAAAATTTTGTGTTTTCTTTCGGAAATTTTTTATATCTCCGGAAATAACAGAGCTGGGCACCGAAATTTGGTACGGAAGTTTACACCATAACAAGTCAACTTTGTTCCAAAATTTAGATCTGTAAGCTAAAAGAAAAACATTTATAGGCATTTAAAGAACAAAATTTTGGGTACCAGAAAAACGCACAAAAACAAAATATTTTGTGTGGATAACAAAACCCGTGGTATGTTGCAGACAAAAACTAAGTTTTATGGCGCAAAAAGGTCCAGAAATGCCAGAAAAATTACTGTGAAAATTTGATAACTTTTCCTCTTATAACGTCAAAGTCGCGCTATAAAACGTCACAATTGGCAACATTTAGGCAAAGAACCTAAGGTGAATACGGGATATGTCGAGAAAATGTCACAAGAAGTTTGTTTTACAAGAGTTTAAGTTTTAGCTTCAACCGTCATGGTCCTTCATTTTACTAAAATTTTGTGAGAATAGAGTTTATGGTTTAAAACTCTATAATTTTTACCGTATTTGCGTAGAAATAATCCGGTACTGAAAAAACCGCGACTTTTGGATTTTGCAAAGATTTTTTCAAAGGAGCGCAAATTCGGACCCACAGAACGCACATGCGCTGTTAGTTTCAATTTTTATCTGTTTACACATATACAGGCTGACGCATTTCTACGGTAAAGCTCAATATTGCGCTTCTTATACAAGATACTAGAAAAAAAATGTATACATTAGCTATAGGGTGTCTTGAGCTACATCTTATAACATTATTTCGACAATCACAGGTGACCCATAAGCCGTTGCTGATACATGTGTGTAGGTGTGTGTGTTGTTTTTTCTTTAACGTCGGCCTATTTCCGCGACTATGGCCAATCACCGACGCCAGGGAGCAGTTTCACCTCACTATCTTAGAAATTTTGCCGAATACCTGCCTTTATGTAAGGAGAGTAAGGATTTTTAACGTGCCCAACATCGCATGAACACGGGACCGACGGCTTTACGCCCCCTCCGAAGGGCGGAACGTGCAGACATTCAGCTTGCTCAAATACAATTCTAGAACCTGGGTTGATGTTAATGTTACAGTTTGTACTGAAAAAGTGATAGGAGAATCCTCGGATCGAAGCCAGTACCCTTCGGTTCAGAGGCACACGTTCTTACCACCGCACCCCGGGGCTCTATCGTTGGTGATACAAATGTTCTTGTTTTAAACCGAATACCTATTATATTTTTGCATTTTTGCATTACAGTGCACGACAAAAAATTATAGCGTTCATTGTTTTCGAGTTATTTTAATTGTTTCACATTTTTGGCACATATCAAAACTTATGATACAGCGTTTTACCAATATATAGCAGTCCCATGAAAATGACGCATTCAGAAAGGTTTTCGTTTATATTATTCGTGAAAAAAAGTGCCGTATACAATTTTTTTGTGTTTTCATAGAAATCCTTGTTTCTAAATTTTTGTGAAATTTTGATAAGTGATAATAAATCTTTAATAAGTTATTAAAAAAAACTGTTTTTCGGATTTCCGTGAAAAAATTGTTTGCACATTTTCATTATTTTTTTTTGGAAGTTTCGTCGAATAGCTTTTTGTGTGAATAATTATGTCTTGGTAGGTGGATAAATAGTTTGAAGAGGTTCGTTGGCCAGGAAAATCAGACCTGTTTTTTTCCGGAACATTTTAAGTTCATTTTGACAAAGTTTTGTACTTTTTCAAGCAATAAAGTTATTTTGATGACATGTGGAACTTGTTCCTACTATATAGATTATACTGATAACCCAATTTGATGCCTGCTTTCATTAAAACAGACATTTGCTATTAAAAGCACTTTTATGAAAATTCACTACCATAATGCACTTTCTGCGTCCAGGCTCTTTATCATTAATGTTTAACTTTAACTCAAGTCGACTCATAAATAAAAGTCTGGACGCAGCAAGTGCGTTATGGAAGTGAATTTTTATAAAAATGCCTTGAATAGCAAATATGTCTTTTTAATGGAAGCAGTCATCAATTTGGTTACCGGCATAACCTATATAGTAGAAACAATGTGCACAATTTTATCAAAATAACTTATTGTTTGAAAATGTACAAAAATTTTCCGACAATAAACTTTAAATGTTGGTTTCCTAGCCAACAAACCTTAGGTTAATAGCCCATTGAGTTATTGAAACTTGAAGCATTTAATGAAAATTTGCTACCAAAGCGCACTTACTGCGACTCGATTTTTTTTCTTGTAAACATATTTCGATAAAAATTATAAGAGAATAAGGGTGTTCGAAACAAAATTGTAGGGATCACCAACGACTTATGGGCCAGCCTGTGATTGTCAAAATAATTTCATAAGATGCAGCTCAAGACACCCTATAATTTCTCGTCTCTTGTATAATAATCATTATATTGAACTTTACCGTAAAAATATGCCACCCTGTATATATGTAAACAGATAAAAACTGCACGTAAACCCGAATATGGATTCTAAGGGGCCTAGTTTGCGCTCATTTGAAGAAATTTTTTAAAATTCAATTTTTTATACGAAAATTAGCTAAAAATTATAGACCGTTAAACCATAAATTTAACTAAAACTACCGCCAAAGCATCAGAGCGAAAATAATTAACTTGTTGCGTATCAGACCTTTTTGTAAAACTTAGATCCTTTATATCTGTTGACAAAACATAACAAACACTGTTTAGTCCACCCACTAACATTAATAAAATCGTAGAGGAATAATTTGCACTTGTATATTAAAATTCTCAAATAACGCAAATAATTTGTCAACTGAAATTTAAAACAGGTAACCAATCTAATAATATACCATAAACGTCAGTTACAGCGTGTAACTGACCTGCGCAATGATATCAAATCCATTGCTAGGCAATGACATACTAGATCTACGTATAAACCAGTTTTTACCATTATCAATAAATAGCGGTTATATTAAAAATAAATGTTTCAAATTTAAATATCTCAATTTTCTGTAAACCTAGAAAGTTAAATTTTAGCGCATAGTTAGGCCTTTTCCAAAGCAACATGTCCACCAATTTTCATCGAACTAGATTTGTAATTGACGGAGAAAAAAAATTTGTTTCGAAAGAAAACTTAAAATTTTCCCGGAAAAACGGTGTCCGATTTTCCTGGCTAACGAACTCATCCAAGCTATTAATAAAAGAAAGGCACTTGCCGAGTTTCATCAAAATCGGTTAATTATTTTTTAAGTTATCGGTTGGATATATATATATATATATATATATATATATATATATATATATATATATATATATATATATATATATAAGCATCTAAAAATCGAAACTGACCCTGGATATGGGTTCTAGGGGCCCTCATTCGCTCTCACCATCGATACTTCTCTATTAGTGAATTTTTAGTGAATTTTTAGTGAATTTTCATTAAGAAAAATGAATGTGATATTCTAAGTAGATAATTCAAAATCGACCAAGTCACCTGACAATTAAATATAAATGAGCCGGGTTGCCAGATAAAATAAAATTTCATTCAAATCTTAAAATGTAAAACATATTATGGTCATAACACATATTTGTACTACTTAGTGATGACAAATAAAAGTTCACAATAAATTAATCCATCCATTAAATGTCGTTTAAAATTCATAAATGTTTAGTGACCAATTCCGCGTCGTATTTTCAAAAAATAATTACAATCTAATTTGTACAATATCACATCGTTGCATGCGATGACAGCATAGCTGCGAGCTGCGTCGAGATACTCGAGACTTAACGTCAACGTTAATAATCAACATCAACGTGGACGTCTTATTTATATTCTTATTAAAACAGAAATCTTATTTTACATTTTTATTATTATTTAAATAGATAATCTGGGACGCTAAAATAATTATATGTTATAAATGGTAAGTAAAATATTACTTAAATGACTTCGGTGTATATAGTATATAGACTAATAACTAACCAAGGTATTTGTTTTTGTTATTTGCCTATAGGTCATGTTATAAACTTAAAGTTGAAACTGTATATTGTATAGTGATAATCTTCCTATCTTTAAGTTAGTGCTGTTTTGGAAAAACGCAATGCACTCGTTTTATAAAAGCGATAAAAGGTACAAAGAAGAAAATGCATGCTCAAACAATAAATTCAAATTGCTAAACATTATTTCATTATTATTATAAAGAACACATTTTTTTAACACACTTGCAGTACTGACATATTTTTATAATTCGACAAGTACATTCCTTTTGTAAATCATTAATTTTTTCTGAAAAACGTTTGTAGCTTTAATGAAATTTGTAACATCATTTTTTAAAGGCACTTGCAGTACTTACATATTATATCTAAGACCAAATTTTAATTTAGTAGCTCCATATAAAATATATATTTTTTTCAAATAATCGCTAACTGGGACTCTAAAACCGATCTCCAAGGTCCATTTAAATTTAAAGAATTAGTTTTAATAATATATCTAACTAATAGTGTACAAATCTAAAGAAAATTCACTACCATAACGTACTTGTGGCGCCTAGAGTTTAAAAAAAAAATCTCGGGACGCAGCAAGTGCGTTATGGTAGCGAATTTTCTTTAAAATATTTTTAAAATGCAAATGTCTTTCTTTGATGAAAGCAGGCATCAAACTTGGTTGCCTATATAGTAGAAACAATGTATCATATTTCATTGAAACAAATTTATTGTTTGAAAATATATAAACATTTTTCAAAAGTCTAGATGCAGCAAATGTGTTATGGAAGTGATTTTCCATAAAAATGTTTTTAATAGCAAATGCGAGCAGGCATCAATCTGATTACCGGTATAGCCTATGTAGTAGAAACAATGTACTATATTTTATCAAAATGACTTATGGTTTGAAAATATACAAAAATTTTCCGAAAATAAACTTAAATGTTGGTTTTCTATCCAACAAAGCTTACGTTAATAGCAAATTGAGTTATTGAAATTTGAAGGATTTAATGAAACTTTGGTAAATTTGCAGATTAGCACCCGAACGCTTTTCAACAAATTGTTTTCAGAGACATTACTAGGACCTCACCTGCAGGTTTCTGAACAGTTTTTTGAAAAACGTTCGGGAGCTAAACTGCAAATTTACCGAAAATTTGCTACCAAAACGCACTTACTGCGTCCAGATTTTTTTCTTACAAACGCATCATATTTCGATAAAAAATGCAAAAATGCATTAACGAATTTGTTCTACGAAAATTAGTTTAAAAAAATTATACACCGCTACTCACTCCTGGTCCCGTAACTTCGTTGGGAAGTATGAACAATAAATTTTTCTTGGGGTTTGTGGATCCAGAGGGGTGGGGGCCTAGGCAGGTTTCTGAAAACAGTTTTTTGAAAAGCGTTCGGGAGCTAAACAGCAAATTTATCGAAAATTCGCTACCAAAACGCACTTACTGCGTCCAGATTTTTTTCTTGCAAACGCATCATATTTCGACAAAAAATGGAAAATGCATTCACGAATTTGTTCTACGAAAATTAGTTAAAAAAAATTCCTTGGGGAGTGTGAACAAGAAATTTTTCTTGGGGTTTGTGGATCCAGGGAGGGCCCTAGGCAGGTTTCTGAAAACAGTGTTTTGAAAAGCGTTCGGGAATTAAACTGCAAATTTACCGAAAATTCGCTACCAAAACGCACTTACTGCGTCCAGATTTTTTTCTTATAAACGCATCATATTTCGATAAAAAATGCTAAATTACATCTACGAATTTGTTCTAAAAAAATTAGCTAAAAAAATTATGCACCCCTACTCACTCCTGGTCCCGTAACTTCCTTGGGGAGTGTAAACAAGAAATTTTTCTTGGGGTTTGTGGATCCGGGGAGAGCCCTAGGCAGGTTTCTGAAAACAGTGTTTTGAAAAGCGTTCGGCAGCTTAACTGCAAATTTACCGAATATTCGCAACCAAAACGCACTTACTGCGTCCAGATTTTTTTTAAGATAAACGCATCATATTTCGATAAAAAATGCAAAAATGCATTAACAAATTTGTTCCACGATAATTAGCTAAAAAAAATTAAGGCGTTAAACCATAAATTTCACTAAACCTACAAATAAATATCCAAACAGCTACCAAACTTAACTAAACTGACAGCCAAAGCACCAGAGAAAGGGTCTATTTAAAATGGATTTTCTGTAAACATTTTAGTAAAATGAAGGGCAATGACGGTTGAATCTGAAACTTAAGGGTTCGCAGAACACTCTTCTTGCAACATTTTCTTTTCACAAACGGTATTTGTTTCACATTCTTTGCCTAAACATTGCCAATTTTGACGTTTAAAATTGCGAGTTTGACGTTTTGAGGAAAACTCCAACATTTATTGCTTTAACTGCCCATAACTTCTTTGTCTTTAAAGCTATGGACCTAAATTTTGGTACAGAGTTCGCTCTTTATAATGTAAACACGTGTACCAAATTTGGTTGCCCTTACTTTGTTACTTCTGGAGATATGAATTTTTTTATAAAGAAAATACAAAATTTTCCGGGAAAACCTGGTCCGATTTTCCTGGCTAACGAACTTATCCAAGCCACTTGCAAAAGGAAGGTACTCTGCAAATTTTATCAAGATCGGTCCATTATTTTTTGAGTTATCGGTCGGATATATATATATATATATATATATATATATATATATATATATATATATATATATATATATATATATATATATATATATATATATATATATATATATATATATATATATATATATATATATATATATATATATATATATATATATATATATATATATATATATATATATATATATATATATATAAACACAGATCTCCCCATAAGCGAATTTTTTTAAAAAAAAATTCGCTAATAAAAATTCACTAAAATGAAACTTGTTAACTGTTGTTATGTAAATAAACAAAGGTGTGTTTGGTTACTAGGTTACGGAAATCCTACACAGGAGCCTGCTATGAAATGTTTTAAATTTCTAACTTTGTTATGCTTTTATATATATATATATATATATATATATATATATATATATATATATATATATATATATATATATATATATATGACTATTTGCAAAAAATAGTATAAACCTCGTAATAAAAGCAGTTTTACTAAGTTCATACCTATAGCTTTTACGTTGCTCGCTCGGTGCGCTCTCTCGTACTCAAAAGCTATATTCGTTTAGTAAAACTTTGCTTTTCTAAACTTGTTTAATATACTATTACTACCGACAGTATGAATTCAAAACACGGAATAAGATTCATAAACCAAACGCTCTAACGAACTAAGCCACTCGCTTCATTAGAGAATTAATATTTTTTCTGTATGGCAACACTGCCTCTGCATAGCATGCGACAACTAACCATCTGGGTGCTCTGCTCGACGTACGCGTACGCTCCCTGTACCGAATGTACCTGTTTTGTTGCGTGCTGTGTGCCCTCCTGCCTCGGTGGCTGCCTTGCTTCCCTACTGCAAGTGCGCCTTTCATTTCCTCGTCGCATACCTTCACAAACCTCTTAATTCCTTTCATAGGGAATTCACTAATTAAATTATACAGAACAGCGAGCAGACTAATATCTACATGGATATGTAGGAGTTATTGGAATATTTTGTTTTATCTTATTGTTAAGATTTGTATGAAGCAACAAGGGCGGATCCGGGATTTTTTTCTGTGGGGGCACAAGCTATGATGGATTTTTTTCTGGGAGGGACACAAGGTGTAATGGAAACTCCACATCACACAAATCCCGTATTAAACTCCTTGCTCTGTGCAGCAAGTGTGTTATGAAAGTGAATTTCCATAAGAATGTTTTTAATAGCAAATGCGAGCAGGCATCAATCTGATTACCGGTATAGCCTATGTAGTAGAACCAATGTACTATATTTCATCAAGATTACTTATGGTTTGAAAATATACAAAAATTTCTCGAAAATAAAGTTAAATGTTAGTTTCCTAACCAACAAAGCTTACGTTAATGGCAAATTGAGTTATTGAAATTTGAAGGATTTAATGAAAATTCGCTACCAAAACGCACTTACTGCGTTCAGATTTTTTTTCTTACAAACGCATCATATTTGCATAAAAAATGCAAAAATGCATTAACGAAATTGTTCTACGAAAATTAGCTAAAAATTGTTGACTGTTAAACCATAAACTTTACTAAAGCAGCCAAAGCATCAGAGAAAGGGTCTATTTGAAATGAATTTTCTGTAAATATTTTAGTAAAATAAAGGGCAATTACGGTTGAATCTGAAACTTAAGAGTTCGCAGAACATTCCTCTTGCAACATTTTCTTTTCACAATACATATTCGTTTCACGTTATTTGCCTAAACATTGCCAATTTTGACGTTTAAAATTGCGAGTTTGACGTTTTGAGGAAAACTCCAAAATTTGTTTCTTTAACTGCACACAGCTTCTTTGTCTTTAAAGCTAGATACCTAAGTCTTGGTGCAGGGTTCACCCATTATAATATAAACATACGTACCAACTTTAGTTTCCCTGACTTTGTTTTTTCCGGAGATATGACTTTTTTTTAGAAAGAAAATACAAAATTTTTCGGGAAAACCTGGTCCTATTATTCTGGCTAACGAACTTGTCCAAGCCACTTGCAAAAGGAAGGTACTCATCGAATTTAATCAAGATCGGTTCATTATTTTTTGAGTTATCGGTCGGATATATATATATATATATATATATATATATATATATATATATATATATATATATATATATATATATATATATACAGGGCATTTATTAATTCCCGAACCCCACGTGACACGATTGTCTTTCTTAGTGGAATATGATTTTATGACTTGGCAGTCAAAAAGTAACCAAAGAAACCACTAGACTGGGGACCCTAAAGTTACTAAAAAAAAACAATTAACAGTTCAGTCCATTAGCGCTCAATTCCCTTTTGACGGTTATTTTGTATGTATATTGTGCATATTCCAAGTTCGACCAGTGTTTACCTTCTTCAAATAATTTTCTATTTGTTGGACAACAAAAAAAAACAGTTTTTATCAAAACTTAGCATTTTCATTGCGTTTTTACGTAAGTTAAAAGTGTAGGTATGTTAAGGTTATGTTGTTGACGATATTCGACAGCGCATGGAATGAAGCCCTACCAACTCTGTTCGTCGGTAGTCTGCCCAAACAGGTACATATGTGTTACATGTTACACAATACACATTCCTAAAACCGTAAATTAGAAGTTTAAATAATCGTACCTCAATTTGTTTACGTACATTACAAAATTTTGATATCTACACAAAATAAAAGTAATATTTTATTATGTTTTTAATTTATTTTTTTAACAATCAATAACAGTAAACCATACATGAACAGACTTGCTGTCAAAAATACTAAATAATAAACATATTTAAGATATTTACTGTTTCAACTTATTATAATTTTCATATTTTTTATAAAACTACAAAGGAAATATGAGACAACACTGGCATCTTAGCATGTTAGGAATTTCATTAATTCAGGTTGTATAACCGTGTATGCCGGGTTGCCTAACTTAAGTGGGCACGTGGGGTTCGGGAATTAATGAAAGCTCTTTATATATATATATATATATATATATATATATATATATATATATATATATATATATATATATATATGTATATATATAAACACAGATCTCCTCATTAGCGAATTAAAAAAAAATCGCTAAAAAAGCTTCTATTATTATGTTGAAAAAACTCGTGGGTGGAATTTCGTTTCTGTAAATGAATTTCAATACAAAAAATGCTGTAGGTGTACGATTATACATGACCGTATTTTGATAGGAGTTCCAAAAATGTTACATTTTTAGCGTTTTTTCATAAAGAAAATTCGCCAGTTTCGATGCACAGTGGAGTATTTGCCTGATTTAGCTAGCCAACAGTCAATTTCAAACAGACATAGTCATCATAAGTAAAAATACTAACGTTTCGCGACAGTAAAAACACTGTTGCATCGATCATGCGGATTTCGCAGAATATTTCAATAGGTTAAAGTTGAAGCGACAAAATAAAAAATTTAAATTACAGAAAGCTCTCTAACACGTTGTGAAAAATGTGGAGGAGCTCCATCTTGTTGAAACGCTAATTGATTTTCTTGATAGCGATCATCATTATATATATATATATATATATATATATATATATATATATATACATATATATATATATATATATATATATATATATATATATATATATATATATATATATATATATATATATATATATATATATATATATATATATATATATATATATATATATATATATATATATATGGCACCTCTACACTGTTCAAAAACTCTCTAACACCTTGTGAAAAATGTGGAGGAGCTCCATCTTGTTGAAACACTAATTGATTTTCTTGATAGCGATCATAATTTTCAACAATGTCAATTAGTAGAGGGTAAACGATATCTTCTTGTAACTCCAAATACGTTTCGCCACTCAAATTGCCATCAAGAAAAATTGATCCGATTAAACGGTCTCCAAAAATGCCAGTCCAGACATTCAATTTTTGTGGAGTCTGAGTGTGGACTTCGTGAAAATTTCTTGGATTATTATCTACCCAATAACGACAATTATGACGATTGACTGTAGAGTTTAATAAAAACGTACACTCGTCTGAAAAACAGATATTGAACAGAAAGTTCCCGTTATCAGCTATTCGTGCAGTCATAACTTCACAAAACTCCAGCCGCCGATCAAAATCATCTTCATTTAGTTGCTGTGCAAGATTAATTTTATACGGGTGAAATTTTCGCTGAATAGTTCTTCTTTTGATGTTTAAGACAGTGGCCAATTTTCTCGTGCTCAAAGTTGGGTCTGCAGCAATTTGTCCTAAAACTTCAATCTCAGTAGTCTCATTTCTAACCGGAAATTCACGTTCAAGATCCCGTTTTTTGTTGGATACTGAACCACTTTGTAGAAACTTTGCAACTAACTCCAAAATGTATTTTCTGTTAACATGTGTGCTCGGATGTCGATATATATATATATATATATATATATATATATATATATATATATATATATATATATATATATATAATATGGTAGATTGTTTCTACTATATAGGTTAAACCGGTAACCAGATTGATGCCTGCTTGCATTAGAGAGACATATTTGAAATTAAAAATAGTTTTATGAAAATTCGCTTCCTTAACTCGCTGGCTGCTATATATCGTTAGAAATTTGAACAGAAATATTTCGATGAATAGAGCGGGTCCGGTCCTAAGTAGTTCATTGTTCGAATTATTTTTAACTAAATAATCAGTGTCTCTTTCTTAGAAGGAACATTTAAAAACGGCAAGTGTTTTAAAAAAGGGAGGTGAAGGAATTTTAGTTACATGAATTTTCGATTAAACAGTGGGTGTTTGTCTGCATACCTTCGTAGAGGACGCTGTTCGCAATTGCTTGTCAACTTATATATACATAGTAGTTCCAGTTCTGATTCGCTGAGTTTATTCACCCCTTTGATAACGCGAACTTTGTTAGCAAAACGATCGTCAGCTCTGAAAACTGTATTTTAATGAATATGGTTCTCCAAATTGCACTTATTGTGAAATAATACAAAAACAAGATATCAAAGTGACCTTAATACATTTTAACATTATTCGATTTTTTTCTTTAACAAGTGCCTACTTTACAAGTTACGGCATCGATTATAATGTCTCCTTAATATGCTGTTTGCGGCTGCTCGGAATTTTTATCCATTAAAAATAAATTATCTTTTATTTTCAACAGTTCGTAAGCAACATCAAAAAAATTGTTAGTAATAAAAAATAAGCCAACCGAAGCTCCTTTAAGTTAACAGCTTCCATTCCAAATATTAGATTGTCACAAGGCATTTTCAGGTCACGTTTTAGATGCACAAGTAATAAGACACTTCCTTCTTGGAAGCTGCAGTTGAGAAAATTGCATTTCTGCAAGAGATGAGCATTTTGTAAGGATTACTGCTACTGAAGATTATATTTGCTAGGGCATCCTGTCTGCTTGCCTTCCTCTGAGTTTCCTCTAACACATTCCCTAATTATATTACTTGTCTAAATAAATCGAAATGTTTTTCTTTTAATAGAGAGGTATCGATGGTGAGACTTTGCAAAAATTCTTTCAAATGAGCGCAAATTAGGACCCCTAGAACCCATATCCGGGGTTAGTTTGAATTTTTATATGTTTATATATATATATATATATATATATATATATATATATATATATATATATATATATATATATATATATATATATATATATATATATATATATATATATATGTATCCGTCTGATAACTCAAAAAATAATTAACCGATTTAGATGAAACTCGGCAAGTGCCTTTGTTTTATTAATGGCTTGGATGAGTTCGTTGGCCAGGAAAATCGGACGGGGTTTTCCGGGAAAATTTTGAGTTTTCTTTCAAAAAAATAATTTTTTTTTCCGAAAATTTCGATAAAATTTGGTCTACATATTGCTTTGGGAAATACCTAACTATGTGCCAAAATTCATCTTTCTAGGGTTACAGAAAATTGAGCTATTCAAATTTGAAACATTTATGTTTAAATCATAAGTATGTGGTTGCTGTTGGTTAGTCAATGCTTTTCTTATTGACTCATGAAATTCATTTGTAAGTTTCCGAGAAATGTCAATAATACTGAATTCACTGATTGTTAATCATTGGAAGCATTTACGATTATATATAACCCTATTGTAATTTATTATCATTTATCACCTCTGTAGTATAATTATTTTTGCCTTACAACTCGCAGCGTTTTTAGTCAATTGTTGTTATTAATAGTCAATAGTTTCTTTCCGAATACACACACCTTCCATTGACTTCTGCTTCTGCCGCTGTTACAGTCCTTTTATTTAGAGGTAGAGTTGTAACCACTCATACAAACAGTGTTTTTTAACCACGTGGCTGGGCGACTGACCGAATTCATTCCCAGTTGCTGTTGATTTACTCATATTCTCTTAATATGTTTGAAGATGTGGTGTCTACTTCATTCCAAGTCACTATTAACCGACTATTTATGAAATCAACTAAGTAAATTAAATCGATTGTCATAAAATATGTAGTGTATTAAGACAAGGGAAAAAGAAATAAAACATATATAACTGTGCACATTTTGATTATATTTTAGGGTGCTTGAGAGAGGTATTGTCACAGCATAATATCTAATTAAAGTTCATTTGTAAATAGGTTTAATTTTTATATGTTTATATATATATATATATATATATATATATATATATATATATATATATATATATATATATATATGATAACTCAAAAAATAATTAACCGATTTCGATGAAACTTGGCAAGTGCCTGTCTTTTATTAATGGCTTGGATGAGTTCGTTATCCAGAAAAATCAGACGGGGTTTTCCGGAAAAATTTTGAGTTTTCTTTCGAAAATTTTTTTTTTCTCCGAAAGTAACAAAGCTGTTTCAATGAAATTTACTATATATGTTGCCTCAACCTTACTACGTACCAAAATTCAACTTTCTAAGTTTAGAGAAAATTGAGTTATTCAAATTTTAAATTTTTTTTCGAAAAAAATTTTTTTCTCCGAAAATTACAAAGTTATTTTAATGAAATTTTGTGGATATCTTGCCTTAGGAAAAACCTTACCACGTATTGAAATTAAACTCTCTAAGTTTATAGAAAATTGAGTTATTTAAATTTGAAGCATTTAATAAAAATTCACTACCATAACGCACTTGCTGCGTCCCGAGTTTTTTTTTAATTATGAGAGCAAACTGACTGCAAACTGGCTGCGAACTGCTATCTTAAATGAGAACTTAACGGTTTATCATTTGAGTTATTTGAGCTCCTAGTAACCATTTCTCAATAAAATAGCCAACCTTTTGTAAATACAAATACATTAAATAGTTCATTTCAAAGTTTTATCAGAGAGGGAGGTTCAGTGGTAAGAACGTGTGCCTCTGAACTGAAGAGTACCGGGTTCGATCCCAGCGTTCTCCTATTACTTTTTCAGTACATACTGTAACATTAACATTAACCGAGGTTCTGGCATTGTATTTGAGCAAGTTGGTTGTCTGTACGTTTCGCCTTTCGGAGGGGGCATAAAGCCATCAGCACGTGTACATGCGATGTTGGGCACGTTAAAGATCCCTACCCTTTTTACAGAAAGACAGAAATTCTGTAAAATTACCAGGATAGTGAGGTGAAACTGCTCCCTGGCGTCGGTGATTGGCCATAGTTGCGGAAATAGACCGACGTTAAAGAAGAAAATACTGCTGCAATTTAAATCGTATTTTCCGCATAGCTGTGATAATTTATTCTCTGCAGAAAGTCATTCTGAAACAGACCGACGTTAAAGAAAAAAAAGTTTTATCAGCTTGAAGTACACACTGACGTTTTTAGTGAATTTTCGTAGAAAAGTTTTACTAATGAGAAGATTTTTAATTTTGAAATTTTTTTTTCAAACGAGCGCGAACTAGGCATCCTAGAACACGTTCCGGGGTCAGTTTTAATTTTTATATGGTTATATAATATATATATATATATATATATATATATATATATATATATATATATATATATATATATATATATATATACATATATATATACATATATATATATATATATATATATATATATATATATATATATATATATATATATATATATATATATATATATATATATATATACTGTCGCTAAAATTGGTCGGTTTTAGTGAATTTTCGTAGAAAAAATTCACTAATGAGGAGATCCCGACTTTTGAATTTTGAAAAATTTTTGCAAATGATGCGCGATCTAGGACCCCTAGGACCCCTAGAACCCATATCCGAGGTCAGTTTCAATTTTTATATGTTTATATATATATACACCGATAACTCAAAAAATAATAGGCCGATTTTAATAAAATTTGGCACGTACCTTTCTTTTGTAAATGGCTTGGATAAGTTCGTTAGTCAGGAAAATCGGATGAGGTTTTCCTAGAAAATTTTGAGTTTGAAAAAATTCTTATCTCAAAAAGTAATAGGCCGATTTTAATAAAATTTGGCATGTACCTTTCTTTTGTAAATGGCTTTGACAAGTTCGTTAGTCGGGAAAATCAGATGAGGTTTTCCAGGAAAATTTTGAGTTTTCATTCGAAAAAATTCTTTTCTCAAAAAGTAATAAGACGATTTTAATAAAATTTGGCATGTACCTTCCTTTTGTAAATGGCTTTGACAAGTTTGTTAGTCAGGAAAATCGGACGAGTTTTTCCGGGAAAATTTTGAGTTTTCAATTGAAAATTTTTTTTATCTCAAAGAATAATCGGCAGATTTTGATATAATTTGGCATGTACCTTCTTTTTGTAAATATATTTGACAAGTTTGTTAATCAGAAAAATCGGACGAGGTTTTCCGAAAAAATTTTGAGTTTTCATTTGAACAAAATTTTTATCCTAAAAAATAAAAAATCTATGATAACCAAATTTGCTAGGTAGGTTTACGATATAAAAAGTAAACTATACACCAAAATTTAGATTTCCATGTTACAAGAAAAAAAGTTATGATAAAATATTTTGTGCCAGATCATTTCTATGAAAATTCACTACCATAACGCACTTGCTGCGTCCGGAGTTTATTAATAATTGGTCACGAGCTATCAAACGGGTAGCTCAGAATTTTATCACTACATACTAGATCTTGAGTTTTTATGGCCAACTTTTGTTTCTCTAATAGGCGCCACATTGTATTGCTACACCATTAGATAAAGTAAAAAGTCTGGACGCAGCAAGTGCGTTTTGGTAGTGAATTTTCATAAAAATATTTTTTCATAGCAATAATGTGTGTTTTTTTAAGAAAGCAGGCATCAAATTTGGTTACCAGTATAACCTATATAGTAAAAACAATGTGCCATGTTTCATCAAAATAACTTTACTGTTTAAAAATGTACAAAAATTTCCAAATGTAAACTTAAAGTGTTCCCGAAAAAACTCGTTTCTTGGTCAACCTTATAGGTTAATAGCAAATTGAGCTATTCAAATATGAAACATTTGATCAAAATTCGCTACCATAACGCCCTTACTGCGTCCAGAATTTTTTTCTTACAAACATGCATTATATTTCGATGGAAAATGCAAAAATGCAATAACATAAGGCGTGTTTGATTAAAAAGAAAGAAAGTTTGTATCACCAACGACTTATGGGCCAGCCTGTAATTGTAGAAATAATTTTTTAAGATGTAGCTCAGGACACCCTATAATTAATATATACAATTTTTTTCATATCTTGTATAATAACAGATATATTGAGCTTTATTGATTTTTTTTTTACGAAAATTCTACAAAAATTATATACCATTAAACGATAAACTATAGCTAAGGCTACTGCCAATCATCAGAGAAAGGGTCTATTTGAAATGAATTTTTTGGAAATATTTTATTAAAATGAAGGACAATGACGGTTGAAACTAAGACCTCAGGGTTTGTAAAACATTCTTATTGAGACATTTTATTTCCATAGCCCGTATTAGATTCAAGTTCTTTGCCTAAATGTTGCCAATTTTGACGTTTAAATCGCAACTTGGACGTTTTGTGGAAAATCCCAATTTTTTTTTTTAAATGCCTATAACTTTTTTGTCTTTTAAACTACAGAGCTAAGTTTTGGTAGGTAACTTACCTATAAGGACGTAAACCCGCGTACCTTGGTTGCCCTTACTTTGTTAATTCCGAAGATATATATTTTTTTTCGAAAGAATACACAAAATTTTCCGGGAAAACCTGGACCTATTTTCCTGGCTAACGGATTTATCCAAGCCATTTGCAAAAAGAAGGTATCCACCAAATTTAATCAAAATCGGCCCATTATTTTTTGAGTTATCGGTGTGATACATATATATATATATATATATATATATATATATATATATATATATATATATATATATATATATATATATATATATATATATATATATATATATAAACATATAAAAATTGAAACTCACTTCGGATATGTGGTATGGGGCCTAATTAGCGCTCATTTGAAGAAATTTTTTCAAAATTCAAAAGTCGGGATCTCCTCATTGCTGAATTTCTTAAAAGAAACTTCACTAAAAATTACAAATCTAACTATGTATTACACATGGCTCATCTGACTTAGTTAATGACTTTTAAGCCGCGTTACACAATTTCATAGACACAAATCAAGTTGCCATGGCATGTCCTATGGTTTTAGATACTTTTGACTACCAGTTTAAAATTTCATTGTCTCGAATTAAATTACCATGTTATAAATAAATGAATCCAGCATTTCAGGAGAGTCGAATAATATCTTTCTGACATTGGCCGGTAATTCGTACACACACAAAGGATATAGCATTGAATAATTAAATGAATTCATGACTAATAGTGAATCTAATTTTTTATGTCCTTGTTGACAGGAATTAGTTGTGATCCTGGAGTACTAGTATCTAATAATCTGTCATTTGTTAAGAAGAGAACTGTAAAAACCACAAGCAAATTTATTTAATCACAAATTCAAAACATTTTCAAATCACAATAAAAACTGGTTCGAAATAAAAGTACTGGAAAAATTACCTTTATAAGATTCTGGGGAAGAGAACAAGTACAATTATATGCAGGGTGTAAACAAACAAGTGCGACAAAATTCAGCGGGTGATTCCTTGTTGGAAATAGCTCATATAATCATTTTTCTTAATGTCCCTCCTAACAAATATATCGAAATCCAAAGGCGCACCCGAAGATTTTCATTTTCAATTCTAACTTTTAAGCAATAGTTTCATGAAATTTTGTTGCTTTATAAAGCCCATTTGGACTAAAAACCTCATTTTAAAATAATTCTTGTACATTGTCAGGGAAGCCAGGAATGGACTTAACCCCGCATTCGTGGGGGCAAAGTTGTGACAAGTGCCATTTAAGAAAACTCAACTTTATTTTTTATATATTTTTTTAAATTTCAACAACACACCACGAGGGCTTACAGCCTAAATACTATCGTACCGTGGATGTTGACAAGGAAGAAAGAGGCAACTTGTTAATTCTGGACTTGAAGGTTTGGAGGTTCGGAGGAGAAGGAAAAACATGTGCCGGCAAGGAATTCCACAACTTGGAAGTCCTCGGGACAAAAAAGCGGGCATAACAAGATGTTATATGTCTGGTGACCTGGACAGAAAAAGGGTGCATTTGCTCTGTTCCCCTGGTAGACCTGTTGGGGGCAGCAGGTGGGGGAACTATGGAGGAAAGCTCCTCTCAGCAGTGCCCGTGCAGATATCTATAAAAGAGAGAGGCCACCAACGGCACGTCGGTGGGCAAGGGATGGCAGCCTTTGGGTGAGGGTAGGGTCACCGATGAGACGTATAGCTCTCTTTTGAAGGGAGTCCAGGATAACGAGTGTAGAAGCGGCAGCTGCACCCCAGATGTGGGAGCAGTATTCGAGGTTTGGCCTTATTTGTGAAGTGTATAAGGTATAGAGATTAGCTGGTGAAAAGTATTTGCGAGCCCGGAAGAGAAAACCTAATTTCTTAGCAGCCGCTTCTGCAATTGATGCGACATGTTGGTGCCCATTAAGATTTCGATCAACAGAAATGCCAACAAGAGAAAAGGACTCATTACTGAGAATAACTTGGTTGTTCATTGTGATGGGTCTAGGGCTGGTGTATCTCTTATGAGAAAGAAAGCAAGACTGAGATTTGGTGGGGTTGAATTCTACAAGATTTCTACTTCCCCAGTCTAATATTTTTTGGAGATCCACGGAGACAGAACCCTCTTTAAATTCTTTGGGTCTTCCTGTTTTTAACAGATCTTCCTTTGTTTAAAAAAAATCAATAATTTTTGAGTTGTCCAATTTTTATATAATCTATTATTATCAATAATTATTACAAAATTTTCAACATTATTTACACTTTTTATTTACCGTCAATTTATAAAAATACAATAATAGCTAACCTACTATTTTTGCATACTAATAAGAAGTTAGGGACGCAGCAAGTGCGTTATAGTAGTGCATTTTCATAAGAATTGTACACTGTTAATATGTAATAAGGCAAATTACTAAAACTAATACTTTAAATTTAAATGGACTTTGGAGATCGGTTTTAGAGGCCCTAATTCATGCTTATTTGAAAAACTTTTTCGAAAGATGTGCCATCGATACCTCTCTAATATCATAAACAAATTGCGCCCAGGTTTTGAGAAAAAACTCTTTAAATGTCTAAAACTCAATTTTCTATGAAGCTAGAGAATTAAAATTTGGTATGTGTAAGTATTGCAAGTCTCTTTAAAAAAGTTTGTGTTACAAATTTCATTAAAGTTACAAAAGTTTTTCAGAAGAAAATTTAATTATTATTTATAAAGAGGATGTGCCTGTCAAATTATAAATCTGGCAGGTATTTTTCCTTATAAATCGCTTGGATGATTTTGTTTTAGTCAACCAAATCGAACTATTTTTTGCAAACAAGACAACAGAAAAGGCTTCCTAAAAGAAACTTGTAGTTATCCGCGAGGCTCATTATGTTATTAGTGAATTTTCATTAAGAAAATTCACTAATAGAGAGGTATCGACGGTGAGACTTTCGGAAAATTTCTTAAAATGACCACGAATTAGTGCCGCTGGAATCCAAGGTCAGTTGAATATTTATTTATTTATATATTTATATATATATATATATATATATATATATATATATATATATATATATATATATATATATATATATATATATATATATATATATATATTTATACAGTTTCAATTGTTGTCCCTGAATATGGGTCCCAGGGGGGCTAATTCGTGCTAATTTGAAGAGTTTTTTTCAAAAGTCAAAAGGCGGGATCTCCTCATTAGTGAATTTTTTTTAAAGAAAATTCACTAAAAATCAGGTAACACAAAGTTTTAGAAGAGAATGGGGAACTAAATTCTAAAGACAAATAAAGCAAAGCGGTCGCCAATGAGGCAAAGACCCCTGAATGCACTTTTTACCTCCCTGTATCTTCCGAACGTTTTCGACTACATAATTCTAATAACTTTCATTCTTACATTTACTTGAAAAATTATGCTTTAAAACATTTGACACTTTTTAAGAAACACGCTGTATAGGAACTGTCCCTTACGTTAGAGCATGATGATACAAAACTTATATAATAGTAATCATTGGAAATAGTCAAGCATAGCTTTCATAGCAGAATTACATAATTAGGTAGATGGTTGTATTTTAGAGCACCTGTAGATGGTTGTATTTTAGAGCACCTGATGATACGTTTTCGCTTTCTATTTTAAAAGTATGTGTATTTTCGTTCAAGGATACCTGTTGTTTATCTAAAAATAAACTCATTCTTCAAATGTCTCCCGATAAAATCTTTCATGTTACAATTATGCAATCGGCCTAATACAAACTCTTAAAGATTAATCATTGATGAAAATGATACTCACGAAGAGTTCCTTTCACCTGCTTCTTTCTGTGAATGAGAGATTGAATGATTTTTCCTACCTGCAACAACAAATGGGAATAATTAATATATTATAACAACAGCAACACTAAAAGAACAAATACATAATTTATCTATATAATTAGCTGACCTGGGTATATTTTGGGGAACTTAGTAAAATTTAATGAGCTAGACAGCATATTCACACGTATTCGAGATTGCCCATAGAGTATACGTAGTATTAATAGTAGTACGGATACGTAATTTATTAATTCTTAAGTAATATTAATAATATTTATTGGTGCTACATATGTCAAATATATTTGCGTAACTCAACATACGCGAGGCAGATACAGAAAGACCGTTTCATGCATTGAGTAATGATACCAAATTGGATAAAAAGCTTGATTTTGCGGAAAACCCTTATACTTTGAGTCGACAAGCAGCCACAACATTGGATATTAGCCTTCATTAATCGATTACGCGAATATTAAAAGAAAATGGAATGCATTTCTATAAGTTTGTCACGGGTTTTCTTGATAAAAATAATGAAAATCTTGCCCGGCTTCTGGCCCGTCACAATTTATGAAAAGGGAGGTTTCGGAAAAATATAGAAAGAAGGAAAAGGAAATTAAACAAACCACAGGAAAGAGTTAAAGAGAAATAATAGAGAATAGTTTCACGCTACACCCGGGAATTGGGAACTTCAGCGTCGGCAGTTGGTACCAGGCTCAGCAGGTAGGTCACGACTATTTGCCTATTTCTAGTGACAGGTGCAACGTGCAACAGAAACAGATGTAAAAGAACAGTTTTGGGGGTTAGAAGTTTATAACCAATAAATTATTCCACACAAAGTATTTTAGTCAATTACCTTAAATAAATACAACGGCATCAACGGTAAGTGAAATTTAATAGCTGGAATCACAACACTATAAGTGAGGAATGGTTACATTAATTAACTGTTGTCTTTTAGGCTAACACTCAGCGATGGTAAAAATGTGTTAATGTTTCAGAGATGTAATCATTAATTTAATTTTAATTTAAAGTTGCAGAGATCCCCTTACAGTCGACTGTTCGAGTTTACACACAAAGACAAGGTTAAAACATCAACTTAAACGTATGTATAGCTTAATAATCAGCTGAAATTAGGTGTACTACTAAAAATTCAACACCAGTTACACAAAATAAACAAACAAAAAAACTTCGTGGACTTATCTGGAACTACGTCCGTGTCCTTCAACTTCTTTGGGCCCTCAGGTGTGAGTGCTGACCCAGTAAAAGTAGAAAACACCGCCTGGCCACCTGAAAGTCGAAGGTTTCGTAAGTGCGTTATACTTTGTTGGTCAGTTTTGTGGTTGAGTGTCAATGCTCCGTTATGGTGTAGTAAGGAAATTATAGAATATGGGCCAGTAAATGGGTTTTGATGTTTCTGGTGAAACTCCGAGCTTATCTTTTTATATACTATATCGTCGTTTTTGAAAGGTTGATTTACATTTTTATTGTTTCCGTTGAGCATCCTTTCTTTGGAAATTTCAATTCTATATCTGTCTACTTGATAGACAACATCCCCAAAATTGTTGTGTCTTTCATTAAAGTCTTGAGTCACAATTACTTCCATATCGTGATTAAAAACTTCCGGAATAAATCCAAAAATCAATCCGAATGGGGGTGTGAGCGTTTGAGAGTGAATTGTAGAATTATATGCTAGAATGCAGTATGTAATAATCGTTGGGCTTAAATTGGGGAAATTTGATTTTAAAAGTCTGCAGTGTTCGATTAGGGTGCTGTGAAATCTTTCCACAGGACCGTTCGAGTTAGGGTTATGTGATGTGGTTATATGTAGCTGTACTTGATATGATTTAAGTTGCTGTATTGAGAAAAGTACGTTATTAGTGTCTTAGAGATTTCAATTGCATTTTTTCCTTTTATGGGATAGACTTGTCCAAATTTGCTAAATGAGTCTATAATGGTTAAAAATTGGGCGGATTCTATTTAAAAAGTACCAACGTGCGTTAGTTCTAAAGGGTGTAATGGAGATGTGGTATGTTCTAAAGCAATTTGGATAGGATGTCGACGGTATTTTGTGGTTTTACAAAGTTCGCAGTTTTGTGGGAATTCGTTAATTGTTGCTTTAACGCTTGGGTAATAGTATTTATCTTATATATCTAAATAAATTTCGTCTGTGCCTCTGTGATTTGTGATCCCTTCATGGTATTGTTTTATAACTTCTATGAGTTCATTATTAATCTCATTTAAAACACCTACAGAATAATAGCGATTTTTCATCATTGAATTTTTGAGTAATAGCTGAACTGACCGTCTCCTAATATCTTCCTCTAACAAAAAGACAGTGGTACTTCCGTTGTGGGGGGCAGTATTGCTTAATAAAGTAAGTTATTTGTTCTGAGTCTTCTAAGTTTAATTTAGGGTGTACCATATTTCTATTTCTTTTGCGCACAGAATAGATTTCGGGCTCTAGGCTATTTTGAAGAAAAACCTGGTTAGTTTTGTTATTAATGATTTCTTCCTCTAATATGGGAATGCCTGGTGCTGAATATGAATTGTGATTGGAATTTATAGTGCTGTCGTCGTGAGTTTCGTTATCGTCTTCGTCGACATTTTCATTATTTGTTTCCTCTCGATGAGACCACTCGCTTTCATCTACGTTGTTTGTAGTCGATTGATTATCAGTTTTCAGTGGGTGAATTTCAATTCGAGATTAAGCGTCCGCATTATTATCTACCCCCTTCTTATATTCAATATCGTATTCATATTCCTCCAGTTTCAATCGCCATCTAACTAATTTTCAGTTTGGTTTCTTGAGAGAAAAAAGCCATTTTAATGGTTTATGATCGGTCGCAATGGTAAATTCAGTTTCATATATATATAATATATATATATATATATATATATATATATATATATATATATATATATATATATATATATATATGTGTGTGTGTGTGTGTAAAGTCTAAAGTAGTTTGCTGCCCCTTCGTGGCTAGTAACTCTTTTTCAATCGTGCTGTATCGACACTCTGCTTCGTTAAGGGTCCTACTGGCGTATGCAATGAGTCGGTCTCTTTATGGTGGCGCTCGACTCTAGATGGCACCAAGTGTTATTTGCATGTTTCGAAGGATTCTTTGTATTCATCATTATTAGGGTTAATGGTAGCGCCTTTTTTCAGATTTTGTCAGTGGTTTGCTAAGTATTTGATAAACTTTCTGTAATATCCAATTAGTCCCAAAAATGCTTTAATCTTTTTCGTTGTTTTCTAGAAGAAAGGTCTATTGTTTGTTGTTAATAAACTTATGACACATTGAGCGGAACAGGATTTAGAATCCAAAGATATGCAGATGATATTGTCATAACAGTAAAGGGCAAGCATGATGCTGTAATATCCAGCTTAATGCAGATATCCCTTAATATAATAAATAACCCGTCTGGGGGAGAGGGGTTTAATGGCAATCCTCAGAAGACAGTTCTTGTCCTATTCACGAACAGAAGGAAAGTAAATTTAAAAGCTCCCTTTCTGAATGGAACACACATAAAAATTTCCAATGAAGCTTAATATTTAGGGATCTTTTTAGACCAAAAACTGAACTGTAACACACATTTGGAAATAACTATTTCGAGAGCCACAATGGTAATCTGGACATGCCGTTGAGGAACCTTGTAGAAAAGACATGGGAGCGGAATCCCAGGACGATACATTGGATATACCCAACTGTGGTCAAACCCCTGGTCCCGTATGCCTATAGTATGGTGGCCACAAACGACACAAGCCGCTACACATAGCAAATTGCAAAAATTGTAGAAGCTGATCTGTCTTAGAATAACGGGAACTATGGGATCATGCCTTACAGCTGCAATAGAGCCAATGATAATATTACTATTTTAAGCCGACCAATTCAAACCAGGTGGCCGTTTAAAGATCTTGTAAATTATTATTGGAATCACTCACCCAACCAACAGATCAAATGCCAGCTAAACTGGACTTTATAATTCCATCGTTGGTCATTAATAACCGCCAAGCATGAGACATAGACAGTAAATGGCTGACAAACAATACATCTTCATAGTAAACAGACGTGTCTAAACAAATGGGGGGGGGGGGGGAGCAGGACTGGGAATAAGAGGACCCAACTTGAGACTCGCTAAGTCCATAGCAAAGACTTCCATTATCTTCCAAGCAGAAAAGCTTTCTATAAATATGTATGCACACGATTGCACACAAAAAAGACTCAGAAATAGAGAGATCTACAACCTCTCAGACAGTCCGGCAATGACTCTGATGTCATTCAAAACCGAGTCCACACTGACCTGGAACTCCAAAAAGTCCTTGAAGCAACTGGCTACGGACAACCACACAAAATTTGTATGAGCACTAGGGCACCAGGGCATCGAAAGAAATGAGGAAGCAGATACTCTTGCAAAAAGGACAGCAACGACACCATTCTATGTTCCAGAGCCCTATTGGGGACTAACAAAAAGCCATGTAGGAAATGACCTTGATATTTGGGAAAGGAACCAAATGTTGTCATACTGAAGGAAAACGCCAGGCTTAAGGCAGGCAAAACGGTTCATCACCATATCAACAGACAAGTCTGAACAGTTTCTTGAATTGAACAGGAACGACTTTAGGAGAACCACTTTTTACAGACACTCCCCAGTAAGGTATAACCTTATGAAGATGGGTGAAACCTGTAGATACTGCAAAAAAGCAGCAGAAAGAACTAACTATGCGACTGCACGGCCCAGTTCTGTAAGAGGCTCAAATACCTTGTATGGATGATTCTAACACCCCAGAAAATAGGTAAAATGGCCCCCAAAAAGATGTCATACTATATGAAAAGTTTCACCTATTTGGGCAACTATTATAAAATAGAGCCAGGCACAAAAGACTTATCAGGAACGCAACGCTGAAAGGCCAAACGCCTATATGACTTATTAAACAATCTACAAGCTAGTTATTAATTTTTTAATGTGTTGTAGCAAGGTTCGTTAATTTTTTAAATTTTTTTTTTATATGTCAACAACACTCTGCAAGGGCTTACAGCCTAAATACTATCGTACCGTGGGTGTCGACAAGGAGGAAAGAGGCAACTTGTTAATTCTGGACTTGAAGGTTTGGAGGTTCGGAGGAGAAGGAAAAACATGTGCCGGCAAGGAATTCCACAACTTGGAAGTCCTCGGGACAAAAGAGCGGGCATAACAAGATGTTCTATGTCTGGTGACCTGGACAGTAAAAAGGGGCATTCACTCTATTTCCCTGGTAGATCTGTTGGGGGCAGCAGGTGGAGGAACTATGAAAGAAAGCTCCTCTGAGCAGTGCCCGTGCAGATATCTATAAAAGAGAGAGAAGTCACCAACGGAACGTCGGTGGGCAAGGGACGGCAGCCTTTGGATGAGGGTAGGGTCACCGATTAGACGTATTATAGCTCTCTTCGGAATGGAGTCCAGGATAGCGAGTGTAGAAGCGGCAGCGGCACCCCAGACGTGGGAGCAGTATTCGAGGTTTGGCCTTATTTGTGAAGTATATAAGGTATAGAGATTGGCTGGTGAAAAGTATTTGCGAGCGCGGAAGAGGAAACCTAATTTCTTAGCAACCGCTTCTGCAATTGATGTGACATGTTGGTCCCAATTGATATTTCGATCAACAGAAATGTCAACAAGTGAAAAGGACTCATTACTTTGAATAACTTGGTTGTTCATTCTGATGGGTCTAGGGCTGGTGTATCTCTTATGAGATAGAAAGCAAGACTGAGATTTGGTGGAGTTGAATTGTACAAGATTTCTACTTCCCCAGTCTAATATTTTTGGAGATCCACAGAGACAGAACCCTCCATGAGTCTGCGATCCTCATCTAATTGGGCTAAAGAGAGAGGCTTAGAATATTGTATTTTTGAGTGGAGGGTGCGGTCGTCCGCGTAACGGTGAACTGGGTTGGATGTGCTAGAGAGGTCATTTATGTGGAGAAGAAACAAAGTAGGGGCTAAAGCTGAACCTTGAGGGACTCCTGTATTAACTGGATACAGTTTAGAGGAATGGCCATCCACGACAACAGAAATGCTCCGGTTGGAGAGGAAATTTGCTGTCCAGGTACAGAATTTTGGTCGTAGACCATAGGCCGGAAGTTTATCAAGCAGCGCTGCGTGACAGACCTGGTCGAATGCTTTGGATATATCTAGAGCGCCAATCTGGGATTCACCGTGTAGTTCCATAGACTTGTTTCAAGAATGGGTGACAAAGGAAAGGAGATCGGCAGTTGATCTGCGCTGACGGAATCCATACTGCCTGTCGTGGATTTTTAGTAATTCGGTGTTTATATACTTTTATATCACTTTAGCGACGACTGAAAGGAAATAAATAGGCCTGTAGTTGATAGGAAGCGCTTTGGACGAATTTCTGTTTTTTACTGTTAATTTTTGCAATAAATTTTAGAGCCTACATATTTTTTAATAAAGAATGAATATATATTTTAAATAAAGTATTACAAGACCCTACTTTTTATTGAAATATTTGGGTGTTGAAACTCTCACTTTAAGGGGCTGAGTGTAGGGGTGAAGATACCTTGCAGGATATGTCTTTTGAATTTGCAATGGACGTGTTTAACGATTTTTTTTATAAATATGCATAATCATTGAGATACGGAATTTATTCCATTTGGCTGTTTCACACTATAATTTTTTACACATTGTATAGTTCAAACTTAAGTAAGTTGAAAGCGTGACAGATTTTTTCAATTATTTGAACATTGCGACAAGTTATAAAGCTGTTGTGTTTGTTAAAAATATAAGCATATAAGATTGATGTGTTGGTCACCAAGTGCAGCGTAGACCATTATTAGACTAAATAAATCTTCGATGTTATTAAAGCATTTAAAATAGCCATTTTACAAGAAACCGCATAAAAAGGCAATACAGTCGTCATACACGCTTTTTCGCTGGCTCAGCGGTCATAGGACGTGTGTGTCTACCGCTCCAGCTGAATGAAAAATGAGTTGGATGCTTTACAATACTGTATCTTTATCTTTAATTTATTAGCGGACGAATTGAAAGGAATATGTTTACTAGCAATAACGGATTTTTGGCAACAACACGACAATAAAGTAGCTCTTTGTCAAACGGTTCGTTTGTTGAGTGTGTGTTTTTTTTATACGGATGACTGGTGTGAGAAAACTTCGCTTTGAGATCTGTTAGATAATGAGCCATATTATTTGTATTTTTCAGGAACAAAGGCTGAATTTAATTTGTCGTTGTTTGCTTCGAGACAAAACAAAAGTTATTTAATTTCAGAAAAGGTTTCTCTGAGACATTGTAAAAAAGTTCACTCTGTTTATTACACAACTTCTTTTATCTCTATTTTGTTAATGTCTCTTTCCTTTTAAAGTCCATTAAGATTTGAGAGGCCAGAGAAAAGATTCAGTCAGTATAGGCATACCTACACGTGGTGACGTTGTTACTGAAATTCTTGTAAATTTTTTTATTAAAATGTTTTTAATAGCAAATATGTCTTTTTTAATGAAGCAGGCATCAGTTTTGGTTACCAATATACCCCATATATAGTAGAAACAATGTACCATATTTTATCAAAATAACTTTATTGTTTGAAAAAGTACCAACCTTTTTCGAAAATAAACTTAATATTTCCCTAAAATACTGGTCTGGTTTTCCTGGCCAACCAATCTCTTCAAGTTATTTATCAAAGCGAAGGTCTAATTATCCACAAAAGGCTTTGCGACAAAAATTCAAAAAAAAAATATTTGCACGAAAATTTCAAAAAATATTTTTTTCACGAAAATCCCAAAACATTTTATAACTTTAGACAATTCAGAGAGTTTATATTTTAATCTTTAAATCTTGTGTTTTTCAAGAAATCTACAAAAATTACAATACTGGTAACGAATACAAATAAGAATTCATTAATTAAAAATTTTAATTCATTATATTTCTTAATTTGAAGCACACCACGAGATATGGATTCTTAGCTCTTAAGAAATTAAATGATTTAAATATTTAAATAAAAATAAAACAAAAATAGCTAACCAGGCGATATGTATTATCATTAAAATATATAGTAAGTTAAATTATAAGAAGTAGTATGGTCAGAAGGTGGCATATGGTAGGTACGATTTGAAAACCATTTTATGTTCAATATAAATTTAATAAATATTATGAATAATCACAAATCTTATTAAAGCAAATAATGATGATTATAAAATTATAATCATATACAGTTATATATATATATATATATATATATATATATATATATATATATATATATATATATATATATATATATGTTCAGAAAGATTTCCGCGGTCCTTAATGTGAGACATACTTGGTTCTCGGGTTAAACCGCGTCCAGAATTTATGGAAACTCGACGTTTCGGCTCCTGTTTTGGAGCCATTTTCAAGAGGTAAAGGAAATATGTAAGGACACTCTAAGGCCTCAATCTGCCTACTCCTTAGAGTGATGGACAAAACTGGGTAAAGGAAATATGTAAGGACACTCTAAGACCTCAATATTCCTTCTCCTTAGAGTGGTGGACAAAGAAAATATGTAAGGACACTCTAAGGCCTCAATCTGCCTACTTCTTAGAGCGGTGGACACAGGTGGGTTGGGTTGTTGTAGCTCGATTACGGGGCCTCAATCTGCCTACTCCCCAAATCTCGCCGGAGATCGTCTGTGAGGTCTCAGTGTGTTCAACCCCTTTACACAATCCCAGTCAAGAAAACCGTCAAGCATTTAACGACGCAAGAAACGGTTATGTCCGCATTCTTTCTGAGGCAAAAAACTCGTTTAATAACCACATCAAAAACAAAGTCCTCTCAAGGTCCAAGGGCAGCAAACCCTTCTGGACTCTTACTAAATCTATTGGGAATAATTTTTGCAAGAGCACGTTCCCACCTCTTGTTTCAGGGGATGAAATTGTTTCTACCGCCCTGGACAAGGCTGAACTTTTTGCCTCGTTGTTCGCCGGCAATTCTATTCTCAACCCACCTCCAAATGTTCAACTACCAACAGTCCCCAATGTCGCACATAAAATGACGGATATCATTTTCAAAACTAAAAAGGCACGAAAGATGCTCTTTTCTCTTAATGCCACGTAAGTCTCTGGCCTTGACGAGATCCCAGTAATTGATTAAGAAAATGCGCGCCAGAACTTGCTCTTGTCCTGACTCGTCTGTTTCGGACATCTTACAATAGAGGCATATTCCCTAGTAACTGGAAAACTGCTCGAGTACAACCCGTCCTCAAGAAAGGATCCAAAGCGCTTCCTAGCAACTACAGGCCTATTTCTCTCCTTTCAGTCGTCTCTAAAGTGATGGAAAAGTATGTAAACAACGAATTACTAAAATTTCTTGAAAAACACAGTCTAATCCACGACAGTCAGTATGGATTCCGTCAGCGCAGATCAACTGCCAACCTCCTTTCCTTGGTCAACCATTCTTGGAACAAGTCTATGGAACTACACGGTGAATCCCAGATTGTCGCTCTAGAAATATCCAAAGCATTCGACCAGGTCTGGCACGCAGCGCTGCTTAATAAACTACCGGCCTATGGCCTACCACTAAAACTCTGTACCTGGACAACAAATTTTCTCTCCAACCGGGGCATTTCTGTTCTCGTGGATGGCCAATCCTCTAAACTGTATCCAATTAATGCAGGAGTTCCTCAAGGTTCAGCTTTAGCCCCTACTTTGTTTCTTCTCCACATCAATGACCCCCTCTCTAGCACATCCAACACAGTTCACAGTTACGCAGACGACAGCACCCTCCACTCAAATATACAATATTCTAAGCCTGTCTCTTTAGTCCAATTAGATGAGGATCGCAGACACATCGAGGGTTCTGTCTCCGTGGATCTCCAAAAAATATTAGACTGGGGAAGTAGAAATCTTGTACAATTCAACCCCACCAAGTCTCAGTCTTGATTTCTTTCTCATAAGAGATACACCAGCCCTAGACCCATCACAATGAACAACCAACTTATTCAAAGTGATGAGTCATTTTCACTTGTTGGCATTTCTGTGGATCGAAATCTCAATTGGCACGAACATGTCACATCAATTGCAGAATCGGCTGCTAAGAAATTAGGTTTCCTCTTCCGGGCTCGCAAATACTTTTCACCATCTATTCTCTATACCTTATATACTTAACAAATTAGACCAAACCTCGAATACTGCTCCCACATCTGGCGTGCCGCTGCCGCTTCTACATTCGCTATCCTGGATCCCATTCAGAAGAGAGCTATACGTCTCATCGGTGACCCTGCCCTCAATCAAAGACTGCCATCCCTTGCCCACCGACGTGCCTTTGGTGACCTCTCTCTCTCTCTCTCTCTCTCTCTTTTATAGATATCTGCATGGGCACTGCTCAGAGGAGCTTTCTTGCATAGTTCCTCCACCTACTGCCCCCAACAGATCTACCAGGGGAACAGAGCGAATGCACCCTTTAACTGTCCAGGTTATTAGACATAGAACATCTTGTTATGCCCGCTTTTTTGTCCCGAGGACTTCCAAGTTATGGAATTCCTTGCCGGCACATGTTTTTCCTTTTCCTCCGAACCTCCAAATCTTCAAGTCCAGAATTGCGTATTTTTTCCTTGTCGACACCCACGGTACGATAGTATTTAGGCTGTAAGCCCTCGTGGTGTGTTGTTGAAATATAACAAAAATATATATAATCCGTTCTAAAAGGGCATTTCAAAAACTTTACTTAGAATGTTTTGAATAGCAATTAATCTATACGAAGCCGGTTCGTTCTTACTACCTCGCCTTTTATAAACATATTTACCTTTAGATGTCTTCAGTTCATCAGGAAATCAATCTTATAACGACTGATTGATAAGGTATGAATGTGGTTCAGCAAGCTGACTAGCAGCGTGGCTAAAAAAAAGGTCAGATCCACCATTCACTCCTGGGATATTCTTTCAACAAGCAGCTAAAACAAGAGACAACACCTCATGGAGTGTTGTCGGTTTTGTTAAAAGAGTTCTCTTTGAACGTTTCTTTTAGAAAGTGATGCCTGGATCCGGCACAGTGCAATTTTTAGAGATGTCAGAGAAGAAATTTTATTATGTTGGAGATAAAAAATTATGTCGTTCATTGAGCAAGGAATTATGATTTGGACAGAATAAGACTAACTGAATAAGAAAGGGTTTAAATAGATTAAAGGCATCAGAAAAGCTTACGATCTATTGAAATTTTGAGGTTGACATTTGTTTCTTGTAAGTAAACGAAAATCGCTAAGACAATACAACTGTTTTTGAGATATTCAAAAACAGTTGATGGTGTCAACTTTTGAAGTAGAATTATATTAACTTTAATTTAATAATTTGGATCATAAATATCAAAGAAAATCCCGTGAGATTATCAGTCTGATGTTGTAGAGTTCACAGTTTCCATTCGAATTCTCACAAGTAATTAGTTAAGTGACGTCACATAAAATATATGCCTACAAAACCAGACTAATTACTTGGGTTCTCTGCCGAAGAAAACCAGGTATGTAAAGCAATAAATATACCTCTAGCAAACCTGTAGTTTGTAGGAGAACTACCTTCACATCTGCAATGCAAATTAGCCTTGTTAATTATGAAAGGGCCTAATTCGCCATTGTTTGAGAGGAGTTATTGGATCAGAACTTGCCTGAGTACATTCATGAATGAACAGTCAATTGTGTGTTTTCGACTGAACGACTATTGTGTGATAATGAAATTATATCTATGAGTCTAATTCTGAAAATGTTATAATATTGGTCACATAGTAATACAAGACCTAATTTTATCCATATACCAGGATAGTCCATAAATTATTGTCCCCAAGATTATGGGTGCGGCAAAATTAAATGCATGTTGCTCTTTTCTTATACTTTCCCCCTTTTAGCGAATTTTTATTAAGAAAAATTCACTAATAGGGGTCACGATGAAAAGCCTTTGAAAAAATTTCTTCAGATGAGCGCGAATTTGGGTCTCTAGAACCCAAAATCAAGGTCATTAAAATTTTGATATGTTTATATATATATATATATATATATATATATATATATATATATATATATATATATATATATATATATATATATATATATATCAATACAATATATATATATATATATATATATATATATATATATATATATATATATATATATATATATATATATATATATATATTGATATTTGGAAATATCAAACTAAATATATATCAGCTCCTTACAAAATACTTAAGGTACAGGTGTTTTCATATATCCAAGGAAGCCAAACTGTAGTACGGTTTTGCATAATTTGTCAAACAGGCATGTCCGAATAAGGATCTGCATTATAAATAGCATGTTAATCTAAAATTACAAAATTCTAAAATAAATAAATGAAATAAAATATGAATTCAAAAACATAATCCTCAAGTAAGAAACAGAGCAAATGATTCTAAGATTAACCATAAAGACAGATAAAATGTAATGAGAACAGATAAACATTCCAGTTTAATCAAATGTAAAAGACTTTGAAGCTACAATGAGACATTTAATATTTAGTGAAATGTAGCGTGAAATCAAGAAAAACTGTTAAATGAACAAAGAGGTGAAATTGATTATAAAAAATAGTTAATAATAATTTGTTACAAAATATTAGTTTAAAAGAAATTTGTTGGCTATATGCATAATTTTTAGAAATATCAAAGTTAATCCTAACCTGTTTAAATGTTGTAATATCCAAACGCCCCTATTTAAAGTTTGAAAATTAGGTAGATATAATATTAAGCATGATTAAAATGTTTTTTTGTTGATGTTTGTGAAAATAAGGTTAAGTGAATTTGACATTAACCTTGAATGTCAAATTTATTCTAAAGTTTTGACGTGTACATAGAAAAAAAACCAACATGTCTATGATTAGGACACATGACATAACAAATATTATTAGTTTGCTTTGGATTCGATATTTTTAAAATGACAGTAAAAATAATTGAATCGCTCTCTTCAATTTGGATCGTCATAGGAAGAGGATGTTAGAACAGTTCAGGAAAGAAATTAAATGAAAATAAGTATTTTCATTGGCAAAGTAGCGTTTTAAATGTGTGGAAAGTGTAAAATAATAACTAGTGTACCTTTTAAGTAGAAAGGTAGTTGAAAAATCAGTGCTACAAGAAGAATATAAATATCCAAATAATTGTTATCACAGAGGACGCCGAATTTCAAAACAGAAGCGTACAAAATGGCTGCCATGGTTACGAGACGACAATCAGCGGTTGTCAGGCAAATCATCTGGAAGTTTTAAGGTATCGAATTCTACATTACCTAGACAGGCCTGAAATGTCATTGCATTTCAAATTTTTGAAAGAATAAATTGAAATAATAATATTCAAACACAGACTATGTGAATGATAATTGGTACCAAATAAATGTACATTAACCTTTAATTTAGATAATAATATAAATAAGAAATTAATTCATATTAGTGAATTTTCGTAGAAAAAATTCACTAATGGGGAGATCCCGACTTTTGAATTTTGAAAAAATTTTTGCAAATGAGCGCGAACTAGGACCCCTAGAACCCATATCCGGGGTCAGTTTCAATTTTTATATGTTTATATATATATATATATATATATATATATATATATATATATATATATATATATATATATATATATATATATATATATATATATTATATATATATTTATATATATATATATATATATATATATATATATATATATATATATATATATATATATATATATATATATATATATATATATATATATATATATATATATATATATGTATCACACCGATAACTAAAAAAATAATGGGCCGATTTTGATAAAATTTGGCATGTACCTTTCTTTTGTAAATGGCTTGGATAAGTTCGTTAGTCAGGAAAATCGGACGAGGTTTTCCGGGAAAATTTTGAGTTTTCATTCGAAAAAAATTCTTATCTCAAAAAGTAATAAGCCGATTTTAATAAAATTTGGCACGTGTCTTCCTTTTGTAAATGGCTTTGACAAGTTTGTTAGTCAGGAAAATCGGACAAGGTTTTCCGGGAAAATTTTGAGTTTTCATTCGAAAAAAATTTTTATCTCAAAGAATAATGAGCCGATTTTGATAAAATTTGGCATGTACTTTCCTTTTGTAAATGGCTTTGATAAGTTTATTAATCAGAAAAATCGGACGAGGTTTTCTGAAAAAAATTTGAGTTTTCATTTGAAAAAAAAATTTTATCTTAAAAAATAAAAAATCTATGGTAACCAAATTTGGTAGGTAGGTTTACGATATAAAAAGTAAACTATACACCAAAATTCAGAGTACTATGTTACAAGAAAAAAAAGTTATAATAAAATATTTTGTGCCAGATCATTTCTATGAAAATTCACTACCATAACGCACTTTCTGCGTCCCGAGATTTTTTTAAATGAGCAGTCTTGAAAAGCACAAACAAATTTTCCTTTGATAAAAAAAAGAATTTTAAAATATAAATAAAAGAACTCGATCAACTTGTATAATTTAATAAATAAATAGGGGTGTTATATTTTGTCACATGATTTGTTAAACTTTTATACATACATACTGTTTAAGAATTAAATTAACAAAAGTAGAATTAAAAGCAGTGTTGTTATTTGAGGAAGTTTATGAAAAAAATTATATAGATACATATTTGGTTAAATCATATAGAAAAAAATGAATTCACTACATACCCTAGAAGTATGGAGTCAATAGCTGGGCAAATTTAAAAACAATCAAAAGGTTATCAATATAATTAGCACCCAACAAAAGAATACAAAGAAAAATATGCCAAATTAAGAAGTAAGTAGAAATCAATTTAATTAATACCAAATTTAACAATTTATTAATATACTTAACAACAATTAATATATATAGCAAAATAATTATATATATATATATATATATATATATATATATATATATATATATATATTTATATATTTTATATATATATATATATATATATATATATATATATATATATATATATATATATATATATATATATATATACAGGGTGATTCAGAACGCAATCGACGCAGAATGTGTGCGTGTAGAGGACTTCAAAGCAAGCCTATTTTTTATATAAAATTTTTCTCTGATGCCCATGGTTGGTGAGATATTGACGTCGGAAAATTCTTTAATAATTACAAGAAACAGCTGTATTGCCGCAGTGCCCTAACATAAAAAAAAACAAATTTGGTAGATGTTTTTTTTTATCAACATCGTTATTTGGCATAGATTTGAAGTAGATATAAACTCACAAAGGAATGAACAGGGGGTGGGTCACTCTTTTAATGATTTGATTTTTTTTAACCCCAACCTAATTAAAAGCTAAAGTCCATCAGTTTTATAGAAAATTACAATTTCTATCTTTTTCTTCTTCTGTCCATTTTTCCACGGACCACCCGTTTTTGAGAAAATTGAGATTTTTAGAGTTGAGATCAAAACAAAATTATGTCCACTGGAGATTTTATTAAACATTAAAGTCTCGTAGGGGATGCCTTGTGCACTCTGCAAGTCATCTGTTGCTAGGTTACAGTCGTTGTAAAATCTGACATTACTTACATTTATTAAGTTTTACAATAATTATTGTCTTGTGTTTCTTTTGTGATAATAATTTGTTGCTCAAAATGGCTGGCAAATTCTCTGTTAATGAACAAGTTTACATGCTTATGGTATTAGGGTGTTGCGTAGGTAATTGCCGCAGAAGCGTATAGGTAAATCGAAGAATATTTCCTAGTCGTAGTATATCACATCGCCAAACGTTTGCCAATGTTAAACGTAGAGCTCGCGAAACGGGTTCCTTTTCCATAAAAAATGCTGGAGGACGCAATCATGCAGTTAACGCAAAAACTGAGTAGCGTCTCCTAGACAGTATTGAAAAGTGAGCCTCAAACCAGCACCAGACGACAATCCAAGCAGTTTCATATAACACAGCCGGCAATCCATAGAATTATCCGACGCAATCTCCTGCATCCCTGCCACCTTTGCCTTGTTTATTTGTAATTTCATCTGCCATCAGAACATAGATTTGCCCAAGATCATTTTTTTTACGGATGAAGCTTGCTTTACAAGGAGAGGGACTACGAATGTGCACAACTGCCACGAATATTCGGATGTAAATAAACATGGTACAGTAACCCATCATTTCCAAAGATAACTAAAAATAAATGTGTAGGCAGGTATTGTTGGAGGACATTTGGTTGGGGCGGTTATTTTATCAAACCGCTTAAACGGCGCAAGATATTTGCTTTTCTTGCAAAATGTTCTTCTTGGGCTACTGAAGGAGTTGCCCTTACAACTGCGCAGCGAAACATGGTTTATGCATGATGAGGCGCCACCAAATTTCCCTACAAATGTTCATGGATTTTTAAACCAACATTTTCCAAATCAATGGATAGGTCGTGACATTAATTGCCCTTAATATTGGCCAGCACGATCACCAGACTATAATAAATGTGACTTTTTTCTCTGGGGGGGGGGGGGGGTTATAGGGGATGGTGCCTTTAAAAAAATATGTGTATTTGACAACACTTCAAACTGCGGAAGATTTGTGGAGTCGCAACAATAATAAGTGGACCATTATTAAACGTAACATTCAATTACTTAACAGAGTCGACTTTAATTTTCGGCGAAGGGTGCAATTATATGTATCTCATTCCCGTAATAAGAGTGTTTGACTTGAGTAACACTTTTTGCTTGCCCTTTTATGTTCACTTGAGGCTTTTAGCTCTTTGGAATATATAGTGTGTTTATATATATATATATATATATATATATATATATATATATATATATATATATATATATATATATATATATATATATATATATATTTTGGTCAGTAGTTATTAGTTATTATTATTATTACAGCGTAATTCTTGGTTGAAGGTTAAATCTTTGATATTGTGCTAGTTACTTTTAACATCTGATATATAAAATATCAGATTTTAAATATCAGATGTTAAGCAACCAAGTGGCGCTCCCTTAGCGTAATATCTTGTGTTTATGTTTAAGATCTACGCCTGTCTCCACTGTTTAATAGCTGGCGGCCACCTATCTTACCGGTAATTTAACCTTAAGTTTACTTAAAGTACTACTTTGGTAGTTTTAAAATTTAACGATCATTCTTTGGCTCTTAATTAGAGTGTTTTGGTTTTAGTAGGCAACTATTGCCGATGATAGGTTATTATAGAGTTCGTAGATTGCGAATATTATAGTTGTTGCTCGGTTTTGTTTTTGGTACATATTGTCGATAATAGTAGTTGATTGTTGTCGTCTCTGTTTTTTGATAAATTCGTTTGAAAATTATTTGGATCGGTTAAAAGATTTTTAGGATAGATTATTCTAAATTATTAATAGTAAATATTTGGCGTAATAGTATACAGCTCTTCTCTGGGCGCATTCCATTTTTCTTTGCATGATTCCAGTAGTTAATTAACGCAATCTCTCTGAGAATACTTAGTTTAAACGCGTCGAGGGTTTGTGTGTGATTAATGTAACCTACGATTAATATAGCCAGATAAGAAAAAGTCTGCAGCTGTCAAATCTGGGGCTTCAGAGGCACATCGCCATTATTGGAAATAAAACGTCCGGAAAACATCATTCCACTGTATGGCATGTAGCATCTTTCTGCTGAAATTAAGGGTCATCTGTATGAAGCCCATTCAGCCATTTTTTTAAAGAAAATACTAGCAAATACTATTTGCTAATCGAAAGTTTCGTAACTTTTCAAGTTTCAAGTTTGCCTTTATGTCTGATTTTCCGTATACTTTCAAACATACCTTTATCTCAGTATTTGCCGTTAAAATACAGTTTTGCGGTTCCGATTCAAGTACATCAAGTTTCAACTCCAGTGTCTACCTAACCTCTTGATGGTACATTGCACCTACACTGTCTTCCTGTCTTCACCCCTGCAAGCATTTTCTACCAGTTGCTAACTCCTCTCTTGAGGAAATTAAGCGCCTATGGTAAGCGCTAAATACAGATGTTACCTTGTGCAGTTTCCATATTCCGTCTGCAGAAAAATTAACACCTATGGGACCTCAGGTGTAAGTCCAGACCAGCTGGTGAATCTTTGGTAGTGCGAGCGCACTACACGTGATGCATTTACAACTTTTTGAGTGATTTTTAAAACTAGACAAACATAAACTTTCCTACATCATTTCAATTTCTCATTAAACTTCTCATTCACTTGCAACATAAATTTTAAATCAGTCAAAATCAAAATTTTTGTCAGTGAGATTGCTCAATATAAATGTATTTTGTATTTTCTTTTGGTATCTTGTCAGATATGTAAATTGAGAATATTAGTATCATATTAATTAGTTAACATTTTGCCCACAAATTTGTCCAACCTTCAAATGTTTTAGAGTACAAAAAGTAGCTTGTAACCTTTCATTTAAACAATAGTGAACAATTACTTAATTTTGCAATATATGAGCTTCTCTCACAAACTTTTAAAAAAACAAAACATTCTCTGGTCAGAACAATTAATTACAAATTTACCTAACAAATTAAAATTGAGAGCATTGGTAGATTTAGTAGAAAAACCTTTATTTTTACATTTGATATTTATTTTGTTTCTTTGTAATGTACAACTTTTATTTGATTTACTAGGGGTCTTGATTTAAATAACTCCCATTATTAATTTATGTCAATAAATTTAAATATTTGTGTTTTAAAACCTCTTTTGATTGAATAACAAATCCTTCATTTAACATTTCTCAATCTTGGTGGTGCTATAGCTGGAAATTCTTCATAACTATTATCTAAATCGCTACAAACTAACTAACTAACGTAATGCCGGTGTTTTGACTCAAAGGTCTCACAAATCTAGGACTTTGGTCAGAACAAGATTAAATCTAAGTAAGTATTTGATTATCTTTTCATCTTAAAACCAAACAGTGTGTTCTTTATCTTACAAAATAATAAATCTGAGAGATAAGGTCAAATAGGTTAGGGTTTGGTAGGTGATGGTGACCTCACTATTGATCGGATTTAGATCCAGTTGAAATCTATAACGAGATATCAATCGCGGACAATTATCAAATAAATACACTCGGGTTTTTAGGCTTAAATTGGCAGAAGTTGTAGAAGAAATAAATAAGCCCACTGCAGTACAAGAAGAAAATGAAAAGATGAGTTTCCAAGTTAAATTGAAATACAGTCCACAGAAAAGTTCACAGATCATTAGTATTGTAATATAATTCTTCGGCCCACACTGTTCAAGTAAGCAGCTCGTACAGGATTTTTTGCCTTTTTTGACTGGACATATCAAATAGCTTTGAAGTTTCGACTTTTTAAATTATGTTAAGATACGGCACAAGTCACAAACTTTTTGTATAAGACATATTGTACAATTTTTATGCACAAACGTATTATTATGGTTATGATTATTGTTTAAAATTGTTAACATGTTTAAGATATACATTCATGAGGATGTTTTCTTAAAATGACCTTAGATATCACCCCCGATTTTTTGGCTTTACTTTAGAAACCGCCTGTGTATCAAAATCATTTCAGTTTTTTGTTTTTGTTTTATGTTTTTCTATTACAAAAAATCTATTAACTTGCTTCGTACATAGAATGATAGGGTTATTAACATCGTATGGTCTGATATTGTATTACCGTAGCTAATGGAAGTATTGCGTACGTTCTACGGACTGGGAGGGTCTAATCTGCAACTGATACAATAATTGCTTCTATTCTATTAATAAGACAGTCGTAGGTGCTATTGTTAAAAATATATCAGTACATTAGGGTTGTTTACTAGATATTTTATAACAGCCTGAATGGTCGGCCAACGGTCTCACAATGAAAATAAATAGCAAACGGAGATAACCCCATCAAGGTATAAAGCCAACTTTATTGTTAAGTATACGAATATGTAACTCAAAGGTTAATTATATTTTCACATATATGGAATGAATGTTATTTAAAAGATATAATTACAGTCTACAAGGGATATCTCTATTTTATCGCAACCACATCTCCACGTCTTCAGCAGCTTTCTGCATTTCGTTGTTGCTTTTACACTTCATCGAATGAGTCAGGTTTTCTAGAGGCTTAATTTCAATCTACTTCTTGTTATTTTCAAAGTATGTTTATTTACAAAAAAAATTTTTTTTTAAACTTTTAATAGCAAATGTCTTTCTTTGATGAAAGCAGGCATCAAACTTGGTTGCCTATCTAGTAGAAATAATGTATCATATTTCATCGAAATAACTTTATTGTTTGAAAATATATAAACATTTTTCAAAAGTCTGGATGCAGCAAGTGTGTTATGGAAGTGAATTTACATAGAAATGTTGTTGATAGCAAATGTGAGCAAGCATCAATCTGATTACTGGTATAGCCTATATTTTTCAAAATTACTTATGGTTTGAAAATATACAAAAATTTTCCAAAAATAAACTTAAATGCTGGTTTCCTAACCAACAAAGCTTACGTTAATAGCAAATTGAGTTATTGAAATTTGAAGGATTTAATTAAAATTCGGTAAATTTGCAGATTATCTCCCAAACGCTTTTCAAAAAATTGTTTTTAGAAACATTACTAGCACCCCACCTGAATGCACAAACCATAAGAAACATTTCTTGTTCACACCCCCCAAGGAAGTTACGGGACTGGGAGTGAATAGGGGTGCTGGGCGGGGTAGGTAGTAAAAAGGAAATATGAGCAGAAAATGCGAGGAAAACTGCTTGAAAGCTGTCCCTTCAAGCCATATCCCCATTAAACCATGCCTATCCCACACAGCACCCCCATTTTCCCCAGGTCACGTAACTTCATTGGGGGGATTTTCCTTCCCCGTCGCGTGCATACAACCACCCTCGCTGCATAAACCACAATAAAAATGTCTTGTTCCTACCCTAACTTCCTTGGGGGGTGTGAACAAGAAATTTTTCTTGGGGTTTATGGATCCAGGGGGGGCTCTAGGCAGGTTTCTGAAAACAGTTTTTTGAAAAGCGTTTGGAAGCTAAACTGCAAATTTACCGAAAATTCGCTACCAAAACGCACTTACTGCGTCCAGATTTTTTTTCTTACAAACGCATCATATTTCGAAAAAAAATGCAAAAACGCATTAACGAATTTGTTCTACGAAAATTAGCTAAAAAAAATTATACACCCCTACTCCTTCTGGTCCCGTAACTTCCTTGGGGGGTGTAAACAAGAAATTTTTCTTAGGGGTTGTGGACCCAGGGGAGGTCCTACGCAGGTTTCTGAAAACAGTTTTTTGAAAAGCGTTCGAGAGCTAAACTGCAAATTTACCGAAAATTCGCTACCAAAACGCACTTACTGCGTCCAGATTTCTTTCTTACAAACGCATCATATTTTGATAAAAAATACAAAAACGCATAAACGAATTGGTTCTACGAAAATTAGCTAAAAAAATTATACACCCCTACTCACTCCTGGTCTCGTAACTTCCTTGGGGGTGTGAACAAGAAATTTTTCTTGGGGTTTGTGGATCCAGGGGGGGGGGTCTAGGCAGGTTTCTGCAAACAGTTTTTTGAAAAGCCTTCGGGAGCTAAACTGCAAATTTACCGAAAATTCGCTACCAAAACGCACTTACTTCCCCCAGCTTTTTTTCTCACAAACGCATCATATTTCGATAAAAAAATGCAAAAATGCATTAACGAATTTGTTCCACGAAAATTAGCTAAAAAAATTATAGACCATTAAACCATACACTTCATTAAACTTACAGCGAAAGCATCAATTTAACTAAACCGACAGCCAAAGCATCAGAGAAATAGACCCTCTATTTGAAATGAATTTTCTGTAAATGTTTTCGTAGAATGAAGGGCAATGACGGTTGGATCTGAAACTTAAGGGTTCGCAGAACACTCTTCTTGCAACATTTTCTTTTCACAATCCGGATTTGTTTCACTTCTTTGCCTAAAATTGCCAATTTTGACGTTTAAAATTGCGAGCTTGACGTTTTGAGGAAAACTCCAAAATGTGTTTCTTTAACTGCCCATAACTTTGTCTTTGAAGCTAGATACCTACATTTTGGTACAGAGTTCACTTTTTATGATACAAACACGCGTACCAAATTTGGTTGCCCTTACTTTGTTATTTTCGGAGATATGAATTTTCTTATAAATAAAGCACAACATTTTCTGCGAAAACCTGGTCCGATTGTCCTGGCTAACGAACTTATCCAAGCCACTTGGAAAAGGAAGGTACTCACCAAATTTGATCAAGATTGGTCCATTATTTTAAGAGTTATCGGTCGGATATATATATATATATATATATATATATATATATATATATATATATATATATATATATATATATATATATATATATATATATATAAACACAGATCTCCTCATTAGTGAATTAAAAAAAAAATTCGCTAAAAAATATAAACATAATTGAACGTCATTGTGGCGAAAGATGCCAAGGCGTCAGTCCGCCAACCGAAAGGTTTTGTGTTCGATTTATGAGCACCAAAGCCATCACAAATGAAACCAACGCAACAGTGACGACGGCAAAAGTTTGTCATCAAGGACGAGTGTTATTACCTCTGATGTGGTCACTCGTTACTGATAAATTTGAATACATTGAAAGGGGCAGGATTTATAGTCCAAGGATGCGCAGACGATATTGTCATAACAGTAAAGGGCAAACACGATGCTGTAATATATAGCCTAATGCAAACCGCCCTGATTATAGTAAGGAACCGGTGTGCGACAGGGGGACTTAATGTCAATCCTCATAAGTCAGTTCTTTTCCTATTCACAGAAAAGAAGAAAAGTAATTTTAAGTGCTTCCACCCTAAATGGAGCACAGCTACAATTTTCCAGTGAAACTAAGTTTTGAGGTATCTTCTAAGACAAAAAATTTTACTGGAACACACAATTGGAAAAAAACTCTCTCGGGAGCTACAATGGCAATCTGGACACGCTGTAAACTCGTAGTAAATACATGGGGGTTCAATCCCAGTATGGTAAACTGGATATATCAAACTTCGATTAAACCCGTTGTTACATATGCATCTAGAGTATGGCGACAACAACGGAACAAGCCCAACACAAACCAAATTACAAAAATTGCAGAGGCTCATCTGTCTTGGAATAACGGGACCTGTGGCATCGTACCCTACAGCTGTAATAGGAGCAATGCTCAATATTACTCCACTGCAGATATGCGTCAAGAGGGAAGCAGTACTAAGTGCCTCAAGACTATTTCAAGCAGACAAATTCAAACCAGAAGACTTGGTTGGCTACTTGAAGATTCTGGAAATTATGCCATTGAAATCATTTGCCAAATCAACAGGTCAAATGCCAGCTAAATTGGATTTTTTATAATTCCATTTACCGTGACCAAGCATGGGATACAGATGGTAAAAGGCTGACAAACAACCCCTCTGTATGGTATACAGACGGGTCTAAACAAATGGAGGGAGCAGGACTGGGAATAAGAGCACCTAACTTCAAACTCGCTAAGTCCCTAGCGAAAACTTTCACCATCTTCCAAGCAGAAATGCTTGCTATAAATCTGTGTCCTCAAGAAAGCACTCAAATAAGACTCAGAAAGAGATCTAGATCCATTTAAACAGTCAGGCAGTACTAAAGACTCTGCGATCTTTCAAAACCGAATCTAAACTGACCTGGGACTGCAAAAAACCTTCAAGTAACTGTATAACCTTATGTAAATGGGTAAGGCGAACAGTGAAAACAGCATATACTGTTCTAAAGCAGCAGAAACAACAGAACACTTACTATGTAATTGCACGGCTCAGTTCTGCAAAAGGCTCAAATACCTTAGAGAGGAGACTCTAACACCCCAGAAAATAAAATATCCCCCACAACGATAGTAGACTATATGAGGGGTCTGACCATTTTCAGCAACTATTAGAAAGGGGGGACGAGGGACGAGCGACAAGGGACGAAGGGAGAGGGGTAAAGGGAGAAGGGAGAAGGGAGAACGTTAACATTTTAACATTGTGCAATGTTGTGACAAGTCGGCGTCCGTTTTTAGTTGCGGCCGTCTTTTTATAATTTAAACTTAGCGTGAATTAATAGAAGTGTACTGATATAGGTATAGTTGTTCAGTTATCGACTAATTAAACAGCTTGTAAGTCAATAACAAAAGCTTTGAACAATGTCATAGAATAATGATTGTAAATAATAAAAAGTCTGGACGCAGCAAGTACGTTATGGTACTAAATTTTCATAGAAATGATCTGACACCAAACATTTTTTTAAATTGAATGCTTGTTATTTCTTACTGGGTGTTTGGATTTTTTTTTAAGTCAGCATAATATCGTATTGGTGAACTCATAGTTGAGAAAGTCCATTTAAATATTGTAACAGGCGATTGAAATTTACTCATTTCGTTCGCACTTAAGAAAACTATTTAAAGTTTCTTGCGTTACGAACCCAGTTTGAAAAATCACGCTGCGAATAAATCGTTACACTACTGCGGTCCGTTAAACAGGACCTGACAACTTGACACTATAATTACCATTGAACGAATCACCAATCGTAACGTCATCTTCAACGACGTAACCGCTTGGTATGCGTGCGTAATTCGCTGCCAATAATCGCAGGTGATTACATCATCCACAAGCACAGACTGTTTTTTATAGCGTGCCGCAAACATAAGAGAGGTTACCAAAGCGATGTCTATCTATTTTCAGTCCAGCTACCAAGTCAGCAGTTATGGTTCGCGAAACGTTTAGCAACCCACTAGGTAAGTTTTATAACGGTAATACAGCCCAAAAATAATTTAGTATTTCTAGTTTGCTACTTTCTTCAAGCACTATTTTTGTAGAGAAACCTGAAGCTAAGAAAGGTCTACATAAAAGCAGTTTTTTATACGATTGGTATTCGAGCTGTCAACGTAATTTACTTTTGAATTACAGATTAATCAATTTTGTAAGCAAAGTTATTCTATATCCCTTTTAACGACACATTTTCTTCTAGCGAGAATTCTGAAATACTGAGAAAATATCAAAACCAAAAAAAAAGGTTGGTTAAGTATCCGCCAGCAATGGAGAATTTGCAAAATTTTGCTTATGTTTTCTATCTTATTGTACGCAATAAAAGGAACATTTTCATATATCACAAGTGCGTAATAAAGATTGTTTAATTTTATAAAATAAATATCTGAAAATTGTAAATTGGTTAGTGAGCCGTATAGGCTTATGGTCTCTCAGCGTTGCGACCACAGTGGGTTTTCTGTGCATGACTCATTTTTCTAGTAGTTGCCCAAAAAGTCAGACTTTTTATGTAGTCCACTACTTTCTTGGGGACTATTTTACATATTTCCTAGGGTGTTGGGATCATACGTCTAAGGTATTTCAGAACTGAGCCTTGCAGCCACATAGCAGGTTTGTTGGTTCTGCTGCTTCAGTGCAGTATCTGCAGTTTTCACTGCCAGCCTTGCCCATCTTCATAAGGTGATACTTCACTGGGGAGTGTCCTGTGAAAAGCTGTGATTATTCTCAAGTTGTTCCTGCTCAATCCGAGAAACACTCCAGTCTTCTCTATTGATATGGCGATGAACCATTTTAAATGCCTTAAGCATGGCGTTTTCTTCCAGTATGAGAGCATTTGGTTCCTCTCCCAAGTATCAAGTTCGTTTCTTACGTGGCTGTTTTGTCAATCCACAACATAGCTCTGAACCATAGAATCTGCTTCCTCGTTTCCTTTGATACCTTTATTCCCTAGTACCCACATTAAAGTTACTGTGTTGTTCGCGGCCAATTGCTTCAATGATTTTTGGCATTCCAAGGTCAGCTTAGGCTCAGTTTCAAAACATTTTAGAGTCTATAGTACTACCTAACTATGTGACTGAGATTTAAAGCAAACATTTCTGCTTGGAAGATGGTGGAAGTTTTTGCTAGGGACTTAGAGAGTCTATAGTTGGGTCCTCTTCTCCCCAGTCCTGTTCTCCCTATTTGATTATACCCGTATGTATACCATACAGATGAGTTGTTCGTCAGCCTTGCACTCTCCATGTCGCATGGTTGAAGGTCATTTATGACCACGTAGAATATGTTTATAAAGTCTAGTTTGGTTGGCATTAGGTGTGTTGGTTTGGCAAGTAACTTCATTGGAATAAATTCCAGGATTTTCGAATGGCCAACCAAGTCTCCTGGTTTGAATTGGTCCGCTTGGAATAGTCTTGAGGCATTTGCTTCCCCCTTTACGCATATGTGCAGTGCAGAAAGATTTACCATTGCCTCTATTGCAGCTATAGGGCATGCTGCCATAGATCTCGTTGTTCCAAGATAGATTTGCCACTGCCATTCTTGCAATTTACTTTGTGATGAGGCTTGTTTCGTTTTTGACCACCGTGTGCACATGTGATCATGGGTTTGACCACAGTTCGTATAGCCAGTATACCATCCTGGGATTCAACCCTTTTTTTCTTTTTTCCGAGTCTACGGCATGTCCAGATTGCCATTGCGGCTTGCGAAAGAGTTTGTTCCGAGTGTGTGTTCCAATTTAGTTTTTGGTTTAAGAAGATCCTTAAGTATTTAGCTTTATTGAAAAATTGCATATGTGCTTTTAATTTTAGTGTCCTTCTGTTCGTAAATCGTTTTATGGGGATTGACATTAAATCCCCCTGTCTTACACCAGTTTGTTAATCTATTTAGGGCTGCTTGCATTAGGCTTGGCATTACAGCATCATGCTTTTACTTTACTGCTATGACAATATCGTCTGCGCATCCTTGGATTCTACATCCAGCTTCGCACAATGTAGTCATAAGTTTGTCAACAACGAGCGACCACAGCGCGCGCATTCAGGAACGTAACTTGTTCCAAAAGAAAGAGCTGCCCGTCAAATGGTACGCCGAATGTATAGAATAAACAGTAGTAACTGTAACTCTTTAATAGTGTTTACTCTACGTTTTTTTCTGGACTCTACTTCATTAACTTGATAATAGCACAAATTTTCAATGAGAAAAGGTTCACATTTAACTTTGCTTCTGCGTAACTAGTTGGATGATCTGAAGTCGCAATAATAGGTATATGGTCACGTGAGAAAATTAAAAAAAAGTTCGGAACGCAGCAAGTGCGTTATGGTAAAAATGGTAAACTCCAAATTTTCCCGGAAAACCTTGTCTGATTTCTCTGGGTAACGAACTCATCCAAGCTATTCATAAAATGAAGATTTTGCCGAGTTTCATCAAAATCGGTTAATCACTTTGTGAATTATCGTGTGGACACCTGTATATATATATATATATATATATATATATATATATATATATATATATATATATATATATATATATATATATATATATATATGGATATATATAGATATAGATATATATATATATATATATATATATATATATATATATATATATATATATATAAATTAAAAGTGACCCCAGATATGGGTTCTAAAGGGTCAATACCACGCTCATGTGAAATTTTTTTTGCAAAGTCTCACCTCTCTATTAGTGAATCTTTTTTAAATAAAAAATCACTAAAAACAATGATTTTCAAACAGATGTAAAAGCTTTAAAATAAAAAAAATCTTATTTATTTTTGACTATCGATGTTTACTTTAACATTATGGAAGAAAAAAATTCGAAACGCAGCAAGTGCGTTATTGTAGTGAATTTTCATATGAATTTTATAATATTGGTACGGCATATTACTAAAAGTAATACTTTTAATTTAAGCAGATCGTGTTTAGGGGTCCCAATACAAGCTCATTTAAATAATTTCTCTCTTTCTATTGTCATAAAAAATATTCAAATCTTGTGTTCTAGCTCATTTTAAGAAAAAACTTTGAATACCCAAAACTCAATTTTCTATGACGCTAAAAAAATTAAATTTGGCGAATCTAGGTACTGTAAGTCTCTTTAACAGGAACAATTTCATTAAAGTTACAAAAGCTTATCAGAAGGAAACTTAATTCATACACAAGAAGTCAATTCACTATTCAAATAACTACTTGAACAACTAATCAACGAATATTAACGTTAATATTCTTTGATTTTCAATTTTAGAAACATATTAAGTATACAATCATTATCATTTACTATTTAACCTCAAAGCAGAACTGCCAAACCATGATAAGTAAACAAAAGCCGTTATTATTTATAGTTTCCAATTTTAAAAGCATAATATAGGTACAAGTTGTTATATCTATTTTAATGACAATCATTTACTACTTAACCCTAAAACAGAACTGTCAACCCATAATAAATAAAGAAAACACGTTATTATTCTTTAGCTTCCAATTTTGAACGCAATATAAAATCATTTACTTAACCTCAAAACAGAAATCACAATAAATAAACAAAACACACTATCCCATCTGGTTTTTACTTCAAGGAGCTAATATGAAACTTCCTTATTTCCCCCTCTCACTTTCAGACTGAATATTTTTGAACAATTTACAAATCCGCGCATCCGGAATATACCCGAAGGCGGTCATTAAGTTGAGACCCCTTAAGGGTGGTGATAACAACCCTTATATTTTAAATAGGGAACATGAGTCGAGTGTTACATCATTTGAAAGCTCTTTCTTTTATGAAATCAGCACACTAATTTTTCTGGAAGTTTTATCAGCTCGTTTAAAAATTATTCACAGTTGGAGTTGCAAGAACGTATTTCATTCATTGTGATAAGAAATGCACTAATTAGTCAATTTTTCGTTAAAAAAAAACTAAAAAACGAAACAAAACGTTCAAAAAAGTTTATTCAGTTAAGTAAGTGTTCAAATTGTTGACCACCAGCTTCCATACAAAAGTACAAATTTTGTTCAAAACGAGCTCTGGCATTCTGAAGCATTTGTGGAGTTATTAGACGGCATTCGTCAACAATACGTCGTCGTAATTCTTCCAGAGACTTCGGTTCTGTAGCATAAATTCTACTCTTTAAATGGCCCCATAGAAAGAAGTCTAAAGGAGCTACCCGGTGATCTATGGGGCCACTCAATAGCACCCTTACGCCCAATCCATTGCTCTGGAAACTCTTTGCTCAAAAACTCCCTTACACGTTGTGAAAAATACGGAGGAGCTCCACCTTGTTGAAACACTAATTGATTTTCTTGATAGTGATCATCATTTTCAACAATGTCAATTAGTAGAGGGTAAACGATATCTTCTAGTAACTCCAAGTACGTTTCGCCACTCAAATTGCCATCAAGAAAAATTGGTCCGATTAAACGTTCTCCAAAAATGCCAGTCCAGACATTCAATTTCTGTGGAGTTTGATTGTGGACTTCGTGAAAATTTCTTGGATTATTATTTGCCCAATAACGACAATTATAACGATTGACTGTAGGGTTTAATATAAATTCGTCTGAAAAACAAATATTGAACAGAAAGTTCCCGTTATCAGCTATTCGTGCAGTCATAACTTCACAAAACTCCAGCCGCCGATCAAAATCATCTTCATTCAGTTGTTCTACAAGATGAATTTTATAGGGTGAAATTTATGATGCTTCAATATTCGCTGAATAGTTCTTCTTTTGATGTTTGAAACAGTGTCCAAGTTTCTCGTGCTCAAAGTTGGGTCTGCAGCAATTTGTCCTAAAACTTCAATCTCAGTAGTCTCATTTCTAACCGGAAATTCACGTTCAGGATCCCGTTTTTTGTTGGCTACTGAACCACTTTGTCGAAACTTTGCAACTAACTCCAAAATGTATTTTTGTTAACATGTCTGTTCGGATGTCATTCATTAAACAAATTTGCGGTACGGTTGGCACAGTCATCGTTTTTGAAAAAAAGAGTACTTATTTCAACTCTTTCTTCTACAGAATACACCATTGTGAAACTAATTTTCGGTAGTACTATCAGGTATCAAACCGACCGATAAACTGAAATAATAAACCGCATTTCTCTTATTCCGATAAGAAATGTTCTGATAGTCAATTTTTTGTTTACAAACCAACAAAACATTGACTATCAGCACATTTCTTATCGGAATGAGTGAAATGCGTTTTTGCATCATAATTTTTAAATGAGTTGATAAAACATCCAAAAAAGTTAGTGTGTTGAATTCGGAAAAGAAAGAGCTTTCAAATGATGTAACACTCGACCCATGTTCCCTATTTAAAATATAACGGCTGTTATCACCACCCTTAGGGGGTTGATGTGACAAAGTTGAATTTTATGTCAAAACATGTCCCCCTCAATATTAAAATTGACGTGTTTAAGCGTTTTTAAAAAAAAAATTCTCTGGACGCAAACCGGTCTGTTTAGTTTTCAATGCGCCACCCTATATAAAAATTTGAATGGACCTTAGATATGGCTTCTAGGGACCATAATTCGCGTTCATTTCAAAATATTTAAATACTTTACGTAAGTCTCACCATCGTTACATCTCAATTGGTGAATTTTCTTAATGAAAATTCACTACAAATGGAAACAGGTGTAAATTGAATTTTATGCCAATTCGCTATTTAGCAATAGAAAATAAAAAGCGAGCAAAATCATTTTTCCGTGTCCTCTCAAACCAAACGCTTTTGACATTACTTCATCTATATTTTTAAAACACTATAAAAAGTACTTAACAAAGTACTGTAGACAACAGACATTGGTTGAAAGCCAGCTAGATGAATCATGCATCATCTAACCTACTTCTAAATCTTTTAGACGGTAAACAAATCAAACTGAAGTTCGTTGTACAGTAAAGTATACATACATTAGAAATGTCCATTAAAAAGTTTACATGAACTAAACAAAATAATTTGGCAAAGGCTAACTTACGAGTGTTGTACGGATTGTATTAAAATAAAACCTCATCTGTTTTTGAGTTGTGCCTGACAAAAATAGAAGTAATGAGCGAATATGTCAAGACTGCGTTTGTCACTGCCAAACCTCTTTCATCAAATATCAAATTTAGATAAGAACTTAATATGTAAATTATACAGATACAGTGTGTCCCGGATTCGATCACATTATTGCTATTTTTAAACGATTTTATTTAGTTTCAGAGCCGTCTGACAATCAAAAAGTTGTGCATTATCAGTTGAAAAGAATTTGGCGGTAGCTTTTTCCTGAGATATCTTGAAAAAAAACTGAAAAATTCTATTTTCCTTTTTTGTTATCTTTCGTTTAACATTGAACGCAAAAAATAAACTTTTACACCTGGGTATAACTAGATATGTGCTATCTAATTGTCATTTAAATAATTTTTCTAGGTTACCTAAATTTTTTGTCGCGACCGTCAACTTTAATTTTTCTTATGAGCGCCATATTGGATTTTTACATCATCAAACTGGGCAACAAATTCTGATTATAAAGATATATGACCCTTTGTGCTTGCTCAATTTGAAGTGACTTAAAATACGGAAATTGGCACTTTTTTCAACTAATACCTCAGAAGGCCGGGCTTTCTGGCAGCAGTAATTGATTTTGATATAACAAACGTTTTATTTGCTAATACTTCTTAAGTGCGATGTTATTATTCATGATAGAACACGTAAACATCACTACTTGTGAAATAATAACAATAATATAATTAACATGATAATAAGTGGTAATAAAGTTGGTTTTAAGGAATTGTATTAAAAATATGATATTTTTCATCCTCAGTGCCAAGATTCACTACCAACGAAAAAAAAAGATGTAGATGTAGATGTATAGAAACATAATTTTTGGTGTATAGTTTCATTTTAATATCGTAAATTTGATTACCATAGCGTTTCCATTTTTTGAGATGAAAAAAATGTTGAAAGGTAACAAACAATTTTCGCAGATAACCTTGTTAGATTTTTCCTGGCTAAAGAACTTATACAAGCCACTTACAAAAGGAAGGTACGTGTCGAATTTTATCAAAATCGGACCATTATTTTTTGAGTTATCTGTGTGATACATATATAAATAGTAAACATATAAAAATTGAAACTGACCCCGGATATGGGTACTGGGGGTTTGAACAAATTTTTCCCAAATTTAAAAGTCGTGATATCTCCATTAGTGAATGTTTTCTAAGAGCACATATGCTATATTAGATGCTTAATCATCAAGTCGAGTAAAATGACACCACACACCATACCTCTAAATCAAAAACTAAAAAAGTTGGTTTGCGCATGCACCAACCACCATTTTTCGAAACGTGATTTTTACAAATATTTTTTGAAATGGCGGGCTTTCTTATTTTGAGTGGTGGCGCCAACTACCATTTAAAATTTTAAATTTTTTGAATTTTCGCGCCAACAGCCGCCATCCTGGATTACGTCATCCCAATTACGAGCTTACGTCACACTCTATACAGCCGCCATATTTGTTACGCTACATGCATGCTCAGTAGCGGGAGGCGGGAAGCGGTCTCAGAACCGCTCATCTATACCTACTGTAATACCATGCCATACTATACCATACTGATCTCATTATAAAGATAATTTAATTAATGCCTTATACCTTTCTATTTTTCTATAATAAATGTTTAAATGTTTCATTAATTTAATAAACATATCACAAAGATTTGACGTTTGATCTCATTATAAAATATAAAGATAGGGTAATTATTATCTTTCAGGTACTATTGGTCATTCCTACAATAAAAGTTTAAATATTTAATTTTTGCAATATAAATGTGCCAAATATGTGATTTGAAGAAATGAAAATTAACTTGAATGGAATTTAATAGTATTTCATTGCTACCTATACATAATGAAATTAAAAAATTTCGGGACGCAGCAAGTGCGTTAGAGTAGTCAATTTTCATAAGGATTGTACACTCTTATTATACGGCATATTAGTAAAGTTAATACTTTAAACTCACACAGACCTTGAAGATCGATTTTAGAGGTCCTAGTACGCGCACATTTGAAAAATTCTTTCAAAAGTGTTACCATCGATTTCTCTATTATCAAAAAAATCATGTGTTCTAACTCCTTTTGAGAAAAAAGCCCAAAACTCCATTTTCTATGAAGCTAAAGAATAAAATTTTAATATATCCGTAGATAGTGTAAGTCTCTTTAAAAGAAACTTGTATTACAAACTTCACTGATGTTATACAACAGATTTCCAGAAGGAAACTTAATTCATATTTAGAAAAGTAACATATCTGCCAAATTACAAACGTTATTAGGTATTTTTCCTTATTAGTCGCCTCAATGATTTCGTTTTAGTCAACATAATCCAACCGATTTTTTCAGTATCAGTAATTACAAAAAGTCTGCTGAAAATTATTATTTCAGACTCAAAGGTGACAAAGTTATTTAGGCCTTTTCAACAAAAATTAGATATTGTTCAAAACGTATGAAATCTGTGCACTATTGTTTCCTAAAGTGTCAAAATAAAACAAAAATAAGAAATCTCATGAATGAAGAGCAAACCTATGACGGCTTTTCACAAGATGAAATTTCGGGATGCAGCAATTGCCTTATAGTAGCGAATTTTCATTATATGCTTCTAATTTCTTTAACTCAATTTTTTTTTAGAAAAACTGGTCCGATAGGGCTGGCTAGCGAACTCATTCAAGCTAATAATGAAATAAAGATTCCTGCCCAGCTTCATCGAAATCGGTTCATAACTTTTTGAGTTAGTTACTACCCAAAAAAAATATTGTTTTTAAATTTTGCAATATTTACACAATTTATACCAGTCCTGATGGCATACGTACTGTTCCTGTGTGAAAGAATTTAACATAACTTATTTTATCGGTTATAGTCTTGGACAACTGATATGATCAAAAAACGTTGTTGTTTTCGGCAATGATTTAGTTCACAAGCTTTTCATATAAACTAAAATTATTAATCAAAAACATCCTATTTTCTCATTAACCTAAAATAAAAATAACTTGATATGGCATATGACGCTACATAAACCGCGCCATTTTTCTATAAGAATGCAAATAACAGAACAAACCAATAGCAATTTAATTTCTGAGCACGTGACCAAGAACTGTCGTTGGTCATTTCAGAATGCTAAATCTATAGATAAATCTCCCTAGATTAAATTCAAAAAAATATTATAATTGTAAAAGTTTAATTCAACTTATAAGCTTTTTGTTTAGTTATTGTTTAGATCACAGCTTAAAATCAGGCTTAAACATTTTAGTTGCCGATTTTACCATAGAGCTTTTTGAATCACAAAGCAATTCTAGAAATAAATATTACCGTTAATTTTCTTAACGAGGGAAAGTTCCCAAGTTCGTGTAACACGATTTTGAAACCGACAACTCTGGCTGTTTCAATTTATTAGGCAAATTTTCTAGCTAGAGAACATTTAAAGAAAACAAACTCAGACATTCGTTATGTCAACCTCTCTCACGCACATTAACCAACGCCTTAATAAACTTTTAAGAGCGTGTCGTAAATTTCTTTAATTCAGGACAACTTAAATTTGTGTTGAGATAAACTCTTTAAAATTAACATATAAGAATATCTTTGAATGCTCTGTATATGTGAACAATTCCATTCCATTCATTTTAATAATTTCACTTGATTTTTTCTATTTTTTAAGCGCACACTGTATAATCAATTACTAGAAAGTGCAATAATAATTTTAAGCACGTTGGTCGTAAAATCTTAAATTGCAACTTTGTTGCTTGAGAAGTACACATGTCACGACTTTTTATTACTTTATCTATATTATGTATGCAACTAGTGTTTATTGCTTTAATGAGAATTTATAATTTTCCTAGTAATACTGATTTTAAAGCTTGTGACCTTGTAGTGTATGCTCTATAAAAATAGTGTTGAAAATTGAACCACAACTTCCACATAGCTGTGACAATTTATTCTCTTCAAATACAGATTTGAGATTCAGAAAACTTTTACAAAAATTCGCAACCAGAACGCGCTTGTGGCATCAGAGTTTTTATCTCTAGGTTTATTATTAACATAATTCACTTAGAGGCTTTAGGGGCGTTATCTGTCGCTTTTTTTTATTTATTTTTTAAATTTTGTATTTATGTAAATACCCTAACTTATCAATGGGTTTTTATTTATATCATGGGTTCGTATAAATATTTTGAATTTTCTTCTGCCTAGAGATACAAGGAAACTTCTTTTGCGTGGTAGATGACAAGATTTTGCAAAACCAGAGAGCCAGTCTCTTCCTCTGTAATTAATATCTTAAGTGTAATTAAATCCTGCTGTTACTATAAGTTATGATATATTTCTGTAATTAATATCGTTTGAGATGTATTTCTGTATTTCTTTACACTCTATTCATTTTATTCTCAAAGGCACGATGCATCCAGGATCCAAGCAATTTCGTTAAATGAGAGGATATAAATCTCTCCAAATATTTATGTGTGTAGGCTTTTGGTACGACTACTTGTATACGTATCTTTTGACAAACTCCAAAAAAATATCACAAAGTTCAAAGTTCATCGCGAGACGAATCTGCGAGATAAATTCGGCATTCTGTAACAAATACCAGTGGCCGTTATCGGTAGATTTGCTTGTCCGTTAACTACACCTATACAGATATTTATGGTATAAGCATATAAAAAGCCGGCAATAATACGTTCAATGTTCCATAAACGATAGCCAAGGGAAGAGTTTTGCTCGACATAAGGATTTAAGGAAGGCAATTTGTTGAAACGCCTCAAGAGAAATTTCACTTTATAAATTATTACGGTATATCGGTTTTATGTTAAGCGTTGACTTGAATAATAAAACATGTTGGTTCGATAAGTCTTGTAAGCTTCGTGTAAGTTTATTTCGCGGATGTGCTTTTCATCTAAATTCCTGGAATGAAATTAGCTGAGTGACGGCACATAAAGCATGTAAGTACGGTCAGGATAATTAAGCTTGTTATCTTCCGAAGAAAGTCAGGTATGTGACGTTAAAGGAGGTATTTAAGCATTTGCAATGCAAATTAGTTCTTTTAGTTTTAGAGACCAGACCAGTAGGTTGTAACTACTTTGGGAATAGCTTTCTGAAATATTATAACTATGTACTTGCGTCGTTAGAACAATTTACTGAAATGCACCTAAATTATTTATAATACGAGAACAATGTAGTTTAACTTTTCTTAAAAACGTCAACAGATGTCAACAATGTTAAACGTTTAAGGATTCTAAATGATCCTACGGATTGAAACCATAACGCCATAGGGCTAGAGAGAAGCAAAAAACTAACATATATGGTTATAGTCCTATGATATATACGGTGTCCTAAAAATCATAGTACGGACTAATATCTTCTGGTAGCTTTAAAAACATATTAGTACTACTACTAATACTATTACTGCTATTTGGCATCAGGCCACGGATACTTCAGATCCTACGCCAAACGCATTTTTTTATTTTTATTTCAACTTGGACTTGAAGGTTCGGAGGTTCGGTGGAGAAGAAAAAACATGTGTCGGCAAGGAATTCCACAACTTGGAAGTCCTCTCGGGACAAAAGAGCAGGCATAGCAAGATGTTCTATGTCTGGTGACCTGGACAGTAAAAGGATGCATTCGCTCTGTTCCCCTGGTAGATTTGTTGGGGGCAGCAGCTGGAGGAACTATGGAAGAAAGCTCCTCTGAGCAGTGCCCGTGCAGATATGTATAAGAGAGAGAGAGAGAGAGAGAGAGAGAGAGAGAGAGAGAGAGAGAGGTCACCAACGGCACGTCGGTGGGCAAGGGATGGCAGCCTTTGCGTGAGCGTAGGGTCACCGATGAAACGTATAGCTCTCTTCTGAATGGAGTCCAAGATAGCGAGTGTAGAAGCGGCAGCAGCACCCCAGATGTGGGAGCAGTATTCGAGGTTTGGTCCTATTTGTGAAGTATATAGGGTATAGAGATTAGCTGGAGAAAAGTATTTGCGAGCCCGGAAGAGGAAACCTAATTTCTTAGCAGCCGCTTCTGCAATTGATGTGACATGTTGGTGCCAATTGAGATTTCGATCCACAGAAATGCCAACAAGTGAAAATGACTCATTACTTTGAATAACTTGGTTGTTTATTGTAATGGGTCTAGGGCTGGTGTATCTCTTATGAGAAAGAAAGCCAGACTGTGATTTGGTGGGATTGAATTGTACAAGATTTCTACTTCCTCAGTCTAATATTTTTTGGAGATCCACGAAGATAGAACCCTCCATGAGTGTGCGATCCTCATCTAATGGGGCTAAAGAGACAGGCTTAGAATATTGTATATTTGAGTGGAGGATGCTGTCGTCCGCGTAACTGTGAACTTGGTTGGATGTGCTGGAGAGGAAGTCATTGATGTGGAGAAGAAACAAAGTAGGGGCTAAAGCTGAACCTTGAGGAACTCCTGCATTAATTGGATACAGTTTAGAGGAATGGCCATCCACGACAACAGAAATGCTCCGGTTGGAGAGGAAATTTGCTGTCCACGTACAGAGTTTTGGTGGTAGGCCATAGGCCGGTAGTTAACTAAGCAGCGCTGCGTGCCAGACCTGGTCGAATGCTTTGGATATGTCTAGAGCGACAATCTGGGATGCACCGTGTAGTTCCATAGACTTGTTCCAAGAATGGGTGACAAAGGAAAGAGGAAAGGAAGAGGTCGGCAGTCGATCTGCGCTGACGGAATCCATACTGCCTGTCGTGGATTAGACTGTGTTTTTCAAGAAATTTTAGTAATTCGGTGTTTATATACTTTTCAATCACTTTAGAGACGACTGAAACGGGAGAAATTGGCCTGTATTTGCTAGGAATCGCTTTGGATCCTTTCTTGGAGACGGGTTGTACTCGAGCAGTTTTCCAGTTACTAGGGAATATGCCTCTATTGTAAGATGTCCGAAACAGGCGAGTCAGGACAGGAGCAAGTTCTGGTGCGCATTTTTTGAGAAGAATTGCTGGGATCTCGTCAAGGCCGGAGGATTTCCTGGTGTTAAGAGAGGAGAGCATCTCTCGTACCTTTTTAGTTTTGAAAATGATATCCGTCATTTTATGCGCGACATTGGGAACTGTTGGTGGTTAAACATTTGGAGGTGGGTTGAGAGTAGAATTGCCGGCGAACAACGAGGGAAAAGGTTCAGCCTTGCCCAGGGCGGTAGAAACAACTTCATCCCCTGAGACAATAGGTGGGAACGTGCTCTTGCAGAAATTATTCCCAATAGATTTATCAAGAATCCAGAAGGGTTTGCTGCCGCTGGAGTTTAAGAGGATTTTGTTTTTGATGTGGTTATTAAACGAGTTTTTTGCCTCAGAAAGAATGCGGACATACCGGTTTCTTGCGTCGTTAAATGCTTGACGGTTTTCTTGACTGGGATTGTGTAGAAGCGCATGGGATAGTTAGACGAGAACGAGAGCAGATGTATTTACTGCGGGGAAGAGGATACAATAGAACACTGCATATTTGTTTTCTCAAAGTTCGACGAGATGAGAAGTAGCAACGCACATTATATCGACGACTTGGTACCAATAATGTTAAAAGACAAGAGCTCACGGAAAAAGGTCATGTATTCGCCTGACAAGCTACGACGATAAGAGACACAAAAACTGGCCAACTAGATTGCGATAACCCTTAATCGCTTAAAGCGGGCGGGGAAGTAGGGAAAAAGTGGAAGAACGAGAAGAAAAGACAGCTGTAAACCCTTCAAGATATGTCGCAAAGATAGTACCAGTCTTCAGTAGAGCGGTTCAGGGGAGTAACTAGCTTAGTCAGCAGATGCGCCAACCACACCCCACAATAAAAAACTATTTGGCACGCAATTCCTATTAACGAGTAGGCACACTACAGAACCTATGCTGATAGACAGTTTAATTTTTTTTTCTTCTTACAACATCTGGTAAACATCCCCCAAAGATATATTTTAATATTTTTTTTATTTCATACTTTACAAAAATATTTGATTCGAAACACCACTATCTTGCCTCCTGATCTGTGACGTCACGGGAGGGTAAAATGATCAACAATGAAGTTGCTTCGCTGTGTGTACATTCTGTGTTGTAAGTTATTGATTGAATCTTGGCTTCTTTCCGCGCGATTGTCTTTGGTAAGCTGGAAACTAAAGCTTACATAAATACTGTATAGTACCAAGGTGTATAAACACGACTACAAAAACCCTAAAGAAACTATTATTGTTCCAAAACTGGCTCAAATTAGAACACAATGGTGTAAAGTTATAAAGCGGGATGAAAGGAAAAATCCACAGTTATCTGAGAAAATCGCCTTATATTGTTGTGAAGACCATTTTAATGTGAATGGGTACCTCCTCATTTTCACAATGAATATTAGTGATACAAGGTTAAAATTCTTATTATACGTTATTAAGTTAAGTTGTTATTTCCATGTGGTCAGGGTATGTTCATCTGTACATACTAAGTAACAACATATTACTCTTAGAATCAACAACCGGCAAAAGTCATAGTTATTAATTAACGAAATAATTGGGTTTTCTTTCATTTATTATCTGTAAGTAATTCAGACAACATTTTTCTATTAAAAACATATGGTAGATTTGAGGTTATGTTGTTGTCATGTCATGTTGACTTCATTCAAAGCAAAATGTATCACAAATTACATGAGTAGGTACAGGATATACTTGGCTAAGTACGTGTTCAACTAACACTGACTAATTTATAAATACCTTCCAGCGTTTGCTTCTTTTATGTTAGCACTTAAGAAGTCTGGATTTTCACCAAAAAATTATGTCATCATAAGTGAGTCAACTCTTGGTAAATTATCAGATTGCGCCTGTTGTAAACTTGTCGCTCCCATTTTATTACGCATACTACTACTATTCAACTAAAAAAAAACACACAACAAACGAACCAAATTCACCACGATGTTGAGAAACAAGCGATGATATTTATCATACCATAAGGCAAATGTAAACACGACATTTATTTACTCTCCAACTACGTCACGATCAATAGCAGAACGTTCGCGGTCACATGAAAATAATTTGAAGTGTTTTTTAAGTCTTTTTCTGTCCACTATATATGTTTTTGGGTATTTTCATGCATGTTATAACGTTCTATGTATGAAAAATTGTCTATTGCTAGCATTATTTCCATATGAATTTCTGTATTGACATGCTATTTTCTCCCCTTCTACATTCATATATCTCAGAATACTCGCTCCTCTATTACACAAATTTCTGACATCTTTTTTCTTTAATATGTCTTTTACAACAAACGACCAAGCTTTCCTGTGTCTTCCACGACTTCTCTTGCAACTCAAAGTCTTTTTAAATGTTAAATTTTACTTTTCATTATATCATTATCTATTTGTTCTGTGTGCCTGACTTACCTAAGTACCTTAGCACAGACCCAAACGAGATGGGTAATAATACTCTCGATCTCCAGGCAACTGGAGAACCCATGGAGGTAGAAATGGGGGTTATCCCCTCTCTTACCGCCAAACCGATGAAGGGGGCGACGAGGGTCATCATCTCCCTATCCTCCAATTATCTGTCCTCCGATGAGGAGCGGGAGCTCATAAAGTCTCCCGTGCGCCACACGGAGGAGCGGAAGAAAAATAAACGACTACCTGGATCCGCAAGGAGACAGCCTAGTCGTCTGCTCAAGGCGGAGGTTCCATATTCAACCGCCTTGAATCAGGTACTGGCGGAAGTCGGGTCCCGCCGGGCTCGGGTGGGGGTTGAGGGCTCTGAGGGTACGATAAAACGACCCAAGGAGTCTGATGCCTCTACTGAGGGTGCTGTCAGACGGCAGCACACCACAACAGAGGGCAAAAAGCCCCGAGAGGGTGCTGTCAGGAAGACGTTCAGTAAGATGACTGGAGGGGTGAGAGTGGACATTATCCACTCTGAATAACCTTCCTCTTTACTGAATAATGTACAGCTGCTGCCTCTGCAGGGGTCTATTATGAAGGCTGTGCAGTGCAGTTCAGATGAAGAGCCAAGTATAAGGTTCCGGGGCTGTGCAAATCGACCTGGTTTGCTCCTTATTACTTGTGAAGACTAAGTCAGCTCGCTTCGGCTGGAGCGAGTACTTGGGGTGCACCAGACGTGGGAAGGGGCTCGTCTAAGTCTGGTGAGAATGCAGGACCTCCCCAAGCCCCATGTCTGTGTGGCATATATCCCGAACGGGGTGCAGTTGTCATTGACGCCCGAGGATATGCTCACTAGACTGAGACGAATAAATGATGGCCTGAATACTCGGGAGTGGACTGTACTACGCCGAGAAGCGGCGGGAACATCATGAGAGACATGGACATTTTCGGTTAACGAAATGTCCATGCGTAGAGCCTCTTCTTGCTATGAACCCATACTTAACATCCCACATCGTTCCGACGGTCAGTTCTCTTACTCGTTCTGTCGCTCGCCTTTTTCTACAAATATCTTACCCACAACACTTTTTGCGTGCTAATATAACAAGTTTGGGCACTGTGATCTTAAACTGAAACAAAAAGTACAATCACCCCAAGAACTACAAAATGTGTACAGAGAGCTATGTAATATTGTATAAATAGTCATTATGTTGTACTTGCTGAAGAGGGGTGGACACAATTCTTAATTTTAGCCAGTTTTGTTTTTTGCAAAATCAAAAGTCTATCGACACACACACAGAAATTCACCACAAGATAACATTAGATAATGTATTAGAGCAGACCATCAAGACTCAACACCAATTTCAACTGCAAGAGAGCATATAAACTTTTATCATACTTTTGCATATATGGTGAATATAGTTTTCCTCTTGCAAACGGCTTGAATATATGCACCAGCGTTTCTCAACCTTTAAGTATTTGCGACCCAATTTTCAATCACATTATCGCGCCTTCGTGAGAAGTTTCGATTTGTTTCGAACATTCTAGAACGTCCGCGCGGCGTGTGTTAAATCTGCATCTCGTTCAGGTCCAGCCAGTCTCAGTCGAGTCGACCATTCTACGGTGAATGTGTATGTTCTAATTTGCGCGCTAACTGCAATTCACGATATTCGAGTAGCAGTAGATTTATAGAATGTATACAGAACCATGGATACATTTTTAAGTAAGCGCCGGGCGTATGCGAGCATTTGACGACAGTAACGCATCAACAAGTACACAGACGAAAGTGGTTCTGAAACAAAAATCAAGAAAACATTTTCGAAACTATTTAAAGTTTGGGTTTACCAGCACAGAATTGAATGAAAAAGAGAGGCAGCAAACATCATGAAACCTAATAAACTTGAACGACGTGTGGAAACTTTTCACAGTAAGTACGTTAGTGAACCCCGAGAATGATTGAAATTCCAATTAAAATCATATGAAAAGTAAAAATCATTTTTTAAAAAACTTTGTGAATAAAAAAGCTTTACTTGCCTCCTACAAAGTTTTATATCAAATAGCCAGATTAAAAAACCTCACATTGGTGAAGAGCTTATTTTGCCAGTTGCAATTGAGATCGTAGAAACTATGTTTGAAGATAATTTTGCCAAATATTTGCAGTCCATACCTCTATCAACGGGTACTGTTGCCCGTCGAACTGGTGATATAGTAACATTTACAGCATCAGCATTTCGGCGAGTTGCGGGACATTTTTTAAAATTCAGCTTGACAAGGCAACAAATAGCAATAAAGATGCTCACGTGATTGCCTATATTCGATTTGGTGATGGTATGTCAGCAGTAGAAGAACTACTATTATGCAAACCAATAGCACTCAAAGCAACAGCACTTGCATTATTTGATAACTTAACTGAGTTTCTAAAGGAGGCTAACATAGAATGGAAAAACATGCGTCGGATATGCACCAATAGTGCTGGTACAATGTCTGAAAGAATTCAAAGCATACAAGCACTTGTAAAACAAAAATCTCTACAGTGTATCTGGACACAATACATTATCCACAGAAAAGCTCTGGCTTCCAAAGAAATGAATGCTAGTCTGAATATTGTTCTAACGACGGTGATAACCCTAGTAAATTATATAAAACTCTGGACGCAGCAAGTGCGTTATGGCAGTGAATTTTTATAAAAATGCTTTGAATATCAAATATGTCTTTTTAATGCAAGCAGTCATCAATTTGGTTACCGGTATAACCTATATAGTAGAAACAATGTTCCATATTTTATCAAAATAACTTATTGTTTGAAAATGTACAAAAATTTTCCGACAATGTACCTTAAACTTTGGTTTTCTAACCAACAAATCTTAGGTTAATAGCAAATTGAGTTATTGAAATTTGAAGCATTTAATGAAAATTTGCTACCAAAACGCACTTACTGCGTATTGATTTTTTTTCTTACTAACACATTTCGATAAAAAATGCAATAAAATGAGGCTGTTCGAAAAAAAAATTGTAGGGATCACCAACTATCGACTTGTGGGCCAGCCGGTGATTGTCAAAATAAATTTATAAGATGCAGCTCAAGACACCCTATAATTAACTTATACAATTTTTTCTCGTCTCTTGTATAATAATAATTATATTCAACTTTACCGTAGAAACGCGTCACCCTGTATAATATCAGCCCTTTTGTATAACTTCGATCCTTTATATATGTTGATAAAACATAACAAACACTGTTTAATCCACCCACTAATATTAATAAAGGACTTGTATATAAAAATTTCCCAAATGACACAAATAATTCGGCGACTCAAACAAATAAACATATAAACGATCTCATATCATACGGTAAATGTCAGTTACAGCGTCTAACAGACCTGCGCAATAATATCAAATGTTCCGTTACCACGGCAACAAGATACTAGATCTCGTATAAGTTGTTGACAATGAAAGGCGGTGAAATTAAACATAAATATTTCAAATTTGAATAGCTCAATTTTCTGTAACCCTAGAAAGCTGAATTTTGGCACGTAGTTAGGTCTTTCCCAAAGCAAAAATTAATTTTCGAAAGAAAACTCCAATTTTTTTCGGAAAACCGTGTCCGATTTTCCTGGCCAACGAACTCATCCAAGCTATTAATAAAAGAAAGACACTTGCCGAGCTTTATCAAAATCGGTCAATTATTTTTTGAGTTATCGGTTGGATACATATATATATATATATATATATATATATATATATATATATATATATATATATATATATATATATATATATATATATATATATATATAAACATATAAAAATTAAAACTGACCCAGGATATGAGTTCTAGGGGCCAAACCTTGCGCTCATTTGCAAACATTTTTTGCAAAGTCTCACCATCGATACCTCTCTATTAGTGAATTTTTTTAAATAAAAATTGACTAAAAATGAGACCCCTAAAATCAAGATTCTTTTCTGCACTTTGTAAAGATATGGGTGCAGTACGTTCAGCGTTAACATTTTATTGCAAGGCAAGATGGTTATCATGTGGGACCGAGAAGTTTCGAGATGATTAATTTGTGATCAAATTCAGCTACTTAGTGGACATATTCGAAAAATTAAATACCCTGAATCTTCAACTTCAAGGAGCAAATACACATATGTTGGATACAAGTGATAAAGTTAATGCGTTTTGTATAAAATTGGAATTATGGCGCAGAAATATAAAGCAAAAAATCCTAGACATGTTTGCAAATGTGTATGACTGTTAAAACTTACTAGGCTGAAGAACAACATGTGGACCTTCTTTTTGTGACAATTGAAAATCATTTAGCCATGCTGGAAAATAATTTAAAAAAGTATTTTCTTGCTGACTTCAACTTGATGGCAAGTTACGAGTGACTTATGGACCCATTTCAAAATACTGCCGAAGGTCTCTCAACTGCCGAAGAAGAAATCTTTATAGACTTCGAGGCAAGTGGCGAAATTACAAGAGCATTTAGTAATAAATCACTCTTTGAATTTTGGACCGGGTTGGATGATAAGTTTTCTGCACTGAAAATAAGAGCATTTCGTATACTATTAAAATGTTCAACATCCTACCTTTCCGAAACTGGAGTTTTGCGGTGGCTGCTGTCAAGACAAAATACGTATCCCTGTTAAATATAGAGAACCTCGGTGGTTCAGGGGTAAGAACGTGTGCCTCTGAACCGAAGGGTACTGGGTTTGATCCCAGCGTACTCCTTTCACTTTTTCAGTACAAACTGTAACATTAACATCAACCGAGGTTCTGGCATTGTATTTGAGCAAGTTGAATGTCTGCACGTTCCGCCATACGGAGGGGGCGTAAAGCCGTCGGTCCCGAGTCCATGCGATGTTGGGCACGTTCAAGATCCCTACCCTCCTTACAGAAAGGCAGGGGTTCGGCAAAATTTCCAGGATAGTGAGGTGAAACTGCTCCCTGGCGTCGGTGATTGGCCATAGTCGTGGAAAGAAACAAAACACACACAGTTAAATATAGAAAAGGAGCTTAGAGTGTCAGTCTTAACCTTCTTTCGCGAAAGTTAACTCTACAAGGCAGGCCCGAAGGAGTCACAAATGATCATTAATCTTGTCTTTAATTTAATAGTGATAAGTTAATTAATAAATACATTGTGCAGTACCAATACAATCATATATATATATATATATATATATATATATATATATATATATATATATATATATATATATATATGTATGTATGTATGTATTCTGTTGTTTTTCTTTCAGTAAATTAAATAAAATTTAAATAAAACATATTTTCTTATTTTCTCTCAATATGCTCGCGCCTCCTATTTAGTTTTGTTACGCCCCCCTAAGAGGGCGCGCCCTGCTTATTGGAAATCGCTGAATTAAGCAACTGGTAATAGAGCTTTATTAAAAACTCAAAGAACCGTTCATGTCATAAAAATAGGAAATTGAGAGTTTTGCTACCAAAACTCTCAATTTCCCATTGTACAATGGGATTAAAAATTCCCTAAACACGCCATTTGTTTGGCCAGACAGATTCATAACGCTGCCAGTGGTTTTTAATGTATATAGTACAATGCACAAAACAAGATGCATGTAAACCAAAATAACCATAACCCTAAACTTTGTTACACATTAAAAATACAGACAAAGCACATATTTTCAAAAGTATCTTCTGTTTTCGGAACCAGTGGAGTGGTATGGAGAACTACAGACACGCATTTGATAGATTATGACGTCGCCGTTACTGCAAAATAACTATAAAATGTTTAGTCATAGTTCCACTTAGGTAGCTTCTACTATTATTTATTTTAAAGTTTTGAAAGCGAATACCTAAAAAAGTGATCGGTAGCTTTTAAAATTAGAGCACAAGTTTTCAAAGCAGATATCTAAAAACCAATCAGCATATTTTAAAATTGCAGCTTCAAATACAGAATAAAATGAGGTTTTGAAAATTGTGCCACTCAATCCACCTTACCTATTCAAATTTGGGAGTTAAAGTCGCCTCCACCACGGATTAAATGCTACACAAGTTTTGTTAGGGTTGAAAAAATGTCGCACTCTTGAGCAAAACTGACGTGTTTTAGAGGTTTTCGAAATTCTCAGCAGTTCTCGGTAAAACCCTGGGCAACCTTTTACAATGAATACTATATATATATATATATATATATATATATATATATATATATATATATATATATATATATATATATATATATTTATTTATTTATTTATTTATATACACACTTTATTTGTTTGCTGTACTTTCAATGATTTGTTATTTGGTTGCGTGGACTGCAGTTTCGAACCGTCCCGGTTCATCATCACCACGCTTCTGACTATGATCGTTCCTGTGTGGTCTATCTCTGAGATTGTACGTGATGCCTGCGTGTTAAGCTTCTATTAGTCGGTTGACTGTTCTCAGATTGGTTGTGTTTTCAGACTGTGTCGTGTGTATCGGTCTCTGTCTTGATCACTGTGATTTGATAATTTGTCTATTTGTATGGCTTTTATTATGTTTTGTTTAAATGTTTGTACTTGGATTTGTTCTGGCATTAATTTTTTTTTCCTGTTTGTTAGTTAAATGTAGTATTCTCCCCAGATTTCCATTTTTTTTTTGTGGTCTTTAATATGTTTCATTAGTTGTAATTGGTTAATATCTGGTTTTTGTTATTTTCTGTTGTGGATGTGTGTAGCTACGTTTGATTTGTAGCTAAGTATGTGGATTCTCTATAAACATAACAAAATTCACAAAAGAAGAAAAAGAATTCATAGAAAACAACATAAAACCAACTTTTCAGATACAAAAAATCTACAATAGAGAACATAATAGTGGACACACAATACGCAATAAACTCAATAAATAGCCCAAACTTAGAACAACTGAAAACCCAACTGGCAATAGAAATAAACAGAATTATTGACAAAACTAAATCAAATATTCATACACATGAAAAAATGATCAAACAAATAAGAAACAAAGTCACATAACAATAGCAAAAACAGATAAAAGCGACGCACTAATGGCAATAAAAACACAAGACTATATAGAAGAAACAAACACATTCATCTCAACAAACAAATGCAAAAAACTGAACGAAAACCCAACGAAAAAATTCCAAAATCAAATATTAAACATCATAAGACAATATTTGATCAAAAAACAACACATTATTATAACAACAACGCTAAAGGACCACCAATGACAGGAATAATAAAAATACACAAAACGGGATACCCAATAAGACCACTTCAAAGGTACAGCGTCATACAAAATAGCAAAAGAGATAGACCAAGTACTAAAACAAGAAATAAAACTAGCAAACAAATTTAACATAAAAACTCCATGGAACTAGTGCATACATTAGAAAACATAAACATAAACAAAAACACAAGACTCGCCTCATTCGACATAACAAATAATTACACCAATGTACTAATAAACGACACCACAAATATAATAGAAAATAAAATGCAAAATAACACCAAAAAAGAACAAATCAAGGAAATATTAAACATCATATTGAAACAAAATTACTTTGAATTCAACGGAGAATACTACATCCAAGAATACGGACTACCAATGTGATCTCCCCTATCAGGCATCAAGGCAGAAATATACATACAAGATTTAGAAGATAAAATCAACACCATCATAAAAGAAGCAGACCCAATCATCAAACGGATAAGATACGTGATTATTAGATTAATAATATATGACAATCAAAAAAACCAACATAGACAATATCGTCGAAAAAATAAACCAAATCAACAACATAAAATATACAATAGAAAAAGAATCATAAAACACCATAAACTTCCTAGACTTAACACTAGTCAGAAAAGAAATCCAGATTGGATACAAAATATACAGAAAACCTACACAAACAGACATCACAATACCTAAACACCCAATACACCCATACACACACAAAATTGCCGCATACAGATACTTAATAAACACAAGGCTAAATGTGCCACTTCATAATGACGAACGAGAAAAGGAATACAACATCATGATATAAATAGCACAAAGAAATTGATACAACAAGAAGACAATAGAAAAGCTAGTAAAAGAAATAAAAAACAAACAAATCAACAAAACCGAAAACAAAACATCAGAAACAAACACAAAATACACAACATTCACTTATAACCATCACATCAAAAAAATAACACAAGCACTCAAACAATATGACTTAAAAATGAGCTACAAACCAATAACAAAATAATAAACAAAATAAATAAAAAACAAAAACACAGCCACATGAATTAAACAGAATATATCAAATAGAATGTAACAATAAAAAATATATAGAAATGACAAAAAAATCAATATAAACAAGATTCAAGGAACATATAATAGCATTAGATAGAATCCACATACCTAGCTACAAATCAAACGTAGCTACACTCATTCACAACGGAAAACACTAAAAACCAGATATCAACCAATTACAACTAATGAAACATATTAAAAACCACAAAAAAATGGATATCTGGGAACAAAACTACATTCAACTAACAATCAGATGCCAGAACAAATCGAATTACAAACATTTAAACAATACCTAATAAAAGCCACACAAATAGACAAATTATCAAACCACAGTGATCAAGACAGGAGACCGATACACACGACACAGTCCGAAAACACCACCAATCAGAGAACAGTCAACCAACCAATAGAAGCTCAACACGCAGGCGTCACGTACAATCTCAGACATAGACCACGCATGAACGATTATAGTCAGTAGCGTGCTGATGATGAACCGGGACGGTTCGAAACTGCAGTCCACGTAACCAAATAGCATATCACTGAAAGTACAGCAAACAAATCAAGTGTACATTTAAAAGTGATTACAGTGTAATGCAACATTCCAATATATATATATATATATATATATATATATATATATATATATATATATATATATATATATATATATATATATATATATATATATATATATATATATATATATATATGTAATGAACCTGACCTGGATATGATTTCTAGTGCCTCTACAACACGACTATTTGAAGCATTTTAAAGAAAATTCATAGCCGTGATGTCGTTAGCAAATTTTAAAAAAAATTGATAAGATATATCCATTTATAACATCATTTATGTAATTATCTTTTCTCTGCGCATTTAGTTTATTGCCCCAACGTCAAAGCTATGTAGGTATCGTATTTCGTGAAAACAGTAATATTTCTTTAGAAAGGAAATATCGCAATGTCATACTAATAGAGGTAATACTCAATTCTGTTTTCAATTCAGAGGATAAGAGCTTATAGAAAAAATATATGTGAAACCTTATTCCCCAATAATACTGAAAGAACATAAGGTTCCGACGAACTGCAAATCTTCTGTATGGAATCGGATTTATAGAATACAGATCATTGTGTAATATGTTCGATGTATGTAACTTAAGCTGGCGCACATGATAACATCTCCAAGATTATATGTTAAATATATATATATATATATATATATATATATATATATATATATATATATATATATACATATATATATATATATATATATATATATATATATATATATATATATATATATATATATATATATATATATATATATATATATATATATATATATATATATATATATATATATATATATATATATTGATATTCGGTTTTTCAGGTTAAAACTGCATATATTCAAATACCATTTTCTCTAATCTTTATAAATGCCACTTCAGCATAAGGTTCAAGGATGCTTGATTGTTTAAAATGAAGCGTATTTTAACTTCCTACAATATAGACCGGACAAATGGAATAAATTCAGTATCTCAGTTCTTGTGCTTATTTATGAAAAGTCTAGACGCAGGAAGTGCGTTATGGAAGTGAATTTTCCTAAAAGTGTTTTTAATAGCAAATAGTATGTTTTTCTAATGCAAGCAGGCATCAATCTGGTTACTGGTATAGCCTATATAGCAGAAACAATGTACCATATTTTACCAGAATTATTTATTGTTTGAAAATATACAAAAAAAATCAAAAAAAAAAAACTTAAAATGTTTCCGAGAAAAATGGTTTCCTAGCCTACAAACCTTGGGTTAATAGTAAATTAGGTTATTGAAATTTGAAGGATTTAAAGAAAATTCGCTACCAAAACGCACCTATTGCGTCTCGATTTTTTTCTTACAAACATGCATCATATTTCGATAAAAAATGCAAAAATGCAATCATATAAGGGTGTTCGAAAAAACAATTGTAGGGATCACCAACTATTTATGAACCACTCCGTGAATGTCAAAATATTTTTATAAGATGTAGCTTGAGACACCCTGCAATTAACGTATACAATTTTTTCTCGTATCTTGCATAATAAGAATTATATTGAGCTTTACCGTAGAAATCCGTCACCCTGTATATATGTAAACAGATAAAAACTCAAAGTAAACCCGGATAGGGATTGTAGGGGCTCATTTAAAGAAATATTTTAAAAATTCAAAAGTCGCGGTCTCCTCATTAACGAATTTTTTCTACGTAAATTAGCTAAAAATTATAAACCGTTAAACCAAAAACTTAACTAAACCTATAGCCAGAGCATCAACTTTACTAACCCTACAGCCAAAGCATCAGAGAAAAAGTCTATTCGAAATGAATTTTCTGTAAATATTTTAGGAAAATGATGGACAATGACGGTTAAAGCGGAAACTTAACGGTTAGCAGAACACTCTTCTTGCGATATTTTTTCTACGTAATCCGTATTTGTTTCCGGTTCTTTGTTGCGAATTTTGACGTTTCAAATCGCGACTTTGACGTTTTGATGAAAACCCCCTTTTTTTTAATGCATATAACTTTTTTGTCTTTTAACTAAGAGACCTTAATTTTGGTACGTGGGTGACTATTTATGATACAAACACGCGTACCTAATTTAGTTGCCCTTACTTTTTATTTCCGGAGATATACATTTTTCCCGAAAAAAAAAAAACACAACATTTTCGGAAAAACCTGGGACGATTCACCTCGCTAACGAACTTATCCAAGCCACTTGCAAAATGAAGGTACTCACCACATTTGATCAAAATCGGCTTATTATTTTTTGAGTTATCGGTTTGATATATATATATATATATATATATATATATATATATATATATATATATATATATATATATATATATATATATATATGTATATATATATATATATATATATATATATATATATATATATATATATATATATATATATATATAGACATATACAAAGTGAAACAGACCCCCGGATATGGGCAAGTACTATGGAGCGGGCGTGACAACATAGTAATTGGTTCCGAACTAGGTGGCGACACGTTCACCACTCACTTAGTGTTTTAAGACTGGCTATACGATAGCCGTGTTATTTTTGGTGCATTTTTGCTACAATTAGTATGCCGTACTGAAGAGCTCTAATGAGAGCGAAACCGGTCTACGGTTCTAATTGTTGCGAGAATGCATCTAGTCTTACATACTTTGTCCCTATATTGGGGTAGAAATGGGCCAGGGCTAACAATTTTTTAAATTGTTAGTTAGTTGTATACTGTCTCTATTTTTAACACTCTGTGTTATTTGGAGCGGGCGTGACAACATAGTACTTGGTTCCGAACTAGGTGGCGACACGTTCACCACTCACTTAGTGTTTTAAGACTGGCTATACGATAGCCGTGTTATTTTTGGTGCATTTTTGCTACAATTAGTATGCCGTACTGAAGAGCTCTAATGAGAGCGAGACCGGTCTACGGTTCTAATTGTTGCGAGAATGCATTTAGTCTTATGTGATGGGTTGTTATTCAACTATCTGTTATTTTTCAACTGTTATTTTGAAAAAACGTTAACAGGGTGTTATCCCATCAAGAAAATAACAGGTACAACATTTCAACAGTCACTTGAACGTTGACGTGTCTAACCACCGAGCCTCAATATAACAGAATAACAGGGTTGACACGTTATTCTGTTCATCTGTTGAAAATCTACTATTATTTTAATCTGTTGTGGATACGGCTGTTAAGTTGCATAGAGCGTGACAAATGTTAAAGTGACAAGTCTACCACCCCCTCAATACCTTACAGTAAATATTAGTTACAAAATAAAATTACAGGATCATATTTATCACTACTGTCGCTCATGTTTGAGTTATGTTAGGACTGATGAAACAATTGCGAGAATTTAAATTTAGGGCTTATTACATAGAAATATTAACAAAAATATGAGTACCAGGTACATTGTATGGAATTTGCAATTTGCATTAATTTTTTTTTAGCAACTATCAGCTAAAATATTGTTGAAAAATATGTGTTTGACAGTTATAAAAGTTTTCATTTATGGGGAAGTAAATGATTAAATTGTCCCTTTGCCAATACAGGCTTAATCAGGGTTCCCACTCGCCTGGAAAACAGGCAAAACCGGGAAAAGTCAGTGTAATTTGTAGAAGCAAAATTTTTGTTAGGGAAATCAGAGAAAAATTGAGAAAAACTGTGAAAATTGACTAAAAATCAGGGAATTTGTGTCCGTGTCAGGGAAAAATTATTTGTTTCAGTTTTATGATAAATAATTAGAACACAATGATTGGTGCATATTTTTGTATAAGTAGCGTTTTCGTTTATTTATAAGCAGCAGATTTATCTCAGCAGATAATCTGTTGCGGTGGTCTGACAGCAGTTATCCAGTTTTCGAAAAAATCCATTTACCAGGGACCTAGGTAGCTATCATTGCATTGTCTTGTCATATGGCACATTATGACACACATTACGGGCATTTTTTTTTAATTTAAAAATTATAAAAAAAAATTCGCTACAAAAGGAATCCTTACGCCTCTATTCATAAAGCAGCGTGAATTTATTTTTATTGGTTGTATTGACACCTGGCACACTTTATGCGCATTTTAAAAATTGTTTAAAATAGTGAAAAGAATATTTTTTATGACAATTCGCTAAAAAAAACCTCACTTCTGCATTCAGAGCAGGGTCATCTTTATTTTTATTCTTTGTTTTCGACATCCACATCTGGCAAACATGTGATGCATATCTGACACACCACTGACCAACATAACTCTTTTTGTCATAATATAGAAATTCACAATCCGAAATCCAAAGACCCTAGGCGCAGGCGCCTGAGGCTTGAAGGTAGGTACCTGTTATTTGAGTATTTGGTATAATAACATATAACAGAAAGAGGAAAGACGCTATCGACTATCGGTCGACTACCCAGTTAAAAAGCAGATAAATAACAGACCTCTTATTTTCAACTGTTATTTTTAAATAACAGTAACAGCTTCAACTGTTATTAGAAAATAACTGTTTTGCCCATCACTAGTTTGCCGAATGCTAACTGTATACCAAGTTTAAAGACGATATCTGAATTCGTTCTAAAGTTATCGCGGCTACAAACAGAAAAACATACAGACCGACAGACAAAATATTTTCGTTACCAAATCATGTTTCATATATGTTTTGACACTTTTTACGACGTTTAAGTGGAAAAAATGAAGTTTTTGTCGCCGATACGATACTTCCACACGTTGTGACGATGTGGATGTAACTGCTATTTTGGTCGTACAGTATTTTACATTTTAACATAATTAGATTAACTGTGTTGAGCAAAAAAAACTAATTAAATAACTGCCTTAACTGATGCTTCGGTCTTGCGATCAGTAAGAATAATATACTCGACTCTTTTCTTATAACCATATGCTTATGTTAAAGGTACTTGCAGTAACTGTGACAATGCAAAGATAAATGAAAAACACTCTTATAATTAAAACTGAATAAAATCAGTTCTCCAAAACTTCAGTAAAGTACTGACTAAAACATTTACAAATGTATTAGTAAGAGCAATGAAATGTGACCTACAATTATAAAGGTTTTGTTCGAATTTCCGAATTTTTTTACGGACTGTTTGTAACATTTCCGGTGTTATCAGCAGACATTTTTGAAAATTCGTTTCTTAAGTCTGCTAAATCGATTTTTGGGTTTTACTATTTTTGGATTCAGAACGTTCTGAAACAGATTTTTCTACAGACACTTTTTTCAATGCGACGACTATATAGCCCAGTCAATGAATACAAATGGTCTTGCAAAAGGTCGGGAAGTTTTGAAACTTGGCACATACTTAGATCTTGAGGTCTTCAATGACCACTTGATTTTGCGAACACGGCGTGGCGCCGCTCGCGACGCCATCTTGAAAAAATGGCGCATGAAATTAGAAAATTAGCCATATATTCCTTACTGTACGTTTGATTGGAAAAATAGTTCTATTCAAAATTATTCCTTATAAAATTGTCTACAATTTAGCTCTTTACTATTTTTTTTCATGATCAATATTTACAGAGATATAGCATCTCAAATTGGAAAAAAGAGTTTTGCCTTAGAATAAAAAGCAATTTGTTTCACCAACTATTGGCAACGGTTGCCCGACGTTAGGGAGACAATGTTTTATCACCTATAGCGACGCTATAGGTGAAAAAAAGTAGGTTGTGATATTGTTCTTGTTTCTACACCACCTATGAGGTAGAGAAATCGGCGCGTTCCTTTTTTATGTGGTATCCCCAGTAGGCCTAATCCACAGCTCAGACTCTCAAATTTAAAGACCCGACGGACCGGCGCAATCATCATCCGACATATCCGCATCTTCTATGACATCCTCAGCAACACTATGTTCTGAAGCACGTCAAGTTCGTCGTCGTGGTCATCATCCAGACATATTTCGGCTACATTGCTACAAACATTACCATTGCAAACAGCACACATTCTGGAGCATTTCAAACCCGCTTTGCGGCAGCTGCACGTGGCACCACAACCTTTTTGATATTTGCAAGAAATGCAATTGAGGAGGTTATCTGGAGCAGGTTCTTTCTGCGTTGTTATGGCAATCAGGCCATCTCTTGATTTTTTCCACCCCCAATCTAGTGGATTTTTCTGCACACCAAGCCACTGTTGAACTTGATGGTACATTCTATATGAATGCTGTCGGGCGGCCTCGGTTGTTGGTGGTAGAGAAGCAAGATGGAAGGTACGTTTTGCAGCACTCTTGGCAAAAAGGTTATATCGAAGTGAGGTAAGGGTGGAATTGGTTTCGAAATTTTTCGCATATAATTCAAGAACAAATTTTTCACCTGCCTCAGCAATGCTAACGGGTTCAGCATCATGATTTTTGAAAATACCAATAATGTCACTGAGAGACCGAGAGTTTTCGAGTGTTTTAAAAAATTTGACTTTTCCCTGATTGTAAATGGATGATGTGGTATCGCAACCACTGAATGCGTGAAGGGACAGAATGTTGTCTACTACAGTTTCATCGTATTGTAAGCTGCGTGAGGTGTATATTTTCTCGGAGACTTTTCCTTTTCTTGGTTTTCGGAAATAAATATTGCCATAATCGTGCCTGAGAACTGTTAGGAGAACAAGAAAATTTATATCTTTTCCTACAATATAAAGAGAGTTATAAAAAGGGGACATTTCCAACGCTGTAGTGACAATAAGGGTGTCTGCATCTTCTGTGGCCTGTTTTACTTGAAAACGAGCTTCCTCGATTTTGTCTTAAGCATGGCGATTAAACGATCTTTATTTGACCCATTTGATAAAAACGCTCTTGAGATGAAGGCACCTTCATGCTTTCATGAAAACTATTTCAAGGGACTTGTGGACCCGTGAACGCCGTAATCGCTCGGCGGTTTTGGTGCTATTATCTGCAGCCGGATATCCATCAAAAACTATGATTGTGTTTGAGCCGTAATGTTTTTCAACATACTGGATGTATTTGCTACAGATGGACGAGAAATGGTCATTGATGTGCCAACGGACTTTATGGAGGAGATGTTATTTGATGTCGATAAAGTGTGCTTAATTGGCTCAAAGACAGCATACAACGAGGATTTTATCCCCTATCGCATACCTTGTTCCGTGAATAATGAGAAAGGAAATGGTGTCAGTTCGTAATGAAGGTATTCTTGCAATTGTTGTTCTTTTTTTTTTGACGATACACATTATTTGAAAAAGTAATAGGGGGTTAATGGGAACCACAACCTCAACGATTTTTATGCTGGAATTGATGGTTGACAGAGGGCAAACTCTATCTTTCCTTATCCAGATATTCGCTTCTGTAAAATTTACAGAAGCGAATATCTGGCCTATAATGTTCTGCATAGCAGTCGTACCCACTTCGCGCGCCATATGACAATTGATGAAACTATTACCGGTAATCCCTGTACTAATGGAGATAACACAGTCGCTTGTAGAAAACTGAGAGTGTTGAGCAAAAAAGTAAATTTTCAACACCCCTTCTTTTAACTACTACAATGTTGTCAGTCATAGTTTTTTCACAAATAAAACACACATTTGCTTCCGCTATTGTGACAAACGAGTTAATTCAATGGCTTACAAACTCGCAATTACGCTAGTCGCTGTCTATCATCCGGTTCCCCACCAACTATTTTTAAAGAGTGTGGTAACAGACGTTGCTGGGGGCATAGGCAGGGGGGGGGGGTGGTGTATTAGCTGTTACGTATCACTTCTAGTGTATTTGGGTCAATATTCATAATTTGAAAAATAAACGTACTTTTATACATCTAAAAAATGCGCTCTAAGACAAAACCAAATTTTTTTCCGGATATGAGAAGCTATATCTCTGTAAATATTGATCGGACAAAAAAATAGTTAACAGCTAAATTGTAGATAAGTTTATAAGAAATAATTTTTAATAGAAATATTTTTCCAATAAAACGTACGGTAAGGAAAATATGACTAATTATATAATTTCATGCGCCATTTTTCCAAGATGGCGTCGTGAGCGGCGCGACGGCGTGTTCGCAAAATCAGGTGGTCATTAAGAACGCCAAGATCTAGGTATGTGCCAGGTTTCAAAACTTCCTGACCTTTTGCAAACAAACCCTGTTTTTATATATTCATTGTAATACAAAATTAAATAGATATGATAATAATATGACCCTTGTCATTTCATTACATTTCACGCCGTCAAGAGAGAATATAGTACTTATTACAATATTCTCTGCGTTTATCCTCCATTTCTTATTGTTGGCATCTTCAGTTAATATGTTATGTAACCACCTTGTTGCTGCGTAAACAAACATGGGTAAAAACGAAACTGAAAAATAATGTTTTGACGTAACGGGTTCCTTACAGATCTTAATTATATTAATCTTTAACTTTGATGTAAATGTGTGTGTGTGTGCGCGTGTTTGGGATGACCTCGGAAGCTTAAGTCCATTGGTCACAGACTTTTGAAGATTTTTGTTTGTTTGATAATGTAAATGACACGCTTGTATAAAATGTTTCATAATTATTCGCAGTTTATAAAAACAAGTTCTTATGGGTAAGTGGGCGTTGGGATGTAATGGTTGACATAAGAACCGCAGAATCTGCAAGCGTATAAACAACCCATCCCTTAATATAGAAGGTGGTCAAAAAGTAATGATACACCTAGCACGGCTACATTCCTGAGATCAAAATATTACGATTTTGCCAGACTTCGGTCACAAATTAAAAATTAAAAGACACACAATGCCTCACTCAGCTAACATTGGCTATGCCGAATATTATTTATATCAATTTCAGTAATGGTTTTATTCTATCTACAGATAAAAGAGTGGGTTTTTTTTTTACAAGACATTGAATTAAAGAGCTCAATATGCTAATTCCATCCGTTTCTCTGGCTGGGAATAACTTTCCACTGCGATACTTTGTCAAGTACCTTGGAATTGTCCTTGACCAGAGGTTGATATGAAAGAAGCACATAGATTCATTAAAGGGTAGAGCAGAAAATAATTATTTCTAAATAAACTACACGCAGAAATGCTGGTGCTGAGATGACCACAAACATGACATTTTATCGACCATACACTAGGTCTATCTTAGATTATGGATCTGCTTCTAGCACGTTGTTAACAAAAAGTGACAGAATCCAATACAAAGCTCTTCGAATCATAGCAAGAGCAATCAAAATATCTGCTGTACAATCTCTTTTAGTTTTAACAAACGAACATCCACTTTGTGTTAGAAAATTTTGTTATTCTGTAAAAAACTACGAGATGAGATGGGACTGGTTAAATGCCCCCTGTCGAGATTTCAGTGGCTGACGTCAAAGCGGCTATAAAGAAAACTCAACTGGAAATCACTTGGCTTAGATGGTATCCATAATTTGGTGGAAGTATTTCAGTTTTACGCGTCCTAGTCTGGCTTAAATGCTCAATGCCGCTCTGAGGGAACCAGCTACCCTGCCAAAGTATCTGCTGACGGGCATAACCTACATGTTGGCCGAAGGAGGGACAGTCATTAACCAAAGAACTATAGACCAATTACATGTCTGCCAACAGTGTACAAGATCCCGATGTCGATCATCTTTACTAAGATCTACGGTCATCTGACAAAACCAAACCTTTTAGCCACTGAGAAAAGTGGTTGTTGTAAAGGGACCCGGGGATGCAAATAATTACTAGTCATCGATAACGTGGTCACAGAGCGGGTGCGTAAAGGTCTTTTCTATAGGGTGGGTGGACTAGAAGAAGGCATTTGATTCTGTGCCTCATTCGTGGCTTCTGCGTGACCTCGAGTTATATAAAATTGATCCAGCACTAGTGAAGTTCTTGTCGGCCGGCATGGCAGTCAATCCTATAAGACCAAGGAGATCAGAATTCGAAAGGGAATTTTCCAACCTTAGCTTTTCCCGTTAAGTAGAATGATAAGAGAATCAGGGTATGGGTACCTTGTGAAGAAAAGTCCAGACGTACGCATATCGCACCAAATTTACAACCTGACTGACCTGACCTGACCTCAAACTGTATGCAACAAGCAGGGACGAATTGCAAAGTTAATTCACCCTTCTGCAAAGGTTCAGTAACGATATCTGCATAGAGTTTGGGCTGGATAAGTGCGCTACTCTACATGTCAGGCGTGGCCGGATCCAGCATAAAGAACACAATCTACGGCTCTATGAAGACACGATAATCAAAAACCTTGGCACTGTGGATGCATAGAAATACCTGGTGTTACTATATTTACTAGGAATATCTTATATAAACACCAGAAATAGAATACGGAATAAGGTACTTTCGTGGATAAGACATGCGGGTCCAACATCAATTCAAGAAATAAAATATCTGCAATTAATACCTGGGCCATCTCGGTGGCCCCCTATACTTTTGGGGTAATAAAATGGACAGACACATATCTCCAAACCTTCTACAGAAAAATAAGAACGACGCTTACAAGACACCGGCTCCACCATCTTCACAGTTCCATGCACAGGTTGTACTTGCCTCAAAATAATGCGGGCAGAGGACTTCTCAGCCTGGAAATGCTATGGCATCAGCTGAAAGTAAGACCGCGACAATACTTTCTGTCCATTGACTCAGAACTTTATAGAGCCGCTTGTTCTCTTGTGGCGCTCTGTAACCAGGCCTGGCAACATTGCACATAGGACAGTCGGTATAGATTGGGAACTCTGAGACCTCCGCCAGGCTCTGCGCTGGCGTGTGACGTCAGGGTGACGAAACAAGATCACAGGTTGGATAGAGAGAGAAAAGAACTCTAACCTGAGCTAACGCAATCTAAGATGGCAGTCAAGATAACCCACCGGAAGTGAAAAATCTTGTGAGTTTGTAGTCAAAATGATAAAACAAAGATGGTGGGTGGATAGAGTGTAATAAGATATTTAGAATGAGATCACGTAATCCAAGATCGCGGCCAGGATGGTCGATCAGAAGTGAAAAATTTGGGAAATTGAAATTTTTAAAAAGCATTTAGACCAACCTATCAAAATAAGAGAGTCTACCATTTTGATTTTTAGGAAAATGATACAGAAAAAATATGGCTGGTAGCGCAGGTGCAAATAAACTTTTTATCTGTATTATTAGACACCCATGTGTAACATATCACTGTATTCGTCTCGACCATTGGAATTCAAATGACAGATGCGCATGCGCAAACCCACAGTTTTGAGTTTTCAAGTAAGAGAATACATGTTGGGTATTATTGCGCCCGTCTCGATGAGGGGAGATAAAATATTTATTTACTTATTTTACATATTTATATATTTATATATTTATATATTTATATATTTTTATATTTATATATTTATACATTTACATATTTATATATTTATATAAACGAAAGCAGGTTTTTGATGGCTGTTGTGGTGTATGGGTCTTGTACTCGTTCCACTTCCTGTTGGAAGCTTCAGTAAAGAGTGAAATGTCATTTACGTCGCTAAAATTCATTAGAAGTAGGTTATCGAATTGTAGTACAAGGAGTCTCTTGTAAATCTCAGTAGATGTCGTTACTCTGTACTTCGCAGAATATTTAAATTAATAATATCATCCATTTGCATAAAAACAGTTGTCGACAAACAAGAAAATAAAATCGTTTGAGCTGGGAACAGTTTTTATAGGATAAACATCGCGGGAAATTCAAACAATATATAGTTCGTACGTAGACTAACTTTAACATAAAATTTGTAAATTCTTTCAGTGGCCAATAGTTGTAATTATTATACGGATACAAGTAAGTAAATCTATGTCAAAAGAAAAATAAATTTGTCATTATAAAGAAATTTAATTTGTTGTAAAATATTTGTAACTGTGAGAAAAGCGATTAATAGAGAGTTTATAATAGAGGTTGAAAATTTCGTACATTTCATCCCTATTGTATAACAAGGTACATAATTTGGTAAAAAGGGCTCTTTACAGAACCAAAATTTCTACATAAAAAAATGGAGGTTTGAAAAGGATTAAAGGTAAGAATTTTCAATTAAAACTCAATATAGACCTGGAGAAAGGAGTCAAACTGTAGCCGTGAACAAATAAGAAAGAAATCAAACAAATAAAAAGCCGGGACGCAGCAAATGCGTTATGGTAGTGAATTTTTATAGAAATGATCCGGCATAAAAAAATTTATTATAACTTTTTTTATTGTAACATAGAAATGTAAATTTTAGTGTATAGTTTACTTTTTATATCGTAAACCTACCTACCAAATTTGGTTATCATAGCTTTTTTCTTTTTTGAGATAAAAAATTTTTCGAATGAAAACTCAAAATTTTTCCGGAAAACCTCGTCCGATTTTCCTGACTAATGAACTTATTCAAGCCATTTACAAAAGGAAGGTACAAGCCAAATTTTATCAAAATCGGCCCATTATATAAAAATTAGAACTGACCCCGGATATGGATTCTAGGGGTCCTAGTTCGCGCTCATTGGAAAAACTTTTTCAAAATTCAAAAGTCGAGATCTCCTCATTAGTGAATTTTTTCTACGAAAATTCACTAATTTAAAATCTTTAATTTCATCAAGATAAGATATAATATATGCTTTATACAACCAAGTATACAAATATTTGATCTAAAATTAACAAATAATAACACATAACACTAAAATTACACAAATGCATAGAAAACACTTTAAAATACAACCTTAATTAGTACATATATATATATATATATATATATATATATATATATATATATATATATATATATATATATATATATATATATATGTATATATGTATATATATATATATATATATATATATATATATATATATATACATATATATATATATATATATATATATATATATATATATATATATATATATATATATATATATATATATATATATATATCTATATCACACCGATAACTAAAAGAAGAATGTTCCGACTTTGATGAAATTTGCATTTACCTTCCTTCTGTAAGTAGCTTGGATAAGTTCGTTAGATAGGGAAATCGAACCAGGTTTTCCGGAAAAATTTTGGATTTTCTTCGGACAAAATTTTTATCTCAAGAAATTGTAAGGCTGTGGTAACCAAATTTGGTACGTAAATTTACGATATTAAAAGGAAACTATATACCCAAATTTATAGTTCTATGTTACAAGAAAAAAGTTATAAAAATATTTGGTGCCAGATCATTTCTATGAAAATTCGCTACCATAACGCACATGCTGCGCCCAGACCTTTTTCTAGATCTACAGATTGCTTCGAACATGTGCGCACGTGCGTGTTCGGAGGTTTGTATGCTCACAGACAGACGTTGTTCGCACGCCGATGAGCGTACCTGCATGTTCTAAGGCATCGACGTCCGTCTGTGCCGGCATTTTAGACTTGTGCTGAATATTAACATAATTTTATATACATAGTTGCATCCAAAACAGCTTGACAACACTTAAAATACAAGAACATTAAAATTTTGACATTCCGAAAAATTCTTCTTTTCTCTTCCATTTCTTTTTCTAATGGTTCAGCCAATACCTCCATTTACAATAAATACTTCTCTCTCCATAATACTGTTTGATTTTGTGTGATATAAATATGTCTGTCCAAAAAGGAATTTTGTTTAAAAATTAAAGCAAGATATGTAAGAAGAGTCACCGTTTTGTATGAAGTTACCGTAGTTAATAGTATATGCTAGCACAGAAAAGAATCTTTGGCCGAACATCTTCCACAAGAGTCGACAGGCCGTGGATAAAGCTGTTAAAAGTTTTAATAACGACAGTTCTTGGTTTTAGTGAATTTTCTTAAAAAAATTCACTAATGAGGAGATCCCGACTTTTGAATTTTGAAAAAATTTCTTCAAATGAGCGCTAATTAGCCCCCACAGAAAACATATCCGGGGTCAGTTTCAATTTTTATATGTTTATATATATATATATATTTATATATATATATATATATTTATATATATATATATATATGTATCACACCGATAACTCAAAAAATAATGGACCGATTTTGATTAAATTTGGTGAAAAAATTCCTTTTGCAAATGGCTTGGATAAGTTCGTTAGCCAGGAGAATCTGCCCAGGTTTTCCCGGAAAATTTTGTGTTGTCTTTCAAAAAAAAATTATATCTCCAGAATTCACAAAGTAAGGGCAACCAAATTTGGTACACATGTTTACATCGTTATAGGTAAGTTCCTCACCAAAATTTAGCTATGTGGGTCAAAAGACAAAAAAGTTATAGGCATTTAAAGAAATAAATTGGGGTTTTCCTCAAAACGTCAAAGTGGCGATTTAAAATGTCAAAATTGGCAACATTTAGGCAAATAACTTGAATCTAATACGGGCTATAGAAATAAAATGTCTCAAGAAGAATGTTTTACAAACCCTAAAGTCTTAGTTTCAACCGTCATTGTTCTTCATTTTACTAAAATATTTGCAGAAAATTCATTTCAAATAGACCCTCTCTCTGATGCTTGGCAGTAGCCTTAGCTATAGAGTGTATCGTTTAATGGTATATAATTTTTGTCGAATTTTCGTAAAAAATCAATAAAGCTCAATATATCCGTTATTATATAAGATATGAAAAAAAATTGTATATATTAATTATAGGGTGTCTTGAGCTACATCTTAAAATAATATTTCTACAATCACAGGATGGCCCATAAGTCGTTGGTGATACAAATTTCCTTTTTTTTAAATCAAACACGCCTTAAGTTATTGCATTTTCCATCGAAATATAATGCATGTTTGTAAGAAAAGAAATTCTGGACGCAGTAAGTGCGTTACGGTAGCGAATTTTGATCAAATGTTTCATATTTGAATAGCTCAATTTGCTATTAACCTATAAGGTTGACCAAGAAACGTGTTTTTTCGGGAACACTTTAAGTTTACTTTTGGAAATTTTTGTACATTTTCACACAATAAAGTTATTTTGATGAAACATGGCACATTGTTTTTACTATATAGTTTATACTGGTAACCAAATCTGATGCCTGCTTTCTTAAAAAACACACATATTTGTTTTTAAAAACATTTTTATGAAAATTCACTACCATAACGCACTTGCTGCGTCCAGAATTTTTAATTACTCAATAAGTAATTTTGATACGTGTCTAATCAACACCTACTAAAAGAAGTAGCTTCTTATGTACGAGTTATATAGAATAGGCTATACAACACATGTTTCAATAGGTACTTAAAATTTAATCTAATATAGTTGGTAGAATCAGTTACATTAAATTACGCATCAAATATATATATATATATATATATATATATATATATATATATATATATATATATATATATATATATATATACAACTGCCTCAAATGCAGTGATATCTGCGTACGTAAATAAAATAGGTCATGAACAATTACCTAGCATGCAATTTGCTTACAGAGTAGATGCAGTTCAAGCAAAATGAAGCAATTACTAAATCATGGAACGTTTTGTTATGTAAAAGCAGTGGGTAGTAGGAAGCAAAATGGACATAATTTGCATGGCAAGTTAATAGTTTTAAGTGCTATAGTTAAAAATTTTAACGATGTAGGCGCCACTTTGTCCAGCAAATTCATAGAACACCCTCGCTTACATTACACATGAATATTACTTTATTCTATGTGCTTTGGAATGAATGCCTAATGCATTTAATTTTGTGTATTTTATTTTCTTTTTCTCGTAGGCAGGGTTCCACCAGAAGAAAAAATCTCAGCAACTTTTCATATTATAGAAATTATTGTCACGTTGTCCCAAAAGTGGGTATTAACTTTGTTATTTTGAAAAACAAAACATCTTCGGTAATACTTTATTATCAGATCTATCTTTTGAATCTGGGGTCAACTTATATCTAGACACATATTCTCAGAAAACATAATTTTTCGCTTGCCTTTTTAGAGAATTTTTATTTAAAAAAAATTGTTTTAAATGTGCACGGGTTAGGGCACTCAGAACCCATATCCAAGGTTTGTGTGACATGTTATGTATATATATATATATATATATATATATATATATATATATATATATATATATATATATATCGTGTGTGTGTGTGTGTGTGTTGTCTTTGTTCATGGCTGCGGTCGTCAGACCATTCGCACATTTTTTCCGGCTTCTTGGTTGGATCTCATCTGTATCCTACTTTTATTTTGATATATACATATATACACATATATACATACATATATAACAGAGATATTAGTTTACATTTAGTGATACTTTTTATATATTTTCATACAATGCTTCTGTGTTTTTGTTTGTATTAAATATGACAGATATTCTCTTTTTTTTGAGCTCTTTACACTTTTTTTTAATCTATTAACTAGGAGTTATAAACGGGGACACTTAGACCAAGGGGTCTGTAATGGCCACTTCTAGACACACAAGACGGATCACGGATTCACAGGTATAATCACAGTGGGGTAGACAGAAGGAGTTTAATTTAATATTTTAAAGTTATAAACGGATATACATTACACATTATTATTTCTTATTTCTAATACGATGCAGACAATTTTAATATATATATATATATATATATATATATATATATATATATATATATATATATATATATATAATCTAACATGAAAAAGTAACATCATTTCTACCCTCTGTGCAATCGAGTAAAACCTTTTTTGAATAACTGCACAAGCAACAATAACCTGATAGGCAAATAAAATAAAAATCACTCTCACACCAGGGTTTTTTCGCAAATAAAGAAACCGAAAAGCACAATCTAATCACTATCAGGAACAATTTAAAAAATTACAAATCCTCATTTTTAGTAAGTGATAATCAGATAAAACAATCAACAAAACGCGACGATATTTGTAACAAATTGAAGAAAACCCTTTGGGAGCCAAGTTATTAGAAACCACTACTTTAAATTTAATACAGAGTAGGACACCGCTGAAATAGGTTTACACCGGTGCTAAAACAATGTGCTCCTTGGTTTCACTTAAAATTTATGATTTTAAGTGTAGATCGCACCACCGCTCAATGATTACTTTTGAGCTTTATGTCTGCACTTTGGGTAAATTTGGCAATCATGGGCTGCATACTTGAAAGAAATCACAACAGTTATTTTGGAAGTTGGTTATGACAATTTAACAGGAATACTAACCTCAACTTTTATTCACGTTCTTTTACAATTTTCTGGACAATAATTCCTTGTTTTTTATTTATTCGAGGATGTTTCCTTAATTTGTATAACCACAACATTTAGCACTTAATCATTTTATGCAGAAGACTTTTTAGTGAATTTTCATACAAAAAATTCACTAATGGGTTTGCTCTTGAAAAAAAATTCTTTAAATGAGCAACTAGTCCCTCTCTCTCTCTCTCTCTATATATATATATATATATATATATATATATATATATATATATATATATATATATATATATATATATATATATATATATATATATATATATAAACAAATTAAAAGTGATACTGACTCTTAGTATATAGCCTAGAGGGACTAGTTGCTCAACAGATTTTTGTCAATGGTATATGAATATTTCAAGAGAAAATGTAAATATTTTATCCAATATTTTGTTGGTAAAGCATAATTTCATAGACGTGGTTTAGTAGACCATGACAGTGTTCACTCATGGTTTGATTAAAAACCCCAATAACTTTGTAAATCGATATTTCAGTTTAAGGTTTGTTTAAATGTATGCGCAGGAATTATAGTAGATTATCTTATTGGTCCGTTTATTATACTTCGGCCTCTCGGTGCAGCAGAATATCTGAGGTTTTTAAATGAGCAACTTCAAATATTACTTGAAGATGTGCCACTAGCTATCCGTGAAAACATATGGTACGTGCACGATAGATCTTCTGCTTTTAGTATATTAGCTGTTAGACTACGGTTAAATTAAAATTTTCCTGGGAGATGGATGCTAAGGTGGAGTGAAACATGGGCAAAAAAATCTTTTTTATAAATTGGTGAACCCTATATCGAGAAAAGTGGCATACTGTACTGCATATTTACCTTGCAAAAGCTGAAGTTTCTAGGACAATATTTTCCGGTGCCCCTAGATACTCAAAGTTTCAGATATTAACGTAATTTCATAAATTTCTAAACTTGCAACCCTTCGCTTGTTTTTTGGTAAAACAACCCAGAGCTCACCACGAGGAGGTAGCTGCAACTCGAGCTCCACCCGCTCACCCACTTCCTTAAGTTACAAATTCATAGGTGGGCCTTGAAATAATCGCTCTTACTCTCAAATTTATCTAAAATTTGACGCCCATAAATACGATTTCTAATAAAACCATCTCGTGCATTAGAACCACAAACTGCTAACGACGCTTCCGTTACAAGTTTTACGCAACGTTCGACAGCTTGGGTGTGACATGGTATTTTAAAAATATCGATTTTCTCGGGGATTTCAGCAATCATTTCCCTCAATTCTTCTGTAGAAAATTGTCGTGTAATTGGAGGCTCTGTTACAGCTACTGCTTGCCAATGTATTAGTTCAGTGTAATCTGTAGCTTCGAAATTAATATTAGGTACTTTAAATTTTCTTACATTAGCTTGAGGGTGGTTTGTTCTACATTTTAAAATACGTCGCAAGCCTAGTTCCCTAATGTGCAAACGTTCGTCTTTAAGCACACATAAAAGGTTGTTTTCTGGGTGTGCGAAGTAGCCGTTGACCTGAATAATTTTGTCAACGATCTGCCTTAAATGGTAGGTATCGAGATCTCTGAATTAAATGAAATAAATGCAGCGAACCGTACTTCATATCTGATTTTATCTTAATAGAAAACCAGATTGTTACATACACTTTTAATATATAGGTTGCTAAAATTTTCAATTCTTCAGATGAATTTATAGTTCCAATGTATAAGCGCAGAATCCTGTTGGCAGTTGTCAGCTATCTTGAATGTGTCAACTTTCCAGGTTGCTTCTGAGCTAAACCTTCTGAAATAACGCCATTTGATATTACAACACTTATCTCTAAAAGGTATTTCTGGTCAGTGCTTAAAATGTTCGGATCTACTTCTGGAACTACTACGTTAATCTTTTTAAATTAAACAATTGGTAGTTCGTCGTAAGATTGCAACTGCTGGCCAATTACATCAATATATCCAGTTGGCTCAGTTGTTTCTCCATCCAAGTGTTTAATTATGGAGAAGTGGTAATTCATTACCGTGCAGCAGGAAAATTATCCACGGTAAGGATTTTCCAGTTTCCACTTCTAGATTACGAATAATGCCGTTGTGAATTCCCGTATTGACATCTGTTCCATCACATCCTATTGTGACTAGGTCAGACAATTCCATTTGCTTTTGGAGAAATTGAAGCATATTTGTTGTAATGTTTTTAGCTGTACCCGAGGAAACTTCAAATTGGCCAAACTATTTTGAACCTGGTTCTGAAATAAGTGCAATGTGCTCTTCGACAATTACTTTTCGATGGAAAGTGTCTCCTTCTTTTGTTTGAACTAGAGTCTTATCCTTCCTGCCGTCGAAATATATAACATAAAAAGGGTTATTATCAACATTGTGTTGTTCCTTTATTGTTTTTCATGCTCGCTTACGTTCTCGTCTAATTTTGCTTCGCTCGATTATTTTGCTTTTTTTTCTTCTTTTGAAATTAGTCCAACATCTTTTAGGACGGCGTTAGCTATTATCGCAGTTGACCTGTCTGAAACCCCCCTACGATCATAGACTTGGGCTAAACTCGTTAGAGTTAATCTCATCTGCGAACAGGTTCTGACATTATCAACTTTATTAATACCTTTGAGTTTATTTAGGTCGTCTAGGTTGTGATCTTCTTCATCTTCAGGTATTAAAAATGAATTTAGTCCAGAAATCCCAGTTTCTGTCATGATAATACCAGGCTTCGTTGCTGTTTCGGTTTGCTTTCTTTCTAGAGAACGTTCAACTTTTGTTGTCGTTATAACATCAATCGAACCAATAACCATTTTCTGCCGATTCTTTGTTCTGTTAAAAACTCTCTTTCACTGAAGGGTACTTTTATTTTGCACTTGCATAACAAAAAATCAACACATTTACAAGTTGAAATGTCAAAAAGCCTACCTTCTGCAGTTTGTATAAACTCTGTTGTTTTGGTTAAGAGCACTTCACTATTCCTTGACTTTATAGGTTTTTTTATCTTTCGGACTTTCTCATGATAACTTCTGATAAAATGTATGATTTTTTGAAGCGCTTAGATTGGTATGGAGGATTTCGCCCGTATTACTTTAATTTCAGCAAGTAAAATTGTTGATATATGTGTCAATGTAGGATCTGCTTTATTTTGCGAAGCATCTAATAAGGACTGCCGTATAAATAGATAGTTTTTCATAACGTCCGCCTATGTCGGTAGCACATTGTTTTTAAATTTGGACGGAGCTCCAAACACAGGACACTTAACGTCATTCCTCGTTTTTAGCATGTCATCACCACTTCCACAACGTAAAAAAATATTATTTTTATATCGTCAAATATGGTTCTAAACAACTGATAGTAATCAAACTAACAAAACACACACGTACAAGCTAAAACCTGTCATAGAACTGACCAAATGATGCCTACACGAGCCTTTCGTGAGTGCGCCCGAGAGCGCCGATTTTAAAGTGGTGGGGGCACCGGTAAACAACAAGTGATCGCTTTCAAATTTTACAGGGGTTATTAACCCGTTACTACTCCACTTTTCCGCATACAGGAGTTTAAAATATTAAAAGTTATTTTCGCTCCACCCTAATGGATAGGTCGAGGGAATGATGCATCCATCAAATTGCATGCGTAGTGACCGGACCTAATATCCATGGACTACTTTTAATTGGGTCACCTAAAAAATATTGTTTATTCCAGTATTATTGATAGTGTGGAAATGATTCGTCAAATAAATTTTTTAGCTGCTGAGGAAGTAAAGAATGACATAAACATTTTTGCAAGGGTACGTCGTAATTTTAATCGTAATCGTGTCTACAAGAATATGGAATCTCCTTCGACAATATACTTTAAAATATGTTTTATTTTTTAATTGTTAGCTAATTGTTTTCTTATATGATGTATTTATTGTTTTATGTGACTCTTGGTTTTCTAGTTTTGTTCACTTCTTTAAATAGCTGTTGTTAAACTGACAATAAATATGTATTTTGTAAAATTATTTTTCTCCTGTTTTTATACCAAATCACATTTCTTAAGTGTAGAGTACAAATAATACATACGTAAGAAATACATATATATATATATATATATATATATATATATATATATATATATATATATATATATATATGTATATATATATATATATATATATATATATATATATATATATATATATATATATATATATATTGTGGGAAGTAAAGACTCAAAGAAACATTAGTAAACGGAAATTATCCAAGTATATACTAGATCGCTTTGCAATTAAGTCGCGACAGCAGCATAACTTTAATAGGCTTTTTAGTGCAAAAAACCAAAAGGTTTTTTTCAGGAAATTAAAGGCTTAATGAAAATATTTGGTCACATTTAACCACATAATTTTAAAATATGGATACGTTATGAAGAAATGAGTACTGAATTTCTTAACAAAAAAGTCCGCTTCAAACGCTAACATTCCTGGAGGTATAAATCTGAAATACTAATTTATGAAATCAAAAATATCTCCTCAACTCTCAAACCATTTTCAATAAGTATAACTTTTGTGTTAAAAAAGGCCAACATTTCATATTTGGTTACTAAAAGTATATGAGGGCCGAGAAAAAAGTTAATGCGTATTGAATGCATAACATTGCCTGTAGAGGGCGCCTTGTACGCGGCACCCCAAACGATTATTATTCAATTTTTCAAAATTTGAAGAAATGTCTCGCTATAAAATCTCAAACAGGTCTGACTAAAACTTTAAAAATTATTCGGGAAAAACCATTTTAGTGAGTAGTAAAATTCACTAATGGAGAGATCCAGACTTTTGAATTTTGAAAAAATTTTTGCAAATGAGCGCGAACTAGGACCCTTACAACCCATATCCGGGGTCAGTTTCAATTTTTATATGTTTATATATATATATATATATATATATATATATATATATATATATATATATATATATATATATATATATATATATATATATATATATATATATATATATATATGTATGTATCACACCGATAACTAAAAAAATACTGGTCCGATTTTGATAAAATTTGGCATGTACATTCCTTTTGTAAATAGCTTGGACAGGTTCGTTAGTCACGAAAATTGGACGAGGTTTTCCAGAAAAATTTTTAGTTTTCATTCGAAAAAAAATTTTTATCTCAAAAAATAAAAAATCTGTGATAACCAAATTCGGCAGGTAAGTTTATGATAAACAAGGTAAACTATACACCAAAATTTAGATTTCTATGTTACAAGAAAAAAAAGTTATAATGAAATATTTTGTGCCAGATCATTTCTATGAAAATTCACTTCCATAACGCACTTGCTGCGTCCAGGCTTTTTTATTTATCACTTTGACTTTCTGTGTTTATTTTGAGACTTGGGATATAGGTATGTTAGGTTAGAAGTCCCTGGTATCATTTGTGTCCCTTCATTTAAATACGCCCTGTATATATCGCAGTTCAACCGATTTTTTATACGAATATATTTTGCTTGCGTAAAAAACATATCTAAGCATTCCAGTGCCTGCTGCGGCAGCGGGGACTTGCAGGGTTGTAATTACTCCATTGGTTCGAGATACATTGCATTCTTTTTTTATAAACTCCATGATAAAAAAACATTGACGTGTAATCTAAGCATTCTCAAAGGCAACAGGGTAAAAAATATTTTTATTTCGGTCTAATATAACGTTAATGGCTTGATTGAGAAAATACTTTTTCCAGAAGTGTCGTATCTTACAAAGACAAAACAAAATGAACTTCCATCAATCTTTGTAACATTTTCATGGACTGCTTTGGAAGCCCTAATGTAGAGAAAGGTTTATTATAGGGGTAAATCAAGAGTCCTTGATTTAGATTCAACGTGCACCAGGTGTGTGTTTAGTTAGCTGAGATTTTGTTTTGGAATCAAGTATTTATAGGGATTGTGATACTAAGACAGCGTTTTTTTTTCAGGAAGGTCACAATATGAAGCAATAAGATGAAAATTTTCAAAAATTTATACTCATATATAACAGATTATCACAAAGTCACGGACGTACAATGACTTATACACTGCGTCTACTTTGTATCATATCAATTTATTATTTCAGAATGAAACAAGTTTGAACGAGGAAATACGTTATGGTAGCGAATTTTCATAGAAATTTTCTACGTTTTTTTTAACGGAAATTCCCGAAATGCTAACATTCATTGAAAGTTTCTTCTGCCAAAATATGTATTTTTTTCAATGTGTTACGAGTGCATACTAAAACCGTCATCGAATTTTAAAAACGACTAATTATTTGTGTTTCCTGTTTAATGAGTTAATTATGTAATAAAAGTTCTTCATGTTTTTGACTTTATTTTTTGTTTTATTATTTTAAATGTATTGTAAAACTATGTTTATGATCTCCTAGAACGATGAAAGGAACAAGAAATAAGTGTGTAGCTAAAGTATATTTTTAGTGAATTTTCTTAAAAAAATTCACTAATGAGGAGATCCCGACTTTTGAATTTTGAAAAAATTTCTTCAAATGAGCGCTAATTAGGCCCCCCAGAATACATATCCGGGGTCAGTTTCAATTTTTATATGTTTATATATATATATATATATATATATATATATATATATATATATATATATATATATATATATATATATATGTATCACACCGATTACTCAAAAAATAATGGTTCGATTTTGATTAAATTTGGTGAATAAATTCCTTTTGCAAATGGCTTGGATAAGTTCGTTAGCCAGCAAAATCTGCCCAGGTTTTCCCGGAAAATTTTGTGTTCTCTTTCGAAAAAAAATTATATCTCCGAAATTAAGGGCAACCAAATTTGGTACGCGGGTTTACATTCTTATAGGTAAGTTACCTACCAAAATTTAGCTATGTAGGTCAAAAGACAAAAAAGTTATAGGCATTTAAAGAAAAATAAATTGGGGTTTTCTTCAAAACCTCAAAGTTGCGATATATAACGTCAAAATCGGCAACGTTTAGGCAAATAACGTGAATCTAATACGGGCTATGGAAATCAAATGTCTGAAGAAGGATGTTTTACAAACCCTGAAGTCTTAGTTTCAACCGTATTGTCCTTCAATTTACTAAAATGTTTCCAGAAAATTCATTTCAAATAGACCCTTTCTCTGATGCTGGGCAGTAGTTTTAGCTATAGAGTTTATCGTTTAATGGTTTATAATTTTTGTCGAATTTTCGTAAAAAATCAATAAAGCCCAATATATCCGTTATTATACAAGATATGAAAAATATCTTTATACATTAATTATAGGGTGTCTTGAGCTACATCTTCAAAAAATATTTCTACAATCACAGGGTGGTCCAAAAGTCGTCGGTGATACAAATTTTCTTTTTTTTTAATCAAACACGCCTTATGTTATTGCATTTTTGCATTTTCCATCGAAATATAATGCATGTTTGTAAAAAAGAAATTCCGGATGCAGCAAGTGCGTTATGGTAGCAAATTTTGATCAAATGCTTCATATTTGTATAGCCCAATTTGCTATTAACCTATAAGGTTGACCAAGAAACGAGTTTTTCCGGGAACACTTTAAGTTTACTTTAGGAAATGTTTGTACATTTTCACACAATAAAGTTATTTTTATGAAACATGGCACATTGTTTTTACTATATAGGTTAGACTGGTAACCGAAATTGATGCCTCTTTTCTTAAATTAAACGAAAAACACATATTTGCAATAAAACCATTTTTATGAAAATTCACTACCATAACGTACTTGCTGCGTCCCGAGTTTTTATCTTCACTTTACAGGATATTTTACAAATAAGCGTAAGCCAGTGATTTTGTACAGACAATTCTAATGAAAAATGATGTTCAACCAAATGACAGAGCTGACACAATAACCAGTGAGATCAACGTTATTTGGGTAAAATGTGACTTTCAAAAATTTGCTTAAATTCATGTTTCGAGAGACAAGAAATCAATTTTTCATGAAGTTTTCCTTTAACCTAGTCAAATTATTTATTATCATGACAGAGTTAACAGACTTTAAAAATATACAAAATTGTACAGGTGTCTAACCGGGTATGGCAGCAATCGATTTCTCAAAAACTAGCCGTTAAATTTTTTTGAAACTTTGATAGTGTACTAACGTCGATAGAGGAAACTCTGTTAAAATATTTTCAAATTAGTGGCATTTCCGATTATACCGGAAGTAAGTGTGAACTTTGTTATTTCAAATGGAATGCCCTATATATTATTATATTTTTGGATTCTGCAACAAATGAAGGTGTGAGAATGAAAAGTGCCTATGAACCATTTTGGGTGAAATTGAGTTATAAGCGGATTTATCCTCAGTGGCAGCCACTACTTCGTTTAGAATGAGAACTGCACATAATAGCTCATTCTATCGTCTACTAGATGGCGTTAAACTACGAGCTCATTATATCTCAATATTCGTTTAGTGTGACAAGAACCTATGAACCGGATATGTGCTGTTTTCATAGTAAATACTCTCCTAACCTTAAATTAGTTTCAGTTCTGTTTGAGTGTTGTTGTTTCCAATTTGAACAATAAATAAAATGAGTAGCCAAGAGTCCAACTCTTCTGAAATAGATGATACAGATGCTGATCCAAACTATACTGATACGGACACCGAAAAATCTAGTAGAAAAAGGCAAAAGCATACACATTTATGGAAACAAAATATACGAAAACGTAATAGAAATGCAGGTAAAGCCTACATATCTAAATCTGGAAATTTTGTACCTAAAAGAACATCTGGTTCGTGTTCCTGTAAACATAAATGTACTGAAAAATTTTGTGCTAGCACGAAGCAAAAAATTTTGCGAGAATTTAATGAATTGCAGGAAAAAAATGTACAAGACGCCTATTTAAATGGCCTTATAACCTTGCATCAAGTGCAAAGGTAAGTGACAAATATGTGTTTATTATTTATGCTATTTTAATAAAGGTATCTTTTATTTACAGACGCCGACCAGATCTTAAAAGAAAAAGACATTTAGCCAAAGGTGAAGTTATTCAGGACGAGGATATGGTGATTGATGAATCTAAAAGAAATAGAATATTTCATTACAAGGTACAGAACGGAATTCTGTTTATTTTAATTTACAACAGTTAAATAATTTACTAGTATATCATGTCAGTACGCATTACAGTTGTGATTATTTGTTACAGATTCAAGTAAACGGAAAAGAGTATAATATTTGCAAAGTTGCACTATGTGCACTACATGGTATAAAGAATGGAAGACTCCGAAGACTAGCTGAGAGTAAATCCCAGTGTGATGTACCGCCAACAGATAAAAGAGGAAAGTCTATTGGCTCTAGAGCCAGAAAAAAGCCAACTGTAGTTGTGGAGCAAATTAAAGCTCACATCTCAAGTTTTCCCATTCGAATATCTCATTATTCAAGAAATGAATCACGTCGTAAATACTTATCCCCAGATCTATCAGTAAAAAAAAATGCACTTATTATATCTTGAAAAGTATGAACCAGACGCATATAGGGCATTACTGGCTGATGAAAAAATAAGTCCCAATGTAAAGTATGAGTTCTATTTACATATTTTTAATTCCTGCTTCAATCTTACCTTTGGTAAGCCACGTAGCGATACTTGCGGGAAATGTGAGACAGCTAAGATAAAAATTGATTCCGAAGATAACCCTGAATTAAAAAAAAAGTTACAAAATGATCTTGCCTTACACCACGCAAAAGCTGAAAAATTTTACAGTGATTTAAAAGCTATGACTGAAATCGCAGCAACAGATGAAACCGTGGAACTAATATGCTTCGATTACCAGCAAAATCTGCCTGTTCCTGTCTTACCAGTAGGTGACATATTTTATAAGAGACAGATTTGGGTTTTTAATCAATGTTTTTTTTCTGGAAAAACAGGGAAGTCTAAAATGTTTATGTATGACGAGACTATGGGAAAAAAAGGTGCAAATGAAACCATTTCATTTCTAAAATACTACCTGGACCACTATGTTGACACAAAAGTAAACACACTTTACCTTTTTACTGATAACTGCATAGGGCAGAATAAAAATTCAGCTTTGGCACAGTTTTTGTCTCTTTTAACAAGTACCAAGCGTTTTTCTTCTATTTACCATCGTTTTCCGGAAAGGGGTCACTCTTTTTTGCCCTGTGATCGCAATTTTGCACAGATAGAAAAGCAAAAAAGACACATTACTTATCTTTATCTACCGGAAGAGTGGTATACGTTAACGCAAAGAGTTTCAAAGAATTTTGAAATAATACGGGTTACCCAAGACATGATCAAAGACTACCGTACATACCTTAAGCAGTTTTTCAAGAAAACGTTAAGAAATACCTATGGTTTATTCACGATCACAAAATATAAGAGTTTTAAGTATATTGGTACTAATATATTGGTTAGCAGGACTCACACTTTAGAAAGTGTAACAGAGTCATTCCAGTGGCTGAAAAGTAATATGTCCATTGAGGTTTTATGGAATCCAGTTGCCCTCTATGACAAGGCACTTCCCTTAAACCCATTGAAATTGAAAAATATTCAAGAACTTGAAAGTTACGTTCCCTCTTCTTCGATTGCTTGGTACCATAATTTGTCGCCTAACACAGCAGCCGCGGATGACGAGAGCCTAAGTGAGGATTCCAACGCTCCAGATTCAGACTAACAATAAGATTTATGAGGGTATTATCATAGTATAGTGTAATAATAATGTTTGTTTGTTATACATAATATTTGTAATATTAATGTTTGATAATAAAGCTTCTATATCCCCTGACTCAAAAAAATTAGTATGAAAACAGCACATGACCAAAACATATAATATATATAAAAAAACACCTATAACAATAAAAATATTATTTTGTTTAGTAATTTTACACATACATAAATAGAAATAGCCCACAATAATTTCTACTCAATAACATCTAGCTACGCAAGGAAAAATAGTTTTTTGTTTCTCCTGTAAAATTTGGTTTTTGGTTCATAGGTACTTATCATTCTGACGCCTTCAAATGTCTTATACCAGAGGCTTACCGTTTTTAGTGAATTTTCTTTAAAAAAATCACTAATGAGGAGATCCCGGCTTTTGAATTTTGAAAAAATTTCTTCAAATGAGCGCTAATTAGGCCCCTCAGAACACATATCCGGGGTCAGTTTCAATTTTTATATGTTATATATATATATATATATATATATATATATATATATATATATATATATATATATATATATATATAGATATATATATATATATATATATATATATATATATATATATATATATATATATATATATATATATATATATGTAGGTATCACACCGATAACTCAAAAAATAATAAACCGATTTTGATTAAATTTGGTGAATAAATTACTTTTGCAAATGGCTTGGATAAGTTCGTTAGCCAGGAAAATCTGCTTAGGTTTTCCCGGAAAATTTTGTGTTTTCTTTCGAAAGAAATTTATATCTCTGGAATTAACAAAGTAAGGACAACCAAATTTGGTGCGCGGGTTTATATCCTTATAGGTAAGTTACCTATCAAAATTTAGCTATGTAGGTCAAAAGACAAAAAAGTTATAGGCTTTTAAAGAAAAATAAATTGGGGTTTTCCTCAAAACGTCAAAGTTGCGATTTAAAACGTCAAAATCTGCAACATTTAGGCAAATAACTTGAATCTAATACGGGCTATGGAAATCAAATATCTCAAGAAGGATGTTTTACAAACCCTGAAGTCTTAGTTTCAACCGTCATTGTCCTTCATTTTACTGAAATGTTTTCAGAAAATTCATTTCAAATAGACCCTTTCTCTGATGCTTGGCAGTAGTCTTAGCTATAGAGTTTATCGTTTAATGGTATATAATTTTTGTCGAATTTTCGTAAAAAATCAATAAAGTTCAATATATCTGTTATTATACAAGATATGAAAAAAAATTGTATATATTAATTAATCTTGAGCTACATCTTAAAAAAATATTTCTACAATCACAGGATGGCCCATAAGTCGTTGGTGCTACAATTATTTTTTTTTTAATCAAACACGCCTTATGTTATTGCATTTTTGCATTTTTCATCGAAATATAATGCATGTTTGTAAAAAAAGAAATTCTGGATGCAGCAAGTGCGTTATGGTAGCGAATTTTAATCAAATGCTTCATATTTGAATAGCTCAATTTGCTATTAACCTATAAGGTTGACCAAGAAACGAGTTTTTCCGGGAACACTTTAATTTTTCTTTTGGAAATTTCTGTACATTTTCACACAATAAAGTTATTTTTATGAAACATGCCGCATTGCTTTTACTATATAGGTTATACTGGTAACCAAATTTGATGCCTGCTTTCTTAAAAAGAAAACACACATATTTGCAATAAAAACATTTTTATGAAAATTAACTACCATAACACACTTGCTGCGTCCAGAGTTTTTTATATATCTTAAATTTTATGAATTATGCAGAATTGAAGTCGCTTAGGGTAATTGTTAACATTTAAGCCTTGTACGATTCTAGGTTTGTATGGATGGTAATGACTTTCTTTTAATACACGGTCTACCGTACTTTTTGTAACGTCAATTTGTTCACCATAAAACCGAACAGACTGCGGAGGGTTTTCGTTTGAAACCTGTAAGACGGTATTATTTCTTTCTTAATTTCTAGGCATTGGCAGTTTCTTTGCGTGGAAGCTACCGTCGCTCAATAGATTGTTCACTATCCTGCGAAATATTTTGGTGTTTGGTTGTCGTCTTTTTGGGTAGTTGTTTTGATATGAATTTGCAGCTGACTCAGTATTTCGGTCAGCACGAATATAACATTCCAACATGTCAAAATATTTTTCATTACTGAACATATTGTTGAATAATATTTAAAATAAACAGGAAACAAACTATTTAGTACAAAATTTTAAGCAACGTGTTAAGTACACCTCAAATTGTTCAGATAATTAAGAATGACATTATTCTTAATTGTCGCGATAGTGTTATATCCATAGCAACCTTTCTTCTGTTGTTTTTCAGTTGACTTACGTTTAAAAATCAAACAATTTTCCAAGGCGCCTTCGTAAATCATTAATCTGCTTTTTGTTGAGTTCTGTTAGTAAATTTAGTTATTTACTAGCTTTACCTATTTAATTAAATTATGCCAATTTTTTAGGATAATGTTGTAATGTAAAATATCATTTGTAATAATGGGCCGATTCATTGATGTGCTCAAGTTTCTATTTTTTTTTCGTGAATCATTACGGAAAATTATGTTAAAAGTAGAAGTTTACTGTTAGCCTCCATGGCCCACTGCTTTTTGAACACTTTTTTTGTCATTTGTTTCCTGGTATTGGATTTCATAGCCTACTATCCTCAAAACCGTTTTCCTCAAAATTGTCAGTGCAATTACAAGATTTCTCAAGCATGGTGTACATCATTGGAAAGCTCTATTCACAGGCCTATCACATGAGTAAAGAATCAAATATGGCTGCCCTAATAAAATCAAACGTGTATACCATTAGCTCAAAAACAAATGACAATCCAAAGTTTAGAATATCACAAAAGGATTACT